>CAJNOJ010000217.1:0-178075 GCA_905250025.1 Adineta ricciae
ATTGTGGCAGATGACTTTCGAAAACAAAATGCGAGTCTAAAGTTTTCCAATTGTGAATAACAGCATCGAGACTGATGCCCATTGATTGTTTCTTTAGACCAGTTACAGCAACAAGTTCAGCAGCTGCCGCATATTCATAACGTGGAACAGAACAATGTAATTTTCCATAATGAAAATCTCTAACACGTTTGTCGTCACCGCCTGGATCAGCTTTCCATGGACGTTGCTGGTAGATTCTTCCACTAGGAAAACTTGTTCCAGCTTGAACAGTAAAGTTTGCATCTGGATGAAACATAATTTCTTGTTTAAATGTAATGACAATATCACCATAATAAAATCCATGATGTGGTCCTAAAATGCTGAATATGTGATGGTCAGTTCCTAATTTTTTATCAACATCAAATCCAATTCCCATTGGACTGGAAGTTAATTTAATTGATGCTTGAGCAATTTCTATCGTGCAGTTATGTATAGCCTTAATATCAGAATCCGTGAGTGGTGGCTTTAATTTTTTTTCGAATTTGAGTACTTTAGAATCATGATCTGGTTCAGCAGGTGACATGCCGTCTGCTCCTGTTTTACCAAATTCAGCATGAACTAAGATTTTAACTAATTCAGAGACATTATGTTTCACTTCAGGAGTATTGTGTTCGAGAAAAATTCGACGAATACGGCTATGTTGCAAAACAGCCTGAACTACATACTGTGGTCTTTTTAACAGTTCCATATAATGACGACTCATAACATGTCCATGAACAAGAATTGATTCGAAGATAAATTTATTGCATCGATGTACAGGTTGCAATGCTTGTATCCAATTGATTATTTCCGGAGAAATCTTTGTTTCTTTCCATCCTTCTGTTTGAATATAAGTGTTGATGGCTCGGATCATCTCACCTTGATTACGAGGAAAATTGATTGATGAATTGAAGTTACTGCATGGAGCAACACTGAGATGATTATGATTTTCTCCATGTCGATATTTCTTCAAATGGTCACTTTTTAAACGATCATGACATTTATGACCTGGATTTTTACAAAGCAAACGAATATCTTTTACACCAGGATGAGAATATGATTCCAAATGATGTTCATGCTTCATTTTCATACATAGTTCTCCATCTGCACAGATATGCCTTGCAATGTGAATATATGTTAAATAATGCTTTTTATCATTCGCTGTACACCGACAACCATACGGACATACATGACTGAATGTAAGACAATGTCTTTCAACGTCTTCACTCACAGGCTGCCCATCAGCATGTTGTACATATTTGACCATACGAGAACAATGATATGGTGTAAATGGGCATGGTGGTCGAAATGTATGAGTAGTATTTTCCATATGTTGTTGATCATGGAAGCGAACACAAGTGTTATCATCGGAGCAAATTAATTTGCAATGCCGATAACTTTTGCAATGTTCGACATCGCTGTTCAGGTATTTGAGACAAGTCTCCCCGTCTCTGCAGACGGGTAGATGTCGATAAGCAATTAAATGTTCAGATGACTTTTCATGACAATGCAAATGATTTGGACAATAGTCTGGATGTTCATAATCACTCAGGTGCTTTGCATCTGTATTAGTACATTGTCCACCATATTTGCACTTGGAATTGTGCAGAAAGGTGAACATATGTACTTCGTCATTATTCTCCGTGCATGCTGTTCCTTCTTCGAGTAGAGGACACACTGGCGGGTGAGAGAACTTGGCCTTATGACCAGCATCATTCAATTCAGCGCACTTCGATCCATTTTCACATGGTGGGAGATGTAAAATACATACGTCGCTTAAAGTTACTTTTCCGTCTGAGGATTTGTTTAGAATTCGATATGGTCCACTGGCTGAATTCACACGCAATGATTTCGGCGGATATACAGCATCAAACTTGTTAAAGACTTCTTGAAATGGTAACAAGTTGCCTTGAGGATTTAGACTATTTCCTGTATTATGATCGTCAAGGATGGCAAAATAGATCGTTTTGAAATATCCAGCATATTGACGAATAATTGATTTGAAAAGTAAAGCGACATGCTCCGGCGGATTCTTAAAAGCACCACATCCAAGTGCTGAAAGTACTAAACAATCATGATTATGCTGATGAGCAATAGTAAAAACGTTTTCAATCTTTTTCAATGTATTGATAGCGGATCTGTCTTGTAACATATTTTTATCGGTTAGTGGTGGATCACGATATGCAGCCATAGCAATAGCACAGACATCATATAGAGGTTTCTTCAGAAAAGCATATCCGTTCTCTTCGGTTCCACGAAACACGGTTATACCCGATGTATAAATTGCTTCAAATTCTTTCATGGGATAGAGAGCATCTTGATCTTTTGCACGTTTTATGTCGCCTTTCGATGATTGATAAAGTCGTTCATATCGTTCTCTGTCAGCAACCTCAAGATCAAGACTCTGATAATAATCGGAACGACGGAAAATATTCTCTTCCTGTGCTCCATCACCTTTGCGATAACCACCACCAGGAGTTTTCGCGTTGGCCATGTTTAATAGTAGTGGACGACATCCTTCTGATACTAGTCTTTGGTAAAGAACAAGGCAATCTTCATTAACGACTCGAACAGTGGTCGACGAATACGGTGTTTTAAACTCCGATTCAAGAATCTGTCTTCCATACGCTATCTTTGATTTATAATCATACCTGATTGTTTGTAAACGTTCTGATTTTAATGAAATTTCTTCACCACCCACAACGTATTTTTTCTTCCGAACCACACCGATCGTATTCAACATTACTGTCACGCGTAATAAATGCCGTTGATGATCGTAAGTTTTTGAGCGTCTTTCTTTTCCTTCAATCTTCCCCATTTGCTCTAACCAACTTTCTTCATTCCATGGTAGATTAAATATGGCATGCTTATAATCAAAGACATATAACATAATATCCGGTTTCATATTGACCATAACTGTCTCGTACCAATTCGTTGCATCAAGTTCATTCGAATTCGAAACGCTCGCCGAAGTATACGGTGAAATGTTCATAGGTTTACCACCAATACCAATCGCGGCATTCTCTATACATTCTTTATACACATCGATATTGTCAAGTTCAATGACAAGATGATCGTTAATGTGCTGATGACGAACAACGTGATTTGTGAACATTCTGTGATTCAAAATTAAATTGACATCTATATCACGCGGAACGGGTGAGACAAGAACACGATAGGTAAAATCTTTCTTTTTCGGCAGATTTTGTCCGTTAATGTTTAAATACTTATCTGCTATCCATTTACTTTCAGATTTGACTGCTATAACAACAGCTGAGTTACTTGACTGACAATATTGGACATGGAATGATGTGGGTGGGAGAACATTGACCCCAGTTTGAGAGGCTACGGCCGATGCAAGTTTGTCGCTATTGACATTCGATGGTAAATCTTCGAAAAAACAACATTCGGCGTTGGGATAGACTACGGCCGAAATACCATTTTTGGTAGTAAATTCTGGTGAGTTTGCAACTTTAACTAACTCATCGGGTGTTTCCAAAACAATGTGAAATATGTTTGGAAATGGTGCGGCGATTGGCTTGCATTCAGGAGCTGCTTGTGTCTTATAGGATTTTTTGAATTGTTGGGCCGCTTCATCAGTCTTTGGAATACTCGAGATATTTTCATCAAATACTACGTAAGAATCGAGTTCGAGTTTATCGACAAACGATATACTTACGTTGTATTTTTTGCCGAGAGCTAACGATTGTATGTCGGCGATTAACTTTTCTTTGTCTTGACTATTCTCCGTTTGTATCATTCCTATGCCCAGTTTTGGATAACAGATCACCTCAACGACTTCCATATTTGCACTGACACTTAACCGTTTCTTGATCACTTCTTTTAAATCATCTTCTGAGAAGCGAGTTGGCAAATCCGGAATATAAACTATTGGAGTTTGAGCAGAAAAAGTTATTGACTGCATCGAGTTATCGTCGTACGTCTTTTCTTCTCTTCGAAACAAAGTCAAATAACACTTTTTTTTACAAAGACGATAAAAATATATGGTTGGAAGTTTTATACTGCTGATAACTCATCGGCGAAAATATGTTTTATCTCTTGCAAACAGGACGACATCCTTCCTTTGTTTCGAACGTGAGTGCGCTCATACCATCACCTAGCGCCATCTTTTCTTCGATGGAAATGTCAAAAGCTATTTGAAGAATTCATAAATGGAAAATCATGTTTCCATGTATTTAAGTTGTAATACTACGAGTTGACAATGGAANCGTTTAACCTCATTTTCGTCGGACCCGGTTATCGTTAAACCTCATTTTCATCAGACCCGGTTTCTGTTTAACCTCATTTTCATTAGACCCGGTTATCGTTATACCTCATTTTCATCAGACCCGGTTATCGTTTAATCGCACTTTCACATGGTCCGGTTTCCGTTAAGCCGTTTTACCACTAAAGCCGGTTATTGTTACCGTTGCACCCCTATTCACATCCAAACGTGCCATTCCTTCATCAAGAATCTTGTAAAAGTGTAGAGCAGAATCCACATGAAGTTTGTTATGAAGATCGAAGATTTTCGACGAGCGTGGTTTTAAGTAGTTTTCTCCGGGATTATCGAAAAGAATGGTAAAACCAGGAAAAGATGCCCATCGACCTTCAAAACCTGCAATTTTTTTATTACTAATGCGCAGCATGATAATCGTAAAAATGAATGTTCTTTTTTTTCTTATCGTCTTCTATTGACGTCGTACATTGTGTTATCACAATTTTGAAAAAAAAAAGATGAAATCTATACATGACGAATAACCTTTGCACGCGCGGTATTATACTATTCTTTGGATAGATCATTGTTTATTTTTTATGTGACTTAGAAAATACGGAATCCATTTCGTCCAAAAAGATTAGTATTTAAAAAAAGGGAATCTCGACTAGTAATAATAATATATCAATTCACCAACTGAATGGATTCAATGAAATAAAAGATTAGGAGAATAATTTCATTTCAGGTCCGACTAAGATGGATAAAATCAAATCTATGAAGAATTATGGAATGTGATAAATTATTCTGATTTGAAAACATGATTTTACGGTTTATTCTATCTTATTGTCACAGTGGCGAATAGGCCTTTGGAACGAGCGTTCTACAATCATGCATGGATAGTTTGCTTTCCACTGTATTAGTTGAAATTAGTGATTAACTCAATGGTTTTGTACTAATGAGTTATTTAACAGTGACCCATTATCTTCACGGACGACGATAAGATGCGATGAATATATTCATGGACTGATAAAGACATTCGTCTTTCAACAGATCAGAGTATCCTTCCTTTGAATCAAGCATGACTCATTCAACCTGTCATCTTCTTGATATGTGTGAAGAATTTTTATTAATCATTATGTGAAAGATTGCCAATTTCAATGTTCTATATTCATTCATCGATGTCAATGGGAAACTTGATAATCTGGCAAGGAATTCGGTTCATATTCGATCAATCGAAACAACAGCAGATGGTGAAATTCATTCATTATCGACTAACAAACCGGATCAATTCTGTGAAAATAACTTATTCTACCTTGAATTCATCAGAATATCGATTGTCTCACTCTCGAATCATCATCAATACGTCGCATTTTCAACGAGCAAATTTTGCATCTTGTTGTAACATTATGATAGACAAGAGTGAAAGTGCACCATTAACTGGGATAGTTACGAATTGATATATGCACGTTTTGAATCTATTCAAAAACGGTACTCATTTGAACTTCGTTATAAAAAATGATTTTTCGATATCTGTCATTTTCATTTGAAGATTTACCTTTGACTACATTTGTGCATCAGAGTGTTGGATTTCGAGAATTGCTTTCATCTACTAGATGACTGCCGGAATCTATTCTTTCGTAAATACTTAATTGTATATTGACGTTCGTTGCACGAAGAGAAAAATCAGCTGTACTTATTGAAAGATTAACATGTGTCGCAGATTCTCATATGAATTATAAACGAATCGATGTTTTATTGATTTTTCGGAATGATATTTCATTTCAAATGAGAAATCTCTTCCAAAACGCAAGTGCTTTTCTCATGGATTTCGTACTAACGTACATATGAATACGATAGTCGTGTCATACTAGAATTACATCGCATGTCTGTATTAGAAAAACCCACACTATCGTTGTCCGTAGAAAATTGAACAGCTTTCATCAATGGTGACGAGTTTCGAAGTCGAATGCCAAAGTCTTCTACATTCATTTTTAATATTCTCACGTGCAATGTTCATTTCTTCAGGAAACATCTTTTGATTGTTATGTCGATGTCATATCTATTTGCACAGTATTATGAATAATTTTCCTGGTGATTATAATTTCTACATGTGTGTATTTTATCTGTGGTTGATATAATGTATTTGTTCGAACGAGAATTTCTTTGAAAGAATCATTCGTTCATTTTCATCACTCGACAAATCAAATATGTTTAACCAAAAGAAGATCAAAAGCGATCGCGACAATATATTTGCATAACGAACAAATATATCCATGTACATTGGATCTTCGTGATGTTCGTATTGACTATATCGAACAGTTTTCAACTAATGTAAAAACATAATTACTTGGTCTTCGTGTTCAATATGGACACTTAATATCTGTGACAAAAAAGCTTTTTTGCAAATGATGCTACGTGACTCAATAGTACTAAGATGGAATGTGTTCTAACCGAAAGTAATAATGATACATTCGAAAGACTTTTTGCTGTATTTTCCTTCGTTGTAAAGAAAGATTTTGTTTACGTAGGTAATTTCTCTTACGCATAATTGTGCTGGCTATATTTAATATTGATTAGATGGTTTGTGTACTGTTGATAAAATACACAACTCATTACATTTCATTCTTTTGTCAGGCTCCAAAGAGACGGAACCGATTCATACTGAATTGACTGCATTTTGAGAAAAGGGTCAGATTTTAAGTACATTTGTTCATTCATCAATCAAATCAATTGAATATGGTAATGTTTCAAGCGTTTGAAAACAATTTCTTCTAGTATATTGCTTGTGCTTTGCCTAATCTTGAATTTTTACAATTAAAAACTCTGATCAATTGTTATGTCTTGTTCAATTAGTTATTCACGAAGGTATTTTATTAACAATAATCGATGAAAATCAACCGAAAGTTAGCGATCGTTGTATTATTTATCAAAGAAAATTCAAAACTTTCCCCCCTTACTTTGTTATCTTTACTGGCTAACGAGGAAATGTGCACCTAGGGATAACCTAGGTCAAAGATCTGAAATCTGAGGTTCATTTTTTCGTGAATCTTTCTTTGTCACGGATTTTGATCGTTATCTTTTACGAAGCTCATTTTTCTAATGTATTTCTACGCGTATTACTTAAATTTTTGTTTGTCTAGAAAATGTTCCATCCACCCTTCAAGTAATATATTCGTCTAACTTATCATCCTCGAGATGAAATCGTTGTTATCGGAAGTTTAAAAAAAAATCGTTTATCATGATTAATGTTTGCACGTGTAGATTATCCACATTTTTTCAGTCAATCGATAGTATTTTGCTTCTAGGCATTTAATTCAAGAAGAACGCAAGAAAGAAAAAGCAAATGGTTTTCATCTGTGTTCTATTGATTTTGGAGGACGAACAAATACATACTGTATTGATAAAACAGCTACACTTCATCGTCGTACATTTTCCATGCTGACAAACAACAACAAGAAATCGACGTGTTGAAGAAGAAGAAAAAAAAACTCAATTTCGACACAATGGGCAATTGTCCGACGTGTTCTGTTGAAACTTCAAATCTCAATCTCGATCCTCTATGCAATGGACAACGAGTGTGGCCCTTCTTCCTATTCTCATCGTGTGTTGTGCTATGCAGTGGATGGATGACTATATTCATCTTTGGTTTAGTCAAGAAAGTGTGCGATATATGTCGCCGTAAGGGACTATCGTCCAAAACTGAATCTCAAAAACGACGAGTTGTGGATGATGATGATATGTCTATACAAGAATCGAACTGGTTGAATGATATGAAAGACTGGGGAAACAGTTTCATTTCAGGACAAACCAAAATGGGCAAAACATTCGTTTGTTGATTAAAGATGTTATTTTTATCACTTATTTGTTTCTTTGTTAGGTTATAATCATTTTTTTTTGTAATATTGCTTCGCTGGTTTTATACTGTATGGATACAAAGACAAATTCGTAAATTATGACAGCAGTTGTTCGTTCTGAATAATTTCAATTTTATATTTAGATATGTGGAATCCTGTACCAACTTTTCCCAATCACTTAGCATGAAAATCGATCTTGGTCTTAATTCCGTGTTTCTCATTCATTTCATACTTCGAGTATAGGAAATCTTTTCCCAATATTTCTGTTATTTTCTATTTGTTAGATTGCTGCTGCGCCGGACAAACGGCGATGTTGGTTTAGTTTACATTCTTTTGTCGATATTTTTACCATTCCACCCTCATTCATGACCGTCTATCTCGATCGAAGTTGGATAGGTCTCCGATTTTTACGTGTTGTTCCATTGAAAGATATTCCCAATTTATTACAATATATGCATGTTATTGAACGACCACGAACCATTCGAATTGTTCAGTTAGCATCGAAGTTCACCGCGATTTTATTCGCAACTGCTGGTGCAGTTCATCTCGCTGAAAATTCCGGCGATTTCTTTTGTAACTTTTGTAACGCACAAGAGATTAACATCTTCAATGCTCTGTACTATATGATAATCACCATGACCACTGTAGGAAAAGGATTATTGGACAAATTAGGATAGATTTCTTATCAATCTTTTAGGTAGGATATGGAGACATCTCTTGCAAAACATATCTTGGTAAAACGTTTGTGTTATTGACTCTTATCGGTGGATTGGCAAGTGTTAATATTACCCGAGATGAAAATCATCGTTGATGTTCATGTATTTAGGCGGTATTTACTACAATGATTCCAGAATTTGCAAATTTGTTCAGTTCGAAACATCCTTATACTGGTCGGTATTTGCGAGTTAAGGGAAAACGTCATGTGATCATATGTGGACATATCACACCGTATTCTTTGGCACCATTTCTTCGAGATTTTCTACATCAAGGCCGTGACGAAGTCGACGATCTCGATGTAATCATTATGGATATGTATGCTCTGATGATTAAGCTACTAGCTCGCCAATCATTTTATCTTTTATTTGAAGGAAAACGCCTGATCTCGAAATGGAAGCTTTACTTAAACGGTACTACACAAAATTACATTATTTCATCGGAAGTATTATGAATGTTACTGATTTACAACGTATACAAGTAAGTTTTGTCATGCATAAATATGAATCAAATTCATTCACTGATTTGAAGGTTGATAAAGCAGCAGCCTGTTTGATTATTGTTAACAAAGAGTGTGCAGATCCAAATAGCGATGATTCCGCAAATATCATGAGAGTGATTAGTTTGAAGAATTTTAACCATCGCATTCGTATTCTATTACAATTACTTCGTTATATTAACAAAGTATGAATGACTGCACAGTATACAGATGGTTTCGATCCGATTTTTCTCGTCATAGTTAAATGTTGTTTCCATTCCGGGTTGGAGTGTGTATAACGATGAAATTATATGTATCTCTGAATTGAAACTTGGCCTGATTGGTATGTCTTGCGTGGCTCCTGGATTTGCTACAATGGTATTCATCCATAAGTGACTTTAGTATGCAGTTTGAGTTTTCTAGATGACAAATATCTTTCGAATGTCTTCGTACAACATACGAACACGCGAACAAAAGGTATAAAAAGGGCGATGTACCATTAATAATTTCAAATTTTCTCTCTATATGAACATAGACACAAAGATGGCCATGGCGTGACTTATATTATCGAGGTGCTGGCATGAAACTATATCTAGAAGAGATGCCGCCCTCTTTCCATGGAAGATCGTTTGCGGAAAGTGTTTTGTATGTATTTGCGATTCGCTAATAATGAAAATCGAATGTGATGCTGTAGGATTTGCTTTCAATTACGCGTGATGCTTCTTGCCGTGGAAATGGAACGAACGGATGAGAACGGCAATACACGAATGGTTGTTGGACTCATACCGTGCGATAATTGTGTTATTCGGCGTGGAAGTCGAGCATTTCTTGTTTGTTTGTCAAACGAAGAAGCGAACAGAGTGAAATACTACTGTTCGATTTGTTATCCCAAACTTGATGATCTGACTGATGAGCAGCTACAGCGTATGCACAAATGTGTTCACAGTGAGTTAGCCATTTAGTTGGAGTTTTGATAATTCTCAAAAGTGTGTTTAGTGAGGGAAAACAATAAAGAACAAGACGCTGAAATATCTGTTGTCGGTGAATCGTATAGTTATCGTACAAATGACCATTCAGTTGTGTAAGTAATTGGATAGATATCGAACTGCTAAGTATTCCTCTTTTCAGTGAAATAACGGACGCTGAATTATCTCAACCACTTATTGAACACATTCAAAAACCATGTCGAAATTGTTGCAAGAAGTAAGTTATAACTTGTCAACGAAGACATTGCTTTCATTCGCTTTTCCATAGGTTACCGAAAGAGGATGTATCCAGTTTCGATTCTACTGGAATGTTCTACTACACGGCACCTCGAAGTCTTGACGATGCTACCCTTGTATGCGTGCTTGACTAGATAAATATAAAGATTAATTGTTTTATTTGACGATAGAGTACAGACGCACTTCGAATGTATCGCACAACGGATCGTGAAGAAAGTTCGCCACCGAAGCATCCGCTTTGTTTTCGAGATCGTCAGTATACAGCTTTGGAATCTTCAGATCCGAGATGTTTTTATCGTAGATATCATCGTTTGCCTCCATGCTGATCGATCATCTGTAGGCATTGGTCTTCGAAATTTCGTTTTACCTCTTCGAGCAAGTTCATTCCAGCGAGATGAATTACCAACAATCATCTTTGTTACTAATCGGTCGTATATCGAAAGCGAATGGGATACACTGTCAACGTTTCCAGATATTTATATTCTCGATGTAAGATACACCGATACAGTGCGGTAGGTATCACTCTCTTGCTTTGCAATTATAGGGTTCACCCAACAATCCATACAATTTGAAACTGATTTCGATTCATGATTGTCGACAATGCGTTATCATCTCAACTTTAGATCGGGGAAATTTAGATACATATTTAGTAGATAAATCCTCCATATTATGTGCTCTTACTATCCGTCAGATTCAATTGAAGAAGGTTGGACTTCTCTCACAGCATAGTCTATTGGGAATGAACAAACTGAGTCAACATAGAACAGGCTCGAAACTCCTGCGTCAAAACTGGATTCATACTCTGACAACACTTAGTAAGTCAACCTAATCACCTCACCATTTGTATAAGAATATATCTTTCTCTCATCGTAGCAATCGACTCCAATGTACAATATGTTGAACAAGGTCATACAGACGAAGTTAATCTTCAGTTCTTTTTAACTACACCATTTGCATCAGGTACTAACTCCGTGACTTCTGGATGATCTCGTCCATTATTTTGTATAAAATAGGTACAGCATTCGCTGATAGTGTCTTGGATTGTATGTTGAGCTGTGTAAGTATAGTGTATGACAATATTCAATAGACTTTCAGATTCATATCTGTGTAGGCTTATTACAATGTGAATAGTGTGAATCTCCTGCGAAATATTCTTGCTGGTGGTATTCATCTGCAATTGGAAGATATCTTAGCGGAGGGCAAAGTGTTCACACCATGTGAATCGACACACGTATTGGGAAAACGCAAACGAGCACGAATAGCGTTGGTAGCAATTCGTAATTTAATTTCAGACATCGAAGCAAGAGTATGAGCTTTGCGTCTCACAGAAATAGCGCACAGTCGGATTTATATTTAGGCAGAAACAATAACGTTTAGTTCACTCTTTTGTCACTCGCTTCGTCATCATCGTGTCGTAGTCATGGGCATCTATCGTCTGTTGGATGTTTTACTTCAGAACGATCCCACGTGGAAAGGCGATCGATCGATTAATGAGCAAAAACGTATCGTTATCTACTTCCCACCTTATAACTACGAAATGGATCGATCTGATATGGTACGTTTTTCCGCACATAGAGAAAGTGAATTCATGTCCCATTTATTTCTTTTAGGTTTACATCATGTGTCATTCGCATATTGAAAATGACTAGTTTTACGAATTTCTTTTTTTTTTCAAAATAAATGCGTGTCATTGATGATATCGATAAAACGCGGAGTCTGATAAGGACAAAAGCAACACGTGTGTGTATATGAGATATTTGCATAGAGTGAAGTTAAAAAGAGAATATGGCAGTGCTTTTGAATATACCAAATAAAAACGCGCATCTTGAATTGATTCAACCTGAACATATAGATCAGTTATACGAATTACTTGAATCAAATCGAGATTATCTTCAGCGAAATATTCCTGGTATCGATGCAATTCGAACACGAGAAGACCTTCAGAAACGCTGGACAGTATCAAAAGAAAATTCATTACACTTCGGACTATGGCTCAACAAAAATCAACTGATCGGTCGATGTCGTCTGACGCGAAATCCTGAAACAGGCTGCGCTGATTTTGGTTATTGGTTAGATGAATCGTTTCAAGGTCAAGGATTAATGACAGCTGCAGTCGAAGCATTAACAAAGTTCGCATTCGAACAATGGAATGCGAATCGAGTGGAAATCCATTGCGGCGATAGCAATTTAAGATCTCGAGGCATTCCTGAAAGGCTTGGATTTTGTAACGAAGGTATCTCATCAAAATATCCGCCTATTGAACTAAACGGCCGATTAGTTCAGTCAATCGTTTATTCAAAGATTCGATCAATGTAGAGAAATTATCGTATATGTTATGTAAAGTCAATTACTTTGCGACCAGTATAACGAGAATGCTCCATGTCATTAAGGACTTCATTGATTTCCTCTAGTCGACACATTTGTACTGGACATTCGATATGATATTTTTGTGCCATGTCGAGCGTTTCTTTCAGATCATTTCGTGTACCGACTAATGATCCTACAATTTCTAATTGTTTTCCAATACATTCACCTATTGAAATCGAAAGTTTCGTCGACGGAAGAGCGATCATGACAAGACGACCACCTTGTCGCAATGATGAGAGTGCTTGCTCATAGGCAGATATGATAGGAACACTAACAATTGCTGCTTGAACACCTCCATTCGTCTTTTCTTTTACGAACGCACTGTGTTGATCGCCAGGCCCATCATAAACTAAAATCAATGCGAACTACAGATTATAAACTATCGAAATAATATTACCTTCGTCAGCACCCATTTCACGAGCTAGCTTAGCGGCTGCCTAAAAGCAGATCTCATAGAAGAATTCACAACTGGCAAGGCACATACGTGATCGTTCTCTGCGACGATTCCGACGACACGAAAACCCATTAATTTGGCAAACTTAATACCAATAGAGCCTAGAAACAATTTTTAATATCGATTTTAAAAACAACAGAAAGAAATTTCTACCTAAACCACCCACACCGACAATCGAAATCCAGTCATTAGTTCGCGCATGTGAAACCTTCAATGCCTTGTGCATAGTAACACCTGCACAGTAGAGCGGTGCTGATTTGAACGGATCTAAACCATCTGGTAACTTCGCAGCAAACTCGACATTCATTAAACCATACTCGGCAAAAGAACCATGCTAAAGTAGTCAGATGTATCTGTTTTTAAACATATAGAAAGAAAGATAATTTACCTTGTGAATTCCGCTGCTGGTTCTTGTCATACATAAAGTCTCACGGCCGGCAAGGCAAAATTCACATTTAAGACAACTTCCTTGAATCAATTGAATACCGATCAAATCGCCTAATTTCAGATTGTATTTTTCTGGGCAAACATCTCTACCAAACTCGACTATGCAACCCACACCTTCATGTCCCAAAATAAGCGGAAGAGTAGATTTGATTCCCCACTCTATTATTGTAATTAAATAGGAGTATCATCAAAAGGCGCATAGAAACTCCTCTTCTCTATACCTCCACGAGCTTCATGAAGATCACTGTGGCATATGCCACTTGCAACCATCTTAACAAGAATATCATTCGGTCCTGGTCGAGGTATTGGCATTTCTTGAATTTGCAATGGTTTTCCCCATTCAGTGATAACGGCTGCCTTCATCATTTTATTCGTTATCATCAAAACACGCAAGCAACAATACACGATTTACATCTAAACCACTTTATAATCGAAGGAATATAAAACCGAACGAGAAAGAAAAGAAAGATAACATGTGAGTTACACCCAATAGATATGATATTGTTCCCATGTCGTTTGATCGGACATTTATTCGTCATAAATCTTACAAGCTAAAACAATTCTCTTCGTCGTCGATAAAAACGCCGACGGTATAGTATGATTGCAACAAGAACAATTAGAAAAAGTAAGCATTGATAAAACCTGAAAGGCGAATATTTTCTGAATGAATGATAAATAAACAAAATTGCGCGAGCGTCTCGCCCATGCCATGAGTTACCTGGCGTATGCCACGTGTACAATGATGAGTACACAGTTTCGTCAAGGATACGCACCGCTGATGGTTCGATTGACTTATCAAAATAAAATTCGTTGACTGAAAGATACAATGGACCCGTTGACAACATCACCGTTAGATAATCCACAAGATAATTATGATTGAAAAGTGAGAGATGTGAAACGAGAGTTTTGAATAAAGGATGACCTTTCGTTGCTATCATAAAACCATTGGAAATACCAAACGGACTTGTCCGAGGAAAAGCAGCAAGATGAGTCGATTGTACATCAATCATTTCTAGCACATTAAGTAGAGTATCGAATGGTTGAATACATCCATTATCCATATCGATATAGATTCCGCCGAGACGATATAAAACAATATAACGGAAAGCATCGACGCGTTGGATATCGAGTGGATACTTGAGAAAAGTATGGTTATAAAGATATGGTTCTTCCTGCCGAACGAATGTATATATGTCTTCATCCGTCCACAGACGGTATTCGAAGTGAGCTGCATTCAACTTGCGTACTGTTCGAACTGTCTCTTCCCAATGTTTTGGCACTTGCTTGGTTTTCCACGTTTGATGAATAATGCGAGGAATTCGATGAGGAGAAGTTCTATTTATTTGAATTTTCCCGATGAATTTCGTAATGTCGAACGCAGTGAGTAAAACGCGTGACGAACGACGACGCAACAGAACCATATAAATAATACAAATTACCATTGATCCACAGAGGATCCTAAAGAAATATCTCCGTCTTTGCATCAATCAAAAGAGCCAAATTGGACTACACTCATGCGTGATATCCGCACTTCGAAATCGCAACGCAAAAGAATATCCCCATACGTTGATGCGTATAACTTTGAAGAACGGAGAAAAATCGTTTGTTAACAATCCAAATACACCTTTTGATATCGTCACGTTGTTCGTTAAATTACTAAATATTTTTATTTGACAGTGGATCAAATTTTCACCTTGTTACCGTGTAAGAAAAACCCGACATAAAAGAAATAGCGCACAGTGGAGAGAACAAATCACTGGTGCTTTCAGTAGACTTGAAGAAATCTTCTTGAGAGTTTTGTCTTTTATTCCGATTCGATATTCTTCCGGTTTTCTGTAGAATTTAATGATAAAATAAGATATAATAATACAAGACAACAAGAAAAAAAAGAGTAAAACGATGCACGACATGACGAGCACTATACGTTACTATAGAAGCAAGTGAAATAGTTTATTAAGTTTTTGTATGTTTTATGACTGATCCTTCGACTGTTTGATTCATGTAAATCTATATTGTAAAAGACCGCAAACAAGAATTATCTTTCATCTAGAAATAGATCGGCAACATACTCGATTGAATGCTTCCAATAATTGATCCATTTTGTCAGGAAATCGTTCAATCGGGTCATAATATTCTTCACGCATTCGTGCGTCTCTTTCACTATAAATATCTTCTTCGGTTACCGTTCTCAAACCTAAACATGCGATAGTACTCTTGTTATCGATCAGTTGTGCAATTCTTACCTGCCCATCGTTGAAATGTTTCGAACATAAAGTCAAACATTCCGTTCGTTTTCCCGTTCAGATCCACTCGCACACGACGAAAATTATCGCCAATAATTGACAAAAACATACTCAGACAGATGAATACGACGAATATAACAAATAAACTAAAGCAAAACGGACCGAGAAATGCGGCTGCTCCACTCAACTGATACGCATCGAATTTCATCAAGGTCATTTCAAACAACATTTGTGCTGTTCCCAATAAACTCGAGCATTGCGGTAATTTCGATATGAATAACAGATAAAATAAGCAAACGAATGACATGAAGACAACGGCAAACATAAACGAAAATGATAATAGTTCTTTGGCCGAATATTGAAGAGTATGAATGAATAAACATAGACGCTGATTATATCGACATAGTTTTATCAACTGAACTGTTCCAAAAAAGCAACAAAGGCTCAGTAGATTTGATAGAACGTCGTTGATATACGATGCAAATTGTAGATTAATATAAACATAACCATTGGTTTTCGAGAATAATTCACCAATGCGTTGACTTTCTTTGTATCGCCAAATGTAAATGCCAACACTTGTCCATGAACAAGCGATGATGCCAACTTGAACATAAGACCAAAATCGATGGAAATATTTTAATCTCAATTCGAATAGCAAACGAATTTCTATCCACATGAAGTAGCAAATCAATAGCATGTAAACAATAGTACATACTAATTGATAAGCTGATGTGAATGCTAAGAGAAAAAAAAGCAAGAATTACTTTCTTAACTTTTAAGAGACATCGTTACCATATAAACTAATCGGTTCGAAACGAGAACTTGTTAATACTCCACTTGATGAAAAAAACTCAGCGAGAACAGTGACAGCTGTGAATAATTGAACATTCGGATTGTACAAAGTCAATTGAATGATCACCGCTCGAGTCCGATTATCGATCCATCCAAGTTGATGAAGTTGAGAAAGATTACTCCGTAGATCACTCGATCGACCACGATATTCATACACATAACCACCACTTGCATAAGTTGCATAATCTCCAACATACACATATGTATCCAACTCATCACCGGATTGATAGGTAAATGCTCTTTGAATGAAGGCATTGTACACTTGTGTTGTTTGATTTGTCCATCCAGGTGCGTAAGAACGTTTGTCTTCTTGTGAGAAACTGTAATCATATTCACAGGTAGAATAAATAGGTTGTTGTGTTTGACATGACGCTGCTTTCACTCGCAACTGTCTCATCGTTGCCCATCCGATCAGTCGATTCGATTTATCATCAATATAACCAGTGAGGTTTCGGGGTGGATCACCATTGTACCATTCTTGTGCACGAAGTTGATCAACAAAACTGTTCTCTAACCAGTTCCAATATTGATCAATCGTTGAAATCTAAATCAAATCGTGTTTGACAATCAAAAGACGTTCAGAAGGACAACGAACTTTAGTGTAATCGAAATTCGATCGTCTTGTGTTGAGAAAATACGTTCGTAAATGATCTACTTGTTGGAATGCATTTACATCACGATTAGAATAAATGACCACATAGAGAAATGATATAAAACATAAATATAACACGATTTCCCGAATGATGGCCCACATTTGCATGTGTTTCAGACGTTGATGACGAAGGTAAACGATCTCTTCTTCATTTAAACGATGAGCACGAGTTGGAGATCGGAGAGTGAATAGAGATTTCTTCTAGAATAATAACATGTAATGCTATCAAAGTATATGAACTAGTTGAAAGGTAAACCTTTGTTGAATGCAGATATTCTTCGTCGGCCTTCAGTTCGACGTGATGATCATCATCTAGCAATTCGTTCACTTCTTGATCCTCGCTTGACTTTCGACAAAAGCAAGCAAAGACAATGGCTAATGATACAATCTGCAACAGAGATATTTTTTAGTTTGAGAATCGAGAAAAAAATCGAGCGTACTTTTAATGGCTGAGTGAGTAGAAGCGACGAGAAGAAACCGCTGAGAACGGATGTTAGCCATTTCTGTGTTTTTTCATCACCAAACTCAATACCGCGAGCAATAATAAACAGAATTGACACGCCAATCAACAAGATACATAAACCATACGCGATAAATATGCACCACCATGGAAACATCAATGTTCCCTTCCTGTTCTTCTTCGGACAATCAACACTATTTTCAATGTTTTCATTGACTTTAGATAGAGCTTGACGTAATGGAGATTGTTGCTGTTGACGGGGACGAGCACGTCGGAATAGTTGGACAAGTAACAAACTTGGAATCAATCCAAAGAGTTCAACAATCATGCCAATAATGATCTTCGAATATAGTTAGAATTACGTAGAAATCAATAAGTTAAGAAATTCGTTACATACTTGTTGTGGTGTTATATAAAGCGAACCAAATGATAGACTAGTTCTGCCGGTTGATTTGGCTTCATTTACCAAGTCATAGTACATGATATTGAGAAACATCGAAACAAACAACAGAACAAAACAACATGTGCATCGTTGAACACGAGTGAATTGAGTGGATGGTGGACGAGAAAAGATCGAAAGCCAAAGATGACCATCAGACACGCTGTGATAAGTTCGTTTTGCCAAAACGAATGAGAACTGACTCTTTTCCAGGTCACTTGCAACATGCAGAACACGTTCGATCTTCCCATCATCTTTCTCAACTGCAAGCCATCGTTGACTGATGAAATGAAACTTTTGCATTGTTTGAAGATCACGAATGATGATATATTTCAGGAACCACGACGAAGATGAACTTTTTCCACTGTTGTCATGCCAAATGCGGATGCAATTCAGTAATCCTAATGACTTGGGAACACTCATGAGGAATGCATCAACTCCACCTCGCTGGAGAATGTGACGATGAGGATCTGCCAATGTTCGAATGCGAGTGTCATTCTCATCACCATGAATCACGAAATGAACATTCGATTTCGTTCCAGCATCTCGTCGTTGGCCAGTGAACACAATTATCTGATAGAAATAGTTGTCGTTCTTGTTATTATCAGGCAAGATTGTAACACCTAGTTTCTCCACGTCTTTCTTGTCGTAGTACCGTGCATAAATAGTCAGAAGTACATAGATCACACAAACAACAATCACTGTCAAATAGATGGTTTTGTTTTTCATGAAATCAGCATTGGCAAACACATAGCTCCAGTTGACTGTTTTAGGTAAGATAACAAGTCCACCTGCAAATGATGTCAGATGGGTGGAATAACATTGGGTTTGACTGTGATCAGTCAATGGTCCAACGACGAGCCCATCTGACTTCCATTGTTGATTTGCATCGAGATAATAACAACCAGATGTGTAGACTCTGAGTGCATAGTCTGCAGTGAAGTTGAACGGTTGATCTGTGATGGGAGGAACAGAAAGTGATATGTTTGAACAATGTTGAGTGATTTCAATTGCATTGAGTTCTCTCAAACCAAAGATGATCGACTGATGACCAGTTGTTTGTTGATTATCGACATAATAAGTGTACACACTGTTATTTGTGAGATTGGAAGGACAAAAAAGTGTCCATCCATCGATGCGATTGATTGAAGTGTTGAGTTGTGGTGTTTGATCGAAACGATAGACAAACAAGTAAGCGAGATTTGTGCTCGATGGTTCGATTTCCCAATGAACTGAGACTGGTAGTGATGATGGTAAGCTCAAATAATTCAGATGGAAGAGCAGTTGATGAGGAGAAGTAGAATTGAGTGATGTGACATTTTGATGGATCATTGGTGGAATGATGAGATTGGGATCACGCGGAATGATAACTTCGATTGACTGATTGTTTGCTGTTTGAATTGAAACTTCTTTTTGATCTTGATCAAGAATGGAGAATGAGAGTGATCGGGAGAGATTGGTGTTGGATGTTGATTTGGAGTTTCCAAAGGATGCCAATGGTTCCATCATTGACTATAGAACAAAAGCACAATCATTCGACTGAATATCACATGTAAACTCACTCGAATGGAGATCTTCTCGTTCGTGCCTAGATAAGAAGTGAAATTGTTGGGCAGCTGCACTTGACCATTTCCAATAACTTTTGTGAATTGATTTGCAAGCGATTGAGAGGATTTGGTCTCTAGTGTCATGATCACCTGCGATGTTTTAAGAGTGAAGTTTTGTCCAATATTGAGATTGATATTCAACGTTGAAGTCAACAACGAGGTCAACTCAGTCATTTGAGTGCTGATTTGTCCAGCTAATTGCTGCTGATAGTAGATGTTGCGATTCTTTTGTATCGTTTCCAATGAGAAATCATCGCCATCAGCAAATAAATCTAGATATCTCATTACAACAGAACTATGAATGACAAAAGTAGTATTTTACTCGGATTGGCCCAGGCTAGTTCAACATCTGTGTCATAATCATCAGGAAATTTGGTAGCTAGAGAAGAGTCTAAATCGAGAATTGATGTACGTTCTTGCAATGCACCATTGACTGCCTAAAATACGCAGGAAATAGTTTCGATGAATGTGTAGCATTAGTAACTGACGCTGATAAGATTCGAAGCACATTGAAACAGATTGGTTGATACAAATTGGACATCTTCATATGCAATACTTGTTTGCATTGAATTCAAAGTCAATGCTAACTGATAACATCGACTTGATGCACTCGCCTAGAAAACACAGATAAACTTCGAAGAGAGAGAGAATGTCAAAAATAGATCATACCAAAGTTGTTCTCGTCAGTTCATTGGTTGATTTTGTGAATTGAGCTAATACTGACGCTTGTAGTTTGATACTGTTTGATGTTGTGATAGATAAATTGGCAAGGAATTCCATTAAATACTCTCGAACTGATGCCCGGGAGTTCAATTGTATGTTCAACTGCTCCAATACTATTTGATTAAATGGTGCATACGCTGTCTGTTGCTTACTCAGAGTATTCAAAGATGAGATGAGAATATTCGCAGCTGGAACACCATCTAATAGAAAGAGGAATTCGTCAATTGATATGGCATTTATGATTTTAATATTTACTCGAAATGGCTTGGTCAAGATCGTTATCACTCATTTGATTGAATTGTTGTGACACTGAAGTCATCAATTGACCAACAAGATTTTGATTTCCACTCGCAAGCAATTGAATTATTGGATTGGTCGTACCTCCTGACGTTGAATTTTGAATATCCAGTATTAAGTTGGTGATCGCTGTAGTATCCGAGAGTACAGTAACTGATGACACATTCGTTTCAGCGATGCAATTCGCTTCATCTCGAACGTGAATCAACAAGTGAAGCAATGACGTTTGATTATCGCCGACTGGTAACCGTACTTGAAATATTGATGCTGTTGAAAAGGCAACGATTATTTTCTTCGTTAAATCATTTGTCCAGGCTAGTCGAAAAAAAAATCAACATTCCGTTTGAAGACGAAGGATATCCTAACAACATACCATAGAGAGTGTAATCTTTTATTGAATCTTCATCAGACCAGTTTGGACACGAAATGGTGAACGAAGTACTCGTCGTCCCATTTAGAGGATTAATCAAGCATGAACCATTCTGGGGTGGTTGATTGATAACAAAATTAAGTGAACTTGAACTAGTTTCTGACTTGAATCGATACACAGCTTCAAATTGCCAAAGTTTTATTTGTGGATTAGACAAGAATAATTGATTTGTGGCAGTGAAATTACTCGTATTAACTCCTATAATTAAGAGTCAAACTTCTTCTACAAATGAGAAAAGAAGCGATTTATCTTACCGAAAAACCAGACATTCTCATAGAAAGTTGTTTGATTATACAGCGTCCATTTAGTGAAATTCGCCGATGAGTTCACTGCACCGTAGTACACATTCCATGTTATGTTTTGGATTGTTGAACAATTTCGAAAACAAGTGGAAAACAGCGCAACTTGTGTTGTTGGATTGACCAATTGAAATTCTAAGTTTGGTTGACACATTGTCCATATGACACAACTACAATTATGTAGATGGATTGTGTGAAAGACAAGAAAAAAATAACAATCTACCCAATCAAAACCATCTGTGGTCGAGTGTCTTCTACTTTGACAAGAACATAACCAGTAGCTTGAAGAGAAGAATTACGACGATTTTCCATCTGAACCATAAACTGATATGTTCGATTGGATCGAAGAGAATTAGCAAGTATTGTTATTGATGAATTGAAAGAGTTATCAAAACTCCATCCTTTTCTATTGGACAAACAAGATGGATTCAATGAATCATTTCTCATGTCGTCAATAGTTAACAACGATCCCTGCAAGTTTGGAAACATTGATGAACCATAAATTCGACAATAGTATTTGTATTTCCAGCTCTGCAAAGACACTAATAAGGTAAAAAGAAAGGACAACTTTCATATCGAAGCCTACTGAGGCATTGAATGTATAACCATCTGGATCAACAGAATAACTTCCAGGATCTAGTTGAAGATCTTGTAGATTGCCACGTGTAATTATGGATGTTCCATACGGAACTAAATTTGCTGTTATACCTGATTGAGTTATTTGAATATAAGCCATTTTGGAAGAAGATAAGCTTGGTATTTGCGTCATTTTTACCGTAAAAGTAAATTCATATAAGCCGTAAGGTAAAATTCGTGCAGGAACATATAGTTCAGTGAACGTGGTTGGTATCTGAGAGTTTGGAGGAACTTGTTGTAAACAAGACGAACTACAATTTTTAATTGTCCATTGTGTGATCATCGATAACGAAATGTTACAATTCAGTTGTATGAGCGAAACTATCGAAAAATCTTGACTACGACGAAATTGAATTGGCGATGATGGTGTTGACGCACCAGGAATGAGTGTTATACTCGGCGAAGAACAACCTAAACAAGTACAATATGCGCAGAAATTATGTTTTGCATAAATTAACTCTCTGTTTAGAATATGATGCAGTTATCGCAGTGTTATTATTTGCGTAGTTGTGTTAGTATACGCTTAGGAGCATATTTTTCATGAAGGAAATTATTGCAATTAACAAACCTCGTGGAGTTGTTAGAGTGGATGGAGCAACTGTCGTGTGTACTTGTGACGTGGATGCAGCAACTGTCGTTCGTATGCTTGTTATTGTAACTATTGAAAAAACAAGGTGATAAGTGAAAAAACTTTTAGTATTTCATAAAACGTTTATGAGTTCCTAGTCAAAGTTACTGTAATTCTAAGAGTAAAATCAAAGCTAAATTCTGCTCATATATGAAAATACACTTCTGAGTTTGTGTTTTTGTAGCAGAAGCCAGGCCCAATATGCTTTCATAAATAATTAACTTTTCCTCTTCGCAACGGATAAATATTCAAACATATGTTATTTACCATGCTTGTACAATGACACAATTCATAGTTTACTTTTTAGAACGTATAGCTCAGCGTCTCTAGTTTGCATAGTAGTTTGTCTTTTTCATTACACTTATCGAATTAGTAGATATACAAGTATGCTAACCACGTTGTTTTCTCAGACACTAATATCCAGACTGACAACTCATTCCTCACAAACAAAAACTATTAAATTATCTTGTGCTAGACATACTCAAGATCAACGTTTTCATATTGCTACAATTCGTCATCCCAGAAACTAATGCAGATTTCAGAAAAGAATCGATGAGATTCATAGCAAAAACATGAGCCACACTCTGAAATGAAAGCTCATACTAAATTAACCGCAATCATGCACTGTTTTATCGTTGTATTTCCTCTTATTCTCAACCAAACTCCTCGTTTACCTTTTGTTCAATTACCTGGTTCATCAGTACAGTAACGTAAACTACAGACTGGAGGTGCAACCAACTCATATACATAGTACGATCCACAGTTAGTCACGGAGATAGTAGTGCTCCAAGAGCAATTGCTACCACTATATGCAAAACATACAGGTCCACCTGTGGTTGCATTCACAGCAATCGGCATATTTCCAGAATACCAACCAGGTGCATCAGTGTTACATCGATAGTCTGCAACTGCGCTAGTGGGAATTTTTGAGCCACCTGAACCAACAAAACGCACCCACACAGGAGAAGAACTGAAAATGCTTGTATCACAGCCGGAAGATCCATTCGAAGCCACGTAGATACTTCTTGTAGGATCATTGATCAGAGTATAGTTATAACATTGAGGAGACACTATCGCTGTATTTGACATGGGAGCTGAAGAGAAAGGAAGGTTCATTTAGGAATATCAATACAGAATATGATCATTTACCTGGAGTTGTAGGTGCTGTCCAATTAGTTGGTTCATCAGTACAGTAACGTAAACTACAAGTGGGAGGTGCAACCAACTCATATACATAGTACGATCCACAGTTAGTCACGGAGATAGCAGTGTTCCAAGAACAATTGCTACCACTATATGCAAAACATACAGGTCCACTTGTGGTTGTATCTACACCAATCGGCATATTTCCAGAATACCAACCAGGCGCATCAGTGTTACATCGATAGTACGCAACTGCGCTGGTGGGAAGTTTTGAGCCACCTGAACCAACAAAACGCACCCACGCTGGAGTAGAACTGAAAATACTTGTGTCACAGCCGGAAGATCCATTCGAAGTCACGTTGATACTTCTTGTAGGATCATTGATCAAAGTATAGTTATAACATTGAGGAGACACTATCGCTGTATTTGACATGGGAGCTGAAGAGAAAGGAAGATTCATTTAGAAATATCAATACAGAATATGATCATTTACCCGCAGTTGTAGGTGCTGTCCAATTAGTTGGTTCATCAGTACAGTAACGTAAACTACAAGCCGGAGGTTCAACCAACTCATATACATAGTACGATCCACAGTTAGTCACGGAGATAGTAGTGCTCCAAGAACAATTGCTACCACCCCATGCAAAACATACTGGTCCACTTGTGGTTGTATCTACACCAATCGGCATATTTCCAGCATACCATCCAGGCGCATCAGTGTTACATCGATAGTACGCAACTGCGCTCGTGGGAAGTTTTGAGCCACCTGAACCAACAAAACGCGCCCACGCTGGAATAGAACTGAAAATGCTTGTGTCACAGCCGGAAGATCCATTCGAAGCCACGTAGATACTTCTTGTAGGATCATTGATCAGAGTATAGTTATAGCATTGAGGAGACACGATCGGTGTGCTTGATGTTATAGCTGGAAGGAAAAATGATTATTGTGCGTAGATACAAAGACGGTGAACTGATCAGTTAAAGTAGATACTGTGAAAAATTTCTAACAGGAACACAAACGGGACCGTTCGAAAAGTGTTCAGTAGCTCCTTACAACCGACTCTCCTTTCCAGAGGATGTTGCATTAGTCGTTATACAGTGACGGAATTGCGTGCTTTTCGCGAAAGCGACTGTTTCTCGGAACGAAGGGAGCGAAGGTGAAAGTAAGATGGAAAAAAGGACTCTCTGAAGACCATTGTAAAACGTCTGAATATTCCTTTGAAAGTTTTCGGGTTTTTTTTGAGCGCATTCGGCTGCCGGATAGTCGTTCGCAAATGTACCGTTAGGAGGATTATTTTCATATTTCTGAATCAGTTCCACTTTTCAGATAAAGTTCATGTATGTTTCATCGCTATTTTGCAATTGAGAGTGAAAACTGATCAGTGTTACCTCACACAAAATGGATTGATTCTCAGCGAACTATTCATTTTCAATGTGCGTTTTATTCTCTACAGGAGACAACATTAGATATGACGCATTGACCGTCGAAGTTCAACCTGATTCCTTCATTATAACTTCTAACTGTTTCTATATCGATTTTTTGACACACGAAGGCTTGCTTAGTCAGTACATGTTCATTTATAGAGATTTCATTATATATGACTTTTCGCAGTGCCTTTTTTCTAATAAAAACTGAATTCTTGCGAACAAGACAAAAAGCTCGTAGTATCCTTACTCTCGTTGGGAGCAGTTATTTTTTGCATTCTAAGACAGTAAACTAGAACGTGGTGCGATTGATTCTATTGGTAAACCTTATAGTATTTAATTCACAAAAAATCAGCCGTAGTTGATACTTATTTCAAAATTACAACCACACTCGTGACCGATTGATTAAGTTTCTGAAACTCAATCGGAAGGAATTTCTCGAGATATTTTAGGTAAAAAAATTCTATGAATATCATGAAGTTTGCAACAACGTATGGGCGTCTAAAACAGAGATTCTCATTGAATTCAATATTGTACGAGGCGATATGCAAACTGTTAACGCCAGAATGTCCTACTTCACTTTAAACAACAGAATCCACGCAGGAATGTTCAGTTTTTTCAGCAGAAAAAGAGAAATAATGAGAGAGCTCTCTGGAGTTTTTTTTATATTCCTTACCCGAGACAAGTTGTATGCTCATTAGAATAGTCCATAGTTTTGAAGCCATAGTGAACAACATCATTTCACGTGTTCTCAGCAGCAAGACGATTTTTAAAATGGAGCGATAGTTTGTGCTGAGTAAAAACAAGAAAATCAGATGCATGAACATAAAAGGTCATAGTTTATATAGTTCTCTTCCTTTCTCTCCTTCGATTGATTACTTATCCATTTTTGAAAAAGACTTTCTAACTATTGCAAACACCATCATGTAGGGAAAAAATCATCCTGCATGATTTACTAACTTTTAGGAATATATGACACTAATTTTTGTTGGATAGGAGCTGACTTTCGTATTCCTTGTGTAAACCGAATATTTCAATACCTTCTTTAAACAAAAGAAAAAGAAAAGGCCTGATATAAAAATATTTGCACAGTAAACACTGAATTGACTTTGGTTCTCTTTCTTTACGGTCCCGCAACTGTCTATTCAAAAATCACCCTTCCACATATTTCAAATTCTGTAAGGATTGCTCGGAAAGAAACGTTTTTCTTACAAGCTGATACTGTCAGCGAAGTTGTTATTGTTGATGTTGAATTCAAAATGTTAAATACCCAGAAATTCTTATCGTTGATCGATGTCGACTCGAGTCCTATAATCACTTTTTCGAATAACATTAACAATACATTTGAACTTACCACACGCTGCAGACGTGCTCGCTACACCTGAAAACGAACGAACCAAACAATTGTTTCACACTACAGAAGCAAATTGCTACATACCAGTATCAAATGTAACATAGTAAGAATGCCCCTCAACCCAGGGAGCAACAGGAAAATAAATTCGAATGGTGAAATTCGTAAATATAACTTCTGGCTCCCAGCTACAATCATATTTTTTAACGAGAAGGTCACCAAGTGTAGCGTCCCAAAAGTAAATATAAGCACCAAGACGTGCGGGCCGAGTGACAGAAACTGATGCTAGAAGAATGAAATTTGTTTTTATCTTTTCATTCAGAAAAAGAATCTTACACTGAATGGAAAAGACAGTTTGATTTCCAGAAATGTTTCCAACAGGCCACGTAGAATTCTGCATCAGGGTTGGTCGACTGCGATCAGGTCTTTGAAAATCAACTATATACGTAACACACAGCTGATTGGACTGCACTTGTGTGTTATCAATCGCACTCAAACAAACGCCTTGTGAACCAAATTGACTGACACTTGGAATCCATTGAAGAGTGATAGCGTAGACACCTTGATATAAAGCATCGTCGATACTGATCGAAATGTCAAAATGTATATACGAACCGGTACTAGGATTTTGAATCGGACTTTTTGTCATACCTACTGGAACACTAGTCATAAAATCAACAATACTCTTTCCAGGACAGTTGACTTGCACAATAATAGTTTCACTGATATTGTCACCAGGTATAACACCAACGCACGCTAAAAAATTCGCACGATAAACGAGTTAAATGCATTGCAGTTTATTGATAATTACTTGCGTTTGGTCGATTATCAATATAAATGAAAGGAGGAGTGGAACAGTTGCTAGGTGCTGCGTAACCATAGAAAAGAAATTGAATAGGAACCGAACTCATTGGGTTATTTGCTGCTACTGATGCAGAATTATAAAAATCTTCAATTTGCAATGACACCCCGGCATATTGATTCGCTGTTGTTAATGTAAATATGAGTGTACAGTTGTTTTGAACAAGAGTAGCATTAGGTACACCATTACACATACCACTGCATTCATCATATTGATTAATATTGGTCGCCAAGTTTGTAGACCATCGACATCGTAATATATCGCTAACATCAAAGTCTAACATTTGAATAGCATGAGTGTGTTGTATACCAATCTCCTTATAAATAATAGGAAGAGAAATGGCAACAGGACTGGTATTAATATAACCATCCGGTCTAACAGCAGTACTGATTCGATTAACAATAGCCCAGTTACCACCAGATCCTACAACAAGATTGCTAAACCAACAGCATGACAAATAGCCAATACTGAACGAGATATTGATGGGTAAACTGTATGTCTGGTAATATTCACCAGAAGAAGTGCCAAGCTCGACATTATAATCAGTGCAGAATGTTTGTGCGCTCATGGGACTCCAGAAGTTACAATTTCCCGACACGCAGCTTAATGAGCTCGCATCGCCGATTTTCGGAGTTTGTGCAGCAATGGTACTATCATTACATGAGAAACTACTATGACGCCATGTAAATCGTTCAACGACTGTAATCAGTGTTGTAGAACCCTGCAGAGTATTATTAGTAGGACGCCTAGGATAAACAAACGTACACAAAATGATATAGAAAGTTTAGTTCTCACTAACCATGTAATCGTTCCTCCGTAAAAATGGGAACTATCAACAAGAGATACATGTGAAATTAACCAAATAAGAAACAGTTTAGTAATCATCACTTGCATTGCAACATGAATACAGTTAAACAGTAAAGTATAGTCTCTATACTTGTTACGCGACTACTGATCAATTTACTGTGAAAAAATTATAAGATGTCGTTTTTCTTTATTTTAATTTCTCCTCTATTCTTATTCGTCCGTTTTTTTTAAATAGAGTCAGTGGACATCATTTTATCGCTAACTCCTATGAGACTCGACGATGAACAAATAAATTAATTTTTGCCACTGAAGCAAATGTGCCATTGCCAAAAAAGTACATCCTATACACATAGGCCGAGAATGTTCCTCTGAATATAAAGTGAGGACAACAATGAAATTGTTTGATTTGCAATCGGGCTCTTTATCATGAAAACAAATATAAACACGCCTGACTTTTCCAAACGTTTATAAGCAGTTTAAAGTCCTTTAAACAAATATTTGACTTCGATGAAAATCATGGGAAAGTCTCTTGACGTCTGTTTGATCTATTTGTTTGAATTTGCGTCGTTTCAGTTTTGTTTAAGTCGAGAGATCAATGTATACTAGAACATTTCTCGTTTGGAGAATGAAACCACACACTACCTCTCGTATGCGCACACCATGTCTATTTTGATATGAATAAAAAACACGAACCGATTGACAAAAAATGGAAGAAAAATACAAAACCATCAAACGGAAATAGAATATTTCGACGTATGAACAGTAAAAGGCGTCTAGTTAGATTTCACCATGTCGACCATATTACATTGTAGTTTTTTTCTATTCTTTCCGTTTTTTTTCATACGAACGCTTGTTTTGATCGCCAGTACACTTTTTTGCAATAACATTCAATATTCACATATCATTCTTCAAGAAGACGTCAGCATTTGATAGATATCTTTCCGGGTGGCGATGCATCTAGGTTTGGTTGTGACAATCTATGATTGTACACTTCTTCTTTTTCCTTAAGCACTGATGATGACCTTGCTATACGTTTCTTTCCTCTTCCCTCATTCTCTCTTCATCTCTCATCTTCTTCCTCTTTCTATACACAACAATTATCTCATTTCTTCCCTCCTGCTTGCGCTCAAATATTAGCCTCTTAGCCGATGCACTTTATAGAGAGATATTGTTGACACATCTATCTCTACCTCTAATGTGACATCGATACTATACTTTTATCTTGACCTACAGTGTGACATCGATATTATACTTTTATGTTTATCTTTAGTTAGCCCTAGATATTACACTTTTATGTTTATCTCTAGTTAGACATTGATATTATATTTTTGTGTTTACTTTTAGTTAGACCTGGATATTATACTTTTATCTTATTCCCAGTGTGACATCAAACTAGATTTTAGAGACTACCTATAAAGCTTGATGTTTTCTGTAACGCGATACTGTATTTACCGAGAACTATAAAAGGATGAGGAAAATACAGTATCGGAGCGATTTCTTTGGATTAAATAAAAGACACATCAACTACATATCATCTCTTCCATCAGAAATCGTCACATTGGTGTGTCACTTGATCAACTCAGATCACTCACGAATCCGTATAGCAGCCAATTAATTCATCAGATTTGAATGGTAATGATGGTATTTTAGAAAAGTTGAAAGTTGACAAAAATAGAGGTTTGGATTCCAGCTACCAACATGATCTCGAGTAACATCAAGTCACCTTCGGAAAAATACATCGTATATACCATTTACTCAGTATATATTGCATTTTATTTAAGTTACTCATCGTGACTGTGTTAAGTACGTGGAAAGCTGAACAAGAATTGGGCCGAACACATGAAACACATCGAGTGGCTGAGAAAGCCGCTGCTGTTAATGATAATCGTGTACAAGACATTTCTGTTGTTGAACTCCTCGTCAGTGATATATGTGTATTGAAAGCTGGTAGGATACTTCCAGAATTGAGACGATTCGAGAAAAATGATTATGTGTAGGTGACGTGATACCCGCTGATGGTTTAATCATCGAAGGCAGTGATTTAGTTGTTGATGAAATAGCCCTAATAGGTTTGGGATGACTTGATTTTTACACTTTGATGAATAGAGCGAGACTTTTTAGGAGAAGATGGCATGGTATCCAAAAACGTCGATGATGATATTGGGCTTTGATTCAGTACTAAAATTCGAACAGGAAATTGCTGAATGGTAGTTATTTGTGTCGGCCTTGATACAAAAGTTGGAAGTATGATTGGTATGCTCGATGTAGAACCACGCTAATAGAGGAACCTACCGCCACAAATACACCTGATGATTTTCAACTATCAGCAACCAATCCTGAAGGCATTCTCTTGTTCGTACAAGTTCTTTCAACGATGCTAAATGTCTGCCTTTATGAATTTGCATAGTTAGTAAAATAAGATGTTGAGCAACATCATGAAGTTTCGAGGATAAGTATCGAACTATCGCTACTCCATGTCTTTGCTCTTGGTGAATAGTGAAGTATTGTAACCGTGGACATAGCATAAATAGCAACTTCACTTCTCTTACTTCAGTTAAATACGTTATTGATAAGCATTGTATCATATTTACATTTGATACAAACTGGAAGACGTTACTAGTGGGAAAAGTTGTAAAATCTGTTTCATCGAATTGATGTATCCGCTGAATTTTCAACGTGTGTAGATTGGGCGTCAGTGCCAAGAGTTGGGTTAATTGTTTGAATGCATATCGACTCGAATTTATTTCGAGTTTAGTAAGGTTATCAAACGAGATGGTTTGTTCAAGAGCAGTGATATCATTTTTCGCTTGTTCCGAAGTGATATTTTTTAAAGTTAGATCAGTTGCTTGAAGAAATCGGTGGTCACAATGATAGATAGCTTTTTGACTTGAAAACCGGACGCGACGAACGGACCGAAGGTTTGCTTTTTTGAAATCTGGATCAGTACAAAAATTTGTACCATAGCCAAGCGAGTAGTCTCTTAGTCGAGAGGGATTTACGGAATGAAAGCGACACGAATAAAAATTGCGATAGTATGAACCATAATAGGAAAAAAACCATTGTCGATCTTGCCAAAATGAAGATTTGAATCGTCGTAATTGTGACATCGAAGAAATAGGTAAAGAACTATCGATATAAATATCGAAAATACGTAAAAATGGCATCGAGGATGTAATCAATTCTTCCCATCGATCTGGATTCAGATAATCTCCTGGACCGGATCCATAAAGATGTAAACGTTGAATATTCGGAAAAGTTTTTATTAAAGCTTCGAAGTAATCGAAATTCAATCCACCTATTGTCAGAGACAAATGTGTTAAGTTAGGCATTGGGATTAATTGAAGTGAAACTTGATCGTCTCTTCGCCCAAGATATCCAACAGAGAAATAGCGAAGTTTTGGAACATAGGATAGTAATCGATCAAGATTCTCCAGATAAATGTCAGGCGCGACAGTTAGATGTTCAATAGAGCTTTGCTCATCGATTGCTGCAAAAGGTAATCGAATTGAACTGCGTACATCGGGAAAGAATATTTCGCAATGTCTCAATGCGCGTAAACGAAATATTAGAAGAAAATAGTGATCTATATCGTGCGTGTATCCTGGACAATGAAGAACAAACTTTGAAAGACACGGTAAAGTGGAAATATCTTGGAAGACTTGATGTAGATGTTTTTGTTTAATATTTTTGAGAATTAAAGTTTGCAAACGAGGAAATTCTGTCAAACGATTGTGTGGAGATATGAGAAGATCAAAACAAAGTCGATTTCTTAAATCAAGTGAAGATATTCGATGTGAATAAGGAACGATAAGATTGGCATGATAGTATTCAAAATCGGTTCTTGAGATTGACGATATTCGCACGTTGAGTGGCAGATTCGAGTGAGTGATCAATCGACGAAATCGGATGTTGAGATGATAAAAAATACCGTAGATATCGAAAAACTCCAAACAATCGAATATATGATAAATCACTTCATGAGATAGATCTTCGAAACGTGTTCGAGCTTGTTCACTGACACTAAGAGGAACAAGAAATATAAATCGTACGCGGAGAAGGAAAAGGTTTGTTAACTAACAATTTGCGTCGTATTGATGGAGTACACATTTTACTTTCTGTTTGGTGCGTTAAAACACGCTCAATGCAAGATTTTATTGCATAATTACAAGACGATTGCGAAATAACATATGTGTGCTATGTGATTCATGAGATGTTTTTCGGTAAATATGTTTCTTTTATTTTCAAAAAATGTAACAGATCACATTACACAACAGCGTGAACAACAATTTCGTTCGTTGACAGGACCCCATGGAAAATTGGTTCCCTGAGGATCTTGCCATTCGACATATTGCCTCGCATCAGCGCAGATAACGTCTCCTGTCGTGCCATCCAGTAGGATCAACGCCGGGATGCCATTTACACCATATTTATATTCTAATTCTTGTTTTTTCTGCCTATCTCGATAGTCTAGTCTTAACCAAGGCATATGTTGATAATAATAATATGATGATGCTTCATCGTAGTCAGAACTGAGAAAAATGATCTCAAAGTTTTTCTCTCGTGCATATGTTTGATAAAATGCAGCTAATTTCGGAGTGAAATTTTGACACGGTGGACACCTAAAAGAAAGGATTTTTCGATCCGATTGGAATGTAAAACTAGAATTCAGCATACCAATGAGCACTGAAATAGAGACCGATGATTTTCCGCTTGAAATCTTTGGAATCAAGATTAACTTCTTCATTGGATTTATTCAGAATATGTCCATCAAATAGTTTTGCTACACCAGTCATGAAAGATACCTTTTGTGTATCACTACACACAGTTTACCCCATTGTTTTGTGCACATGTTTTTCGATTGTTCTAATAATCGAAGAGAACAAACGCCAACATCATCATATAGGTATTTCTCATAGATAAATCACATTATAAAAAAGAACAATCATTCAAGTATCGTTTGCATTTACATTCGCTGGATTTATACACTTATCATGACGACGACGACGACGACTATATACATACATAGTTTGACGAAGAGACCTTTTTATTGTAAATGAAGAAGATTTGTAAGATTACATATGAGAATGTACGAAACAACATCGAATGTTTTGTTTTTCTTTAAATGTCTTTCATGTGTGTTTTGTCATTTGTTTGTGATATGTAAATCTAATGGAAAACATCTCAATTTGAATCAGTTCAAATGAATTCAACATACTCGATTAAGTGCATCCAATAATTGATCAATACGATCAGGAAATCCTTCGATTGGATGGAAATATTCATCCCGCATTGAAGTATCTCGTGCTTCATACACGTCTTCTTCCGTTGCTTTCTTCCAACCTAAAAATTCAAAATGCATCTTCATTTTTCGCACATCAATCTCCTACCTATCCAATGTTGAAGTCTGTCCAACATGAACGAAAAGATTTCTTGATCATCACTTTGAAGATTCTGTCGACAGCGACGAAAACTTTCATTAATAATCGTTAGGAACATACTCATGCAAACAAACACCACTAAAATGATGAATAAACTGAAACAGAACGGACCGAGAAATGCTGCTGCTCCACTCAGTTGATGTGCGTCGAATTTCATCAAAGTCATTTCAAACAACATTTGCGCTGTTCCCAATAAACTCGAACATTCCGGTAATTTCGATATGAATAAGAAATAAAATAAACAAACAAACGACATATATACAATTGAGAACATAAACGCGAATGAGAGTAATTCTTTCTTCGCATCTTGAATTGTTTGAATAAACAAACACAGACGTTGACTATGTCGGCAAAGACGAACAAATTTAATTGTACCAAAGAAACAGCAGAATGCGTACAGATATGTTAAAGTATCATTGATATACGTAGCTAATTGTAAATTAATATAAACATAGCCATTCGTTTCGGAAAATAATTCACCAATGCGTTGACTCTCTTTGTATCGCCAAATGTAAATGCCAACACTTGTCCACGAACAAGCAATGATACCGATATCAACGTATGCCCAAAATCGATAGAAATATTCCGACTTCAGTTCTAACAACGCACGGATTTCTTTCCACATAAAATAGACAATCATAACCATATAGAAAATCACATAAACCAATTGAAAGATCGATGCAAATGCTAAAAATCGAAAAAAACAATGTAAACAAGAAATATGCGAGAAGTTTAACAATACCATTGAAATTCATCGGTTCGAAACGAGCTGACGGTTCAATTGTACCAGTTGACAGAATTTCCGCTGCAAGACTAGCCGAAGTGTATAACTGAACATTCGGATTGTATAAACTTAATTGAATGAGTATCATACGCGTGCGTTGATCAATCCAACCTAATGAATGAAGTTCAGATAAATTGCTTTGTAAATCCGACAATCGACCGCGAAATTCGTAAACATAACCACCGCCTCCGTAAGTTCCATGATTTCCGACATAAACATATGTATCTAAATCTTTACTTGAAGCATACCTGAATGCCTTCTCTATAGATGCACTAAATGTTTGTGTCGTTTGATTTTGCCATCCTGGTGCGTAAGACTTTTTGTCTTCTTTCGAGAAACTGTAATCGTATTCACAAACGGAAATGATTTCATTGAATTGACTTGGACATAGTACTGAGTTAATACGCAATTGACGCATAGTTATCCAGCCGATTAATCGCGAGGATTTATCATTCATGAATCCACTCAGATTGCGAGGCAATTCACCATTGTACCATTTTTGGGCACGAGTATTCGACACGAAACTGTTCTCTAACCAATTCCAATACTCATCTATTGTGGAAACCTAAATTTTTGCAGAACGCTTGCGAAAGAATAGCAAAAAACATAGGATACTAACCTTCGTATAATCCAAATCGTCTTGACGAGGGTTTAGAAGGAAACTTCGTAAATGTTTAACTTGGAAAAATGCATTCGATTGATAATTTGAGTAAGAAACAAGGTAGAGAAGTGATAGGAAGCACATATAAATAAGAGCTTCGCGAAGAACCGACCACATTTGAATTTCTTTCAAACGTCGTTTACGTGCACAGAGCACTTCGCTTTCGTTTAAACGATTTGCGCGAACTGTTCTTTGAGAAGTATCTAACAAGTTATCCTACGGAAAATCTCAGATACAAATTTACTAATTCTATACACGAACTAACCTTCATCGAATGAAGATATTCTTCATCTGTATCCAAATGAATGTGTTCATCATCTAGGTATCCATCTGCTTCTTTATCATCATCGGATTTTCGACAAAAGTACGCAAAGATGATTACCAGGCATAGACTCTATTATACAAAAACATGTCTGCTTGAAAAAGAAGCTTTAAATCATACTTTTAATGGTTGCGTTAGTAGTATTGAAGAGAAGAGTCCACTTAAGATAGATATTAACCATTTTTGAGTCTTCTCGTCTCCAAACTCGATTCCACGAGCAATGATGAAAACGGCTGACACACCAGCTAAGGCGACACACAGCGCATATGCGATAAATATCCACCACCAAGCGAATGTAAATCCTAATTTTCGTTTCTTTCGTGGTTGATCGATATTGGTTTCGCTTAACGGTGAATTCATTTTGTACAAAGCTTCACGTAATGGTGACATTTGATTTCGACGAGGACGGAGACGTCGAAACAGCTGAACGAGCAATAAACTGGGAACTAGTGCCATCAGCTCCACAATGATACCGATAATAACCTGAAAACAGGAATAGATCAAGCAAAAATGAACAGAATTATACAGACCTGTTCGAATGTTAGAGAGAATGAACCAATTCTTATTCCAACGCTGTTCATGGCGGTGTTTGTTTTTGCTTCATTAGTCAAATCGTAGTACATGATATTCAAAAACATCGATACCATAATTAAAACAAAACAACATGTACAACGTTGAACGCGAGTGAATTTACTCGACGGTGGACGAGAAAAGATGGAAAACCATAAATGACTATCCGATATGCTATGGTACGATTTCTTTGCTAAGACGTAGGAGAATGTGCTTTTCTCCATTTCAGTTGCTATTGGTAGCAGACGTTCGATCTTTCCATCATCTTTCTCGACAGCGAGCCATCGTTGACAAATGAAATGGAACTTCTGCATGGTTTGGAGATCCCGAATGATCAAATATTTCAAAAACCATGACGATGACGAACCTTTGCCGCTGTTGTCATGCCAAATGCGGATGCAATTCAGCAATCCGAGGGATTTTGGAACGCTCATGATGAATGCGTCGATTCCACCAGTCTGAAGGATCTTTCGACGCGGGTCGGAAAGTGTTCGAACATTCGTCGCATCATCATCACCCGAGAGTACAAAATGAACCTATTGATAAACGAAATAACGAATCACGCTTGGGAATTAATTCACATTTTACCTTCGAATTCGTTCCGGCGTTATTTCTCTGACCAGTAAAGACGATAATCTGATAGAAGTATCCATCTTCTTTGCTATTATCAGGTAATGGTGTGACACCCAATTTTTCCAAGTCTTTCTTGTCTTTATACCGTGCGTAAATAACTAAAAGAATGTAAATCACTGCTACACAGATAATCGTCAAATAAATCGTTTTATTTCGAACAAAATCTGCATTGGCAAACACATAACTCCAATTGACTGCATCTGGTACCGCGCGAAAACCGCTGGTAAATGTAGTCAGATGAGTGGAGTAACATTGGGTGGCATAATGATTGGTTTGTGATCCAACAATGACTCCATCGGAATTCCATTGGTTGTTTGCATCCATATAGTAACAACCCGATGTGTAAAAACGAATTTGATAGTTGGATTGAAATGAAAATCGCTCGTTTGTTATCGGAGGAGTTGACATTGAAGAATTGTGACAAAAATCTTGTATTTCAGTTGTATTCAGTTCTCTTAAACCAAATACCACCGACTGATGATCGTCTGTGTGTTGGTTGTCAATAAAATACGTGTACAGACTATCATTATTCAAATCTGTAAACAGATAAACTTATATTTTCATCCGTGATCAGCTAGAACTGTACTTACTTGCAGAACAGAGTACAGTCCATCCATCGATGTTATTCGTTGATGCATTCAATTGCGGTATTTGATCAAATTTATAAATCAATAAGTAGGAAATATTGCTTGTTATTGGATGGATTTCTACATGAACGGAAACTGACAGAGGATCGGAGAGATTGACGTAGTGAAACGAGAACAATTGATTGTGAGCTGTTGAATTCGTTAGTGCAGTCACGTTTTGCATTGTCATCACTGGAATAATCGTATTTGGATCACGCGGGATAAAGATCTCAATCGGATTGGTTGAATTCGCCTTAATTTCCACTTTGTTTCCATATTGATCGAGAACAGAAAGTGACACTGATCTCGACAGATTTGTGTTTGTTGTCTGGGTTTTTGCATTACCAAAGGATGCAAGTGGTTCTAGCATTGACTGTAGAAAAGGATAAGAAGAAGACTAGTTGGAGAAAAGCGATACTTACTCGAAGTGAAACNCAGTTGATTTGGCTTCATTTGTCAAGTCATAGTACATGATATTGAGAAACATTGAAACAAACAACAGAACAAAACAACATGTGCATCGTTGAACACGAGTAAATTGAGTGGATGGTGGACGCGAAAAGATCGAAAGCCAAAGATGACCATCAGACACGCTGTGATAGGTTCGTTTTGTCAAAACGAATGAGAACTGACTCTTTTCCATATCACTTGCAACATGCAGAACACGTTCGATCTTCCCATCATCTTTCTCAACTGCAAACCATCGTTGACAGATGAAATGAAACTTTTGCATTGTTTGAAGATCACGAATGATAATATATTTCAGGAACCACGACGAAGATGAACTTTTGCCACTGTTGTCATGCCAAATGCGAATGCAATTCAGTAATCCCAATGACTTGGGAACGCTCATGAGGAATGCATCAACTCCACCACGCTGCAGAATGTAACGATGAGGATCAGCCAATGTTCGAATGTGAGTGTCATTCTCATCACCATGAATGACAAAATGTACATTCGATTTCGTTCCAGCATCTCGTCGTTGGCCAGTGAACACAATTATCTGATAGAAATAGTTGTCGTTCTTGTTATTATCGGGCAAGATTGTAACACCTAGTTTCTCCACGTCTTTTTTGTCGTAGTACCGTGCATAAATAGTCAGAAGTACATAGATCACACAAACAACAATCACTGTTAAATAGATGGTTTTGTTTTTCATGAAATCAGCATTGGCGAACACATAACTCCAGTTGACTGTTTTAGGTAAAATAACCAATCCACCTGCAAATGATGTCAGATGGGTGGAATAACATTGTGTTTGACTGTAATCGGTCAACGGTCCAACGACGAGTCCATCTGACTTCCATTGTTGATTTGCATCGAGATAATAACAGCCAGATGTGTAGATTCTGAGTCCATAGTCTGCGGTGAAGTTGAATGGTTGATCTGTGATGGGAGGAACAGAAAGTGGTATGTTTGAACAATGTTGAGTGATTTCAGTTGCATTGAGCTCTCTCAAACCAAATATGATCGACTGATGACCGTTTGTTTGTTGATTATCGACATAATAAGTGTACACACTATCATTTGTGAGATTAGAAGGACAAAAAAGTGTCCATCCATCGATGTGATTGATTGAAGTATTAAGTTGTGGTGTTTGATCGAAACGGTAGACAAACAAGTAAGCGAGACTCGTGCTCGATGGTTCGATCTCCCAATGAACTGACACTGCTAGTGATGGTGACAAGCTCAAATAATTCAGATGGAAGAGCAGTTGATGAGGAGAAGTGGAGTTGAGTGATGTGACATTCTGACGGATCATTGGTGGAATGATGAGATTGGGATCACGAGGAATGATAACTTCGATTGACTGATTGTTTGCTGCATGAATTGAAACTTCATTTTGATCTTGATCAAGAATGGAGAATGAAAGTGATCGGGAGAGATTGTTGTTGAATGTTGATTTGGAGTTCCCAAAGGATGCCAATGGCTCCATCATTGACTATATATAGAACAACAGTACAATCATTCGACTGAATATCACATTTAAACTCACTCGAATGGAGATCTTCTCGTTCGTGCCTAGATAAGCTGTGAAATTGTTGGGCAGCTGCACTTGACCATTTCCAATAACCTTTGTGAATTGATTTGCAAGCGATTGAGAGGATTTAGTCTCTAATGTCATGATCACTTGTGATGTTTTAAGAGTGAAGTTTTGTCCAATATTGAGATTGATATTCAATGTTGAAGTCAACAACGAGGTCAACTCAGTCATTTGACTACTGATTTGTCCAGCTAATTGTTGCTGATAGTAGATGTTGCGATTTTTTTGTATCGTTTCCAATGAGAAATCATCACCATCAGCAAACAAATCTAGATATCTCATCACAATAGAACTATGAATGAAAGAAGTAATATTTTACTCGGATTGGCCCAAGCTAGTTCAACATCTGTGTCATAATCATCAGGAAACTTGGTAGCTCGAGAAGAGTCTAAATCGAGAATTGTTGTCCGTTCTTGTAATGCACCATTAACTGCCTAAAATACGCAGAAAATAGTTTCGATTAATGTGTAGCACCAGTAACTAACGCTGATAAGATTCGTAGCACATTGAAAAAGATCAGTTGATGCTAATTGGACATCTTCATATGCAATACTTGTTTGCATTGAATTCAAAGTCAGTGCTAACTGATAACATCGACTCGATATACTCGCCTAGAAAACACAGTTAAACTTCGAAGAGAGAGAATGTCAAAAATAGATCATACCAAAGTTGTTCTCGTCAGTTCATTGGTTGATTTTGTGAATTGAGCTAATACTGACGCTTGTAGTTTGATACTGTTTGATGTTGTGATAGGTAAATTGGCAAGAAATTCCATTAAATACTCTCGAACTGATGCCCGAGAGTTCAACTGTATGTTCAACTGCTCCAATACTGTTTGATTAAATGGTGCGTACGCTGTCTGTGGCTTACTCAGAGTATTCAACGATGAGATGAGAATATTCGCAGCTGGAACACCATCTAGTAGAAAGAGGAACTCGTCAATTGATATGGCATTTATGGTTTCAATATTTACTCGAAATGGCTTGACCAAGATCGTTATCGCTTATTTGATTGAATTGTTGTGACACTGAAGTCATCAATTGGCTAACAAGATTTTGGTTTCCACTCGCAAGCAATTGGATTATTGGATTGGTCGTACCTCGTGATGTTGAATTTTGAATATCAAGTATTAAGTTGGTGATTGCTGTAGTATCTGGAAGTACAGTCACCGATGACACATTCGTTTCAGCGATGCAATTCGATTCATCTCGAACGTGAACCAACAAGTGAAGCAATGACGTTTGATTATCTCCGACTGGTAGCTGTACTTGGAATATTGATGCTACCGAAAAGGCAACGATCGTTTTCTCCGTTGGATCGTTTGTCCATCCTAGTCGAGAAAAAAAATCAACATTCCATTTGAAGACGAAGGATATCCTAACAACATACCATAGAGAGTGTAATCTTTTATTGAATCTTCATCAGACCAGTTTGGGCACGAAATGGTGAACGAAGTGCTCGTCGTCCCATTGAGAGGATTGATCAAGCATGAACCGTTCTGGGGTGGTTGATTGACAACAAAATTGAGTGAACTTGAACTAATTTCTGACGTGAATCGATACACAGCTTCAAATTGCCAAAGTTTTATTTGTGGATTAGACAAGAATAATTGATTTGTGGCAGTGAAATTACTCGTATTAACTCCTATAATTAACAGTCAAACTTCTTCTACAAATGAGAAAAGAAGCGATGTATCATCTTACCGAAAAACCAGACATTTTCATAGAAAGTTGTTTGATTATACAGCGTCCATTTAGTGAAATTCGCCGATGAGTTCACCGCGCTGTAGTACACATTCCATGTTATATTTTGGATTGTTGAACAATTTCGAAAACAAGTGGAAAACAGAGCAACTTGTGTTGTTGGATTGACCAATTGAAATTCTAAGTTTGGTTGACACATTGTCCATATGACACAACTACAATTATGTAGATGAACTGTGTGAAAGGCAAGAAAAAAGTAACAATCTACCCAATCAAAACCATCTGTGGTCGAGTATCTTCCACTTTGACAAGAACATAGCCAGTAGCTTGAAGAGAAGAATTACGACGATTTTCCATCTGAACCATAAACTGATATGTTCGATTGGATCGAAGAGAATTAGCAAGTATTGTTATTGATGAGTTAAAAGAGTTATCAAAACGCCATCCTTTTCTATTGGACAAACAAGATGGATTCGAGAAATCATTTCTCATGTCGTCAATAGTTAACAGCGATCCCTGCAGGTTTGGAAACATTGATGAACCATAGATTCGACAATAGTATTTGTATTTCCAGCTCTGCAAAGACACTAAGAAGATAAAAAGAATGGACAACTTTCATATCCAAGCCTACTGATGCATTGAATGTATAACCATCTGGATCAACAGAATAACTTCCAGGATCTAGTTGGAGATCTTGTCGGTTGCCACGTGTAATTATAGATGTTCCATACGGAACTAAATTTGCTGTTATGCCTGATTGAGTTATTTGAATATAAGCGACTTCGGAAGAAGATAAGCTTGGTATTTGCGTCATTTTTACCGTAAGCGTAAATTCATATAGGCCGTAAGGTAAAATTCGTGCAGGAACATATAGCTCAGTGAATGTCGTTGGTATCTGAGAGTTCGGAGGAACTTGTTGTAAACAAGACGAACTGCAATTTTTAATTGTCCACTGGGTAATCATCGATAATGAAATGTTACAATTCAGTTGTATGAGCGAAACTATCGAAAAGTCTTGACTACGACGAAATTGCTTTGGTGATGATGGTGTTGATGCACCAGGAATGAGTGTTATACTCGGCGAAAAACAACCTAAACAAGTACAATATGAGCTGAAATTATGTTTTCCATAAATTAACTCTCTGTTTAGAATATGGTGCAGTTATCACACTGTTATTATTTGCGTAGTTGTGTTAGTATACGCTTAGGAGCATATTTTTCATGAATGAAATTATTGCAATTAGCAAACCTGGTGGAGTTGTTAGAGTGGATCGACTCATTGGCGTTTGTACTTGTGTGGTGGATGGAACAACTGTTGTTTGTATTCTTGCTGTTGTACCTGTTGAAAAAAAATAGACGATCAGTGAAAAAAACTTCAGTATTTCATAAAAATGTTTTTGAGTTCCTAGTCAAGATTACTGTATAAGAGGAAAATCAAAGCTAATTTCTACTCATATATGAAAATATATTTCTGAGTTTGTGTTTTTGTAGCATAAACCAGGTCCAATATGCTTTCATAAATAATTAATTTTTCCTCTTCGGAACGGATAAATATTCAAACAGCTGTGCGTTCCTATACTTGTACAATGACACGATTCATAGTTTACTTTTCTAGAAGGTATAGCTCAACGCCTTTAGTTTGTGTAGTAGTTAGTGTTTTTCATTAGAACTATTGAATCAGTTGATATACAAGTAGCTATCCACAGCGTTTTCTCCGAGACTAAACAGTCAGACTGACAACTCATTCGTCATAACAAACAAAAAGTATTAAATTATCTAGTGCTGGGCATGCTGAAGATCAATGTTTTCATATTGCTATAATTCGTCATCGCAGAAAATAATGTAGATTTCAAAAAAGGACCGATGAGATTCATAGGAAAAACATGAGCCACTCTCTGAAACGAAAGCTCATACTATAGTAACCGCAATCATGCATTGTTTTATCGTTGTATATGCTCTTATTATAAACCAAATTCATGGTTTACCTTTTGTCCAATTGCCTGGTTCATCAGTACAGTAACGTAAACTACAAACTGGAGGTGCAATCAACTCATACACATAGTACCATCCACAGTTAGTCACGGAGATAGTAGTGTTCCAAGTGCAATTGCTACCACTCCACGCAAAACATACAGGTCCACTTGTGGTTGTATTCACAGTAATCGGCATATTTCCAGAATACCATCCAGGTGCATGAGTTTGACATTGATACTTTGCAACTGCGCTAGTGGGAATTGTTGAGCCACCTGAACCAACAAAACGCACCCACACTGGAGTAGAACTGAAAATACTTGTATCACAGCCGGGTGATCCGCTGGAAGTCACGTTGATACTTCTTGTAGGATCGTTGATCAAAGTATAATTGTAGCATTGAGGAGACACTATCGGTGTATTTGACGTTGGAGCTCAACAGAACAGAGGATTCATTCAGAAGTATCAATACAGAATATGATTCTTTACCTGGAGTTGTAGGTTCAGTCCAATTAGTTGGTTCATCAGTACAGTAACGTAAACTACAAACTGGAGGTGCAACCAACTCATACACATAGTACCATCCACAGTTAGTCACGGAGATAGTAGTGCTCCAAGAACAAGTGCTACTGCCCCACGCAAAACATACAGGTCCACTTGTGGTTGTATTCACAGTAATCGGCATGTTTCCAGAATACCAGCCAGGTGCATCAGTTTGACATCGATAGTTTGCAACTGTGCTCGTGGGAATTTTTGAGCCACCTGAACCGACAAAACGCACCCACATCGGAGTAGAACTGAAAATGTTTTGGTCACAGGCGGAAGATCCATTCGAAGTCACGTTGATACTTCTTGTAGGATCATTGATCAAAGTATAATTGTAGCATTGATGAGACGCTATCGGTGTGCTTGATGTTATAGCTGGAAGGAAAAATGATAATTGTGCGTAGATATAAGGACGGATAAGCTGATCAGTGAAAGTAAGATGGGAGAAAGAACCTTGTGAAGACTATTGTCAATTAAACATCTAAATATTCCTTGCACAATTTTCGGTTTTTTAGCTGCATTCGGCTGCCGAATTTCCGTTTTTTTTCTACATATACAGCGCGGATTTTGAGTAATATCACTAGAAATGGTCTTAAACTATAGTATAACACAACTTTGAAAGGTTTTTAATGATCTATTAAAATATTCTCACATCACAAAAAAGTGCCCTTTTTTCGGCACTTTGTTGGTATAGTAACAAGGATCATTGTGAGGTTTTCCTTTGATAAGTAATAGGGGATGCCTCAAAGGATCATCAGAATTAACTTTTAATGAACCTGGACCTTACTGCTGATGTGTGTCACCCAAACGAAAAACTATAAAGATCATACTTGACCCATGTTATCTGGGTGAAAATTCTTTTTGGCCTCACTCAACAGTTCTCATCGCTGTATATGCGTTTAGATTACCCTTAATTTCTATTTATGTGGTTAGTTCTTTCTTAACTTCACAAAAGCTCCCTTCGACCGTGAAGAATTAAAGGAGGTGTGCATCTTAGGAAGGTTTCATCGGGAATGATGTCGATATATATGCTTACAATACATAGACTGTTCGTATAAAGGAATAATAACTATATGTATTTGAAACAGTACCGATGGAAACCCTATAGTCGTTCGTAAATGTACCGTGAGGAGGATTATTTGCATATTTATGAATCAATTCCACTTTTCATCGCTATTTTACAATTGAGAGTGAAAAATTATCATTGTTGCCTCACGCAAAATGGAATGATTCTCAGCGAACTATTCATTTTCAATGTGCTTTTTGTTCTCTACAGGAGACAACATTATAGATATGACGGATTGACCGTCGAAGTTCAACATAATTCCTTCATTATAACTTCTAGCTGTTTCTATATCGATTTTTTCACACACGAAAGCTTGCTTAGTCAGTACATGTTCATTTATAGAGATTTCATTATATATGACTGTTCGCAGTACTTTTTTTCGAATGAAAACTGAATTCTCGCGAACAAGACAAAAAGCTCGTAGTATCCTTACTCTCGTTGGGAGCAGATATTTTTTGCATCCTAAGACAATAAACTAGAACGTAGTGCGATTGATTCTATTGGTAAACATTATAGTATTTAATTCACAAAAAAATCAGCCGTAGTTAATACTTATTTCAAAATTATAAACACACTCGTGACCGATTGATTAAGTTTCTGAAACTTAATCGGAAGGAATTTCTCGAGATATTTTAGCTCAAAAAATTCTATGAATATCATGAAGTTTGCAACAACGTATGGATGTCTAAGATTCTCATTGAATTCAATATTGTGCGAGGTGATGTGCGAACTGTTAACGCCAGAATGTTCAGTTTTTCAGCAGAAAAAGAGAAATAATGAGAGAGCTCTCTGGAGTTTTTTTTAATATTCCTTTCCCGAGACAAGTTGTATGCTCATTATAATAGTCCATAGTTTCGAAGCCATAGTGGAACATCTCATTTCACGCGTTCTCAGCAAGGCGATTTTTAAAAAGGAGCGATAGTTTGCGCTCAGTAAACACAAGAAAATCAGATGCATGAACATAAACGGTCATAGTTTATATAGTTCTCTCCTTCGACTGATTACTTATCCATTTTTGAAAAAGACCTTCTAGCTCTTGCAAACACCGTCCTGGAAATAAATTTTTTCTTAAACTAGAACTATTGCCAAACACCATCGTGTAGGGATAAAATCATCCTGCATGTTTTACTAATTTTTAGGAATATGTGAGACTAATTTTTGTTGGATTGTAACTGACTTTCGTATTCCTTGTGTAAACCGAATATTTCAATACCTTGTTTAAACAAAAGAAAAAGAAAAGGCCTGATATAAAAATATTTGCAGAGTAAACACTGAATTGACTTTGGTTCTCTTTATTTACGGTCCCGCAACTGTCTATTCAAAAATCACCCTTCCACATATTTCAAATTCTGTAAGGATTGCTCGGAAAGAAAAGTTTTTCTTACAAGCTGGTACTGTCAACGAATTTGTTATTGCTGATGTTGAACTCGAAATGTTAAATACCCAGAATTTCTTATCGTTGATCGATGTCGACTCGAGTCCTATAATCACTTTTTCGAATAACATTAGCAATACATTTGAACTTACCACACCCTTGAGACGTGCTCGCAACACCTGAAAACGGATGAAGCAAACAATTGTTTCACACCACAGAAGCAAATTGCTACATACCAGTATCAAATGTAACATAGTAAGAATGCCCCGAAACCCAGGGAGCAACAGGAAAATAAATTCGAATGGTGGAATTTGTATATATGACTTCTGGCTCCCAGCTACAATCATATTTTTTAACGAGAATGTCACCAAGTGTAGCATCCCAAAAATAAATATAAGCATCCAGACGTGCGGGCCGGGTGACAGAAACTGATGCTAGAAAATGAAATTTTTTAAAAATCTTTTCATTCGGAGAAAGAATCTTACACTGAATGGAAAAGACGGTCTGATTTCGAGAAATGTTTCCAACAGGCCATGTAGAATTCTGCATCAGGGTTGGTCGAATACGATCAGGTCTTTGAAAATCAACTATATACGTAACACACAGCTGATTGGACTGCACTTGTGTGTTATCAATCGCACTCAAACAAACGCCTTGTGGGCCAAATTGACTAATACTTGGAATCCATTGAAGAGTCATAGTGTAGACACCTTGATATAAAGCATCGTCGATACTGATCGAAATGTCAAAATGTATATACGAACCGGTACTAGGATTTTGAATCGGACTTTTTGTCATACCTACTGGAACACTGGTCATAAAATCAACAATACTCTTTCCAGGACAGTTGACTTGCACAATAATAGTTTCACTGATATTGTCACCGGGTATAACACCAACACACGCTAAAAGATTCGCACGATAAACGAGTCAAATGTATTGCAGTTTATTAATAATTACTCGTGTTTGGTCGATTATCGATATAAATGAAAGGAGGAGTGGAACAGTTGCTAGGTCCTGCGTAACCATAGAAAAGAAATTGAATAGGAACCGAACTCATTGGGTTATTTGCTGCTACTGATGCAGAATTATAAAAATCTTCAATTTGTAATGACACCCCTGCATATTGATTCGCTGTTGTTAATGTAAATATGAGTGTACAGTTGTTTTGAACAAGAGTAGCATTAGGTACACCATTACACATATCACTGCATTCATCATATTGATTAACATTAGTCGTCAAGTTTGTAGACCATCGACATCGTAATATATCGCTAACATCGAAGTCTAACATTTGAACAGCATGAGTGTGTTGTATACCGATCTCCTTATAAATAATAGGAAGAGAAATGGCAACAGGACTGGTATTGATATACCCATCCGGTCTAACAGCAGTATTGATTCGATTAACAATAGCCCAGTTACCATTAGATCCAACAACAAGATTGCTAAACCAGCAGCATGACAAATAGCCAATACTGAACGAGATATTGATGGGTAAACTGTATGTCTGGTAATATTCACCAGAAGAAGTGCCAAGCTCGACATTATAATCAGTGCAGAATGTTTGTGCACTCATGGGACTCCAGAAGCTACAATTTCCCGACAGGCAGCTTAATGAGCTCGGATTGCCGATTTTCGGATTTTGTGCAGCAATGGTACTATCATTACATGAGTAACTACTATAACGCCATGTAAATCGTTCAACGACTGTAATCAGTGTTGTGGAATCCGACAAAGTATTATTAGTAGGACGCCTAGGATAGACAAACGTACACAAAATGATCTAGAAAATTTAGTTCTCACTAACCATGTAATCGTTCCTCCATAAAAATGAGAACCATCAACAAGAGATACATGTGAAATTAACCAAATAAGAAACACTTTAGTAATCATCACTTGCAGTGAAACATGAATACAGCTAAACAGTAAAGTAGTCTCTATACTTGTTACGCGACAACTGACCAATCTACTGTGAAAAATATAAGATGTCTTTTGTCTTTATTTTAATTTCTCCTCCATGCTTATTCGTCCGTTCTTTTTAAATAAAGTCAGTAGACATCATTTTATCGCTAACTCGTCTGAGACTCAGCGATGAACAAATAAATTAAATTTTCCCACTAAAGCAAATATGCTATTGTCAAAAAAGTACATTCTATACACATAGGCCGAGAATATTCCTCTGAACATAAAGTGAGGACAAACAATGAACTTGTTTGATTTGCAATCGGGCTCTTTATCATGAAAACAGATATGTGATTTGTTTAGCACAAACTTGCACAAATATTAACACGCCTGACTTTTCCAAATGTTTATAAACAGTTTAAAGTTCTTCAAGCAAATATTTGACTTCTATAAAAGTCATGGAAAAGTCTCTTGACGTCTGTTTGATCTATTTGTTTGAATTTGCGTCGTTTCAGTTTTGTTCAAGTCGAGAGATCAATGTATATTAGAACATTTCTCGTTCGAGAAATGAAACCACACACTACCTCTCGTATGCGCACACCATGTCTATTTTGATATGAATAAAAAACACGAACCGATTGACAAAAAATGGAAGAAAAATACAGAACCACCAAACGGAAATAGAATATTTCGACGTATGAACTGTAGAAAAAGGCTTCTAGTTAGATTCCACCATGTCGACCATGCTTCATTGTAGTTTTTCCTATCCTATCAGTTTTTTTCATACTACATGCTTGTTTTGATCGCGAGTACACGTTTTTGCAATAACATTCAATATTCACATATCATTCTTCAGGAAGACGTCAGCAATTGATAGATATCTCTCCGGGTGGCGATGCATCCTAGGTTTGGTATGTCACTTGATCAACCCAGACCACTCACGAATCATCGAAGGCAATGATTTAGTTGTTGATGAAATAGCCCTAATAGGTTTGGGATGACTTGATTTTTACACTTTGATGAATAGAACGAGACTTTTTCAGGAGAAGATGGCATAGTATCCAAAAACGTCGATAATGGTATTGGGATCTGGTTCAGTACTAAAATTCGAACAGGAAATTGCCGAATGGTAGTATGCTCGGTGTAGAACCACACTAATGGAGGAACCTATTGCCACAAATACACCTGATGATTTTCAACTATCAGCGACCAATTCTGAAGGCATTCTCTTGTTCGTACAAGTTCTTTCAACGATGCTAAATGTCTACCTTTACGAATTTCCATAGTTAGTAAAATAAGATGTTGAGCAACATCATGAAGTTGTGAGGATAAGTATCGAACTATCGCTACTGCATGTCTTTGCTGTTGGTGAATAGTGAAGTATTGTAACCGTGGACATAGCATAAATAACAATCTCACTTCTCTTACTTCAGTTAAATGGGTTATTGATAAGCATTGTATCATATTTACGTTTGATACAAACTGGAAGACATTACTAGTGGGAAAAGTTGTAAAATCTGTTTCATCGAATTGATGTATCCGCTGAATTTTCAACGTGTGTAGATTGGGCGTTAGTGCCAAGAGTTCGGTTAATTGTTTGAATGCATATCCACTCGAATTTATTTCGAGTTTAGTAAGATTATCAAACGAGATGATTTGTTCAAGAGCAGTGATATCTTTTTTCGCTTGTTCCGAAGTGATATTTTCTAAGGTTAGTTCGGTTGCTTGAAGAAATCGGTGGTCACAATGATAGATAGCTTTTTGGCGTGAAAACTGGACGCGACGAACGGACCGAAGGTTTGCTTTTTTGAAATCTGGATCAGTACCAAAATTTGTACCATAGCGAAGCGAGTAGTCTCTTAGTCGAGAGGGATTTACGGAATGAAAGCGGCACGAATAAAAATTGCGATAGTATGAACCATGGTAGGAAAAAAACCATTGTCGATCTTGCCAGAATGAAGATTTGAATCGTCGCAATTGTGACATCGAAGAAATAGGTAAAGAACTGTCGATATAAATATTGAAAATGCGTAAAAATGGCATCGAGGATGTAATCAATTCTTCCCATCGATCTGGATTCAGATAATCCCCTGGACCGGATCCATAAAGATGTAAACGTTGAATATTTGGAAAAGTTTTTATTAAAGCTTCGAAGTAATCGAAATCCAATCCACCTATTCCCAGAGATAAATGTGTTAAATTAGGCATTGGTATTAATTGAAGTGAAGCTTTATCGCCTCTTTGTCCAAGATATCCAACAGAGAAATAGCGAAGTTTTGGAACATAGGATAGTAATCGATCAAGATTCTCCAGATGAATGTCAGACGCGACAGTTAGATGTTCAATAGAGCTTCGCTTATCGATTGCTGCAAAAGGTAATCGAATTGAATTGCGTACATCGGGAAAGAATATTTCGCAATGTCTCAATGCGTGTAAACGAAATATTATGAGAAAATAGTGGCCTATATCGTGCGTGTATCCTGGACAATGAAGAACAAACTTTGAAAGACGCGGTAAAGTGGAAATATCTTGGAAGACTTGATGTAGATGTTTTGGTTTAATATTTTTGAGAATTAAAGTTTGCAAGCGAGGAAATTCTGTTAGACGATTGTGTGGAGATATGAGAAGATCAAAACAAAGTCGATTTCTTAAATCCAGTGAAGATATTCGATGTGAATAAGGAACGATAAGATTGGCATGATAGTATTCGAAATCGGTTCTTGAGATTGACGATATTCGCACTTTGAGTGGCAGATTCGAGTGAGTGATCAATCGACGAAATCGGATGTTGAGATGGTAAAAAATACCGTAGATATCGAAAAACTCCAAACAATCGAATATATGATAAATCACATCATGAGATAGATCTTCGAAACATGTTCGAGCGTGTTCACCGACACTAAAAGGAACAAAAAATGTAAGTCGTACGCGGAGAAAGAAAAGGTTTGTTAACTAACAAGTTGCGTCGTATCGATGGAGTACACATTTGACTTTCTGTTTGATGCATTAAAACACGCTCAATGCAAGATTTCATTGCATAATTACAAGACGATTGCGAAATAACATATGTGTGCTATGTGATTCATGAGATGTTTTTCGGTAAATATGTTTCTTTTATTATCAAAAAATGTAACAGATCACATTACGCAACAACGTGAACAACAATTTCGTTCGTTGACAGGACCCCATGGAAAATTAGTTCCGTGAGGATCTTGCCATTCGATATATTGCCTCGCATCAGCACAGACAACGTCTCCTGTCGTGCCATCCAATAGAATCAACGCTGGAATGCCATTCACACCGTATTTCGATTCTAATTCTTGTTTTTTCTGTCGATCCCGATAGTCTAGTCTTAACCAAGGCATATGTTGATAATAGTAATAGGATGATGCTTCATCGTAGTCAGAACTGAGAAATATAATTTCAAAGTTTTTCTCTCGTGCATATGCTTGATAAAATGCAGCTAATTTCGGAGTGAAATTTTGACACGGTGGACACCTAAAAGAAAGGATTTTTCGATCCGATTGGAATGTAAAACTAGAATTCAGCATACCAATGAGCACTGAAATAGAGACCGATGATTTTCCGCTTGAAATCTTTGGAATCAAGATTAACTTCTTCATTGGACTTATTCAGAATATGTCCATCGAATAGCTTGGCTACACCACCCATGAAAGATACCTTTTGTGTATCACTACACACAGTTTACCCCCATTGTTTTATGCACATGGTTTTCGATTGTTCTAATAATCGGAGAGAGCAGACGCCAACATCATCATATAGGTATTTCTCATAGATAAATTACATTATAAAAAAGAACAATCACTCAAGTATCGTTTGCATTTACATTCGCCGGATTTATGCACACATCATGACGGCGACTATATACATACATAGTTAGAGGAAGGAACCTTTTATTGTAAATGAAGAAGATTTGTAAGATTACATATGAGAATGTACGAAACAACATCGAATGTTTTGTTTTTCTTTAAATGTCTGTCATCTGTTTTTTGTCATTTGTTTGTGATACGTAAATCTAATTGGAAAATATATCAGTTCGAATCAGTTCAAATGAATTCAACATACTCGATTAAGTGCATCCAATAATTGATCAATACGATCAGGAAATCGTTCTATTGGATGGAAATATTCATCCCGCATTGAAATATCTCGTGCTTCGTACATGTCTTCTTCCGTTGCTTTCTTCCAGCCTAAAAATGCAAAATGCATCCTCATTTTTCGCACATCCGTCTCCTACCTATCCAATGTTGAAGTCTGTCCAACATGAACGAAAATATTTCTTGATCATCACTTTGAAGATTCAGTCGACAGCGACGAAAACTTTCGTTAATAATCGTTAGGAACATACTCATGCAAACAAACACCACTAAAATGATGAATAAACTGAAGCAGAATGGACCGAGAAATGCTGCTGCTCCACTCAGCTGATGTGCGTCGAATTTCATCAAGGTCATTTCGAACAACATTTGCGCTGTTCCCAATAAACTCGAGCATTCCGGTAATTTCGATATGAATAAGAAATAAAATAAACAAACAAACGACATATATACAATTGAGAACATTAACGCGAATGAGAGTAATTCTTTCTTCGCATCTTGAATTGTTTGAATAAACAAACACAGGCGTTGGCTATGTCGGCAAAGACGAACAAATTTAATTGTACCAAAGAAACAGCAGAATGCGTACAGATATGTTAAAGTATCGTTAATATATGTAGCTAATTGTAAATTGATATAAACATAACCATTCGTTTCCGAAAATAATTCACCAATGCGTTGACTTTCTTTATATCGCCAAATGTAAATGCCAACGCTTGTCCACGAACAAGCAATGATGCCGATATCAACATATGCCCAAAATCGATAGAAATATTCCGACTTCAGTTCTAACAACGCACGGATCTCTTTCCACATGAAATAGACAATCATAGCCATATAGAAAATCACATAGACCAATTGAAAGATCGATGCAAATGCTAAAAATCGAAAAAATAATGTAAACAAGAAATATGCGAGAAGTTTAACAATACCATTGAAATTCATCGGTTCGAAACGAGCTGACGGCTCAATTGTACCAGTTGACAGAATTTCCGCTGCAAGACTAGCCGAAGTGTATAATTGAACATTCGGATTGTATAAACTTAATTGAATGAGTATCATACGCGTGCGTTGGTCAATCCAGCCTAATGAATGAAGTTCAGATAAATTGCTTTGTAAATCCGACAATCGACCGCGAAATTCGTACACATAACCACCGCCTCCGTAAGTTCCATGATTTCCGACATAAACATATGTATCTAAATCTTTACTTGAAGCATATCTGAATGCCTTCTCTATAGACGCACTAAATGTTTGTGTTGTTTCATTTTGCCATCCCGGGGCGTAAGACTTTTTGTCTTCTTTCGAGAAACTGTAATCGTATTCACAAGTGGAAATGATTTCATTGAATTGACTTGGACATAGTACTGAGTTAATACGCAATTGGCGCATAGTTATCCAGCCGATTAATCGCGAGGATTTATCATTCATGAATCCACTGAGATTGCGAGGCATTTCATCATTGTACCATTTTTGGGCACGAGTATTCGACACGAAACTATTCTCTAACCAATTCCAATACTGATCTATTGTGGAAACCTAAATGTTTGCAGAAAGCTTGCGAAAGAATAGCAAAAATCTTAGGATACCAACCTTCGTATAATCCAAATCGTCTTGACGAGGGTTTAGAAGGAAACTTCGTAAATGTTTAACTTGGAAAAATGCATTCGATTGATAGTTCGAGTAGGAAACAAGGTAGAGAAGTGATAGGAAGCACATATAAATAAGAGCTTCGCGAAGAACCGACCACATTTGAATTTCTTTCAAACGTCGCTTACGCGCACAGAGTACTTCGCTTTCGTTTAAACGGTTTGCGCGAACTGTTCTTTGAGAAGTAACTAACAAATTACCCTACAGAAGATCTCAGCTACAAATTGATTAATTCTATACACGAACTAACCTTCATCGAATGAAGATATTCTTCGTCTGTATCCAAATGAATGTGCTCGTCGTCTAGATATCCATCTGCTTCTTTGTCATCATCGAATTTTCGACAAAAATACGCAAAGATGATTACCAGGCATAGACTCTATTATACAAAAAACATGTCTGCTTGAGAAAGAAGCTTTAAATCATACTTTTAACGGTTGCGTTAGTAGTATAGAAGACAATAGTCCACTTAAGATAGATATTAACCATTTTTGAGTCTTCTCGTCACCAAATTCGATTCCACGAGCAATGATGAAAACGGCTGACAGGCCAGCTAAGGCGACACACAGTGCATATGCAATGAATATCCACCACCAAGCGAATGTAAATCCTGTTTTTCCTTTCTTTTGAGGTTGATCGATATTGGTTTCACTTAACGGTGAATTCATTTTGTACAACGCTTCACGTAATGGTGACATTTGATTTCGACGAGGACGGAGACGCCGAAACAGCTGAACGAGCAATAAACTAGGAACCAGTGCCATCAGCTCCACAATGATACCGATAATAACCTGAAAACAGGAATAGATCAAACAAAAAATGAACAGAATTATACTGACTTGTTCGAATGTTAGAGAGAAAGAACCAATTCTTATTCCGACACTGTTCATGGCAGTGTTTGTTTTTGCTTCATTGGTCAAATCGTAGTACATGATATTTAAAAACATCGATACCATAATTAAAACAAAACAACATGTACATCGTTGAACACGAGTGAATTTACTCGATGGTGGACGAGAAAAGATGGAAAACCATAAATGACTATCCGATATGCTGTGGTACGACTTCTTTGCTAAGACATAGGAAAATGTGCTTTTCTCCATTTCAGTTGCTATTGGTAACAGACGTTCGATCTTTCCATCATCTTTCTCAACAGCGAGCCATCGTTGACAAATGAAATGGAACTTCTGCATGGTTTGAAGATCCCGAATGATCAAATATTTCAAAAACCATGACGATGACGAACCTTTGCCACTGTTGTCATGCCAAATGCGAATGCAATTCAGCAATCCGAGGGATTTTGGAACACTCATGATGAATGCGTCAATTCCACCAGTTTGAAGGATCTTTCGACGCGGGTCGGAAAGTGTTCGAACATTCGTCGCATCATCATCACCCGAGAGTACAAAATGAACCTATTGATACATGAAATAACGAATCATGCTTGAGAATTAATTCACATTTTACCTTCGAATTCGTTCCGGCGTTGTTTCTCTGACCAGTAAAGACGATAATCTGATAGAAGTATCCATCTTCATTGCTATTATCAGGTAATGGTGTGACACCCAATTTTTCCAAGTCTTTCTTGTCTTTGAAGCGTGCATAAATAACTAAAAGAATGTAAATCACTACTACACAGATAATCGTCAAGTAAATCGTTTTATTTTGAGCAAAATCTGCATTGGCAAACACATAACTCCAATTGACTGCATCTGGTACAACGCGAAAACCGCTGGTAAATGTGGTCAGATGAGTGGAGTAACATTGTGTGACATAATGATTGGTTTGTGATCCAACAATGACTCCATCGGAATTCCATTGATTGTTTGCATCCATGTAGTAACAGCCCGATGTGTAAAAACGAATTTGATAGTTGGATTGAAATGAAAATCGCTCGTTTGTTACCGGCGGAGTTGACATTGAAGAATTGTGACAAAAATCTTGTATTTCAGTTGTATTCAGTTCTCTTAAACCAAATACAACCGACTGATGATCATCTGTATGTTGGTTGTCAATAAAAGACGTGTACAGACTATCATTGTTCAAATCTGTAAACGGATAAACCTAGCTTTTCATCCGTGAACAGTCAGAAATGTACTTACTTGCAGAACAGAGTACAGTCCATCCGTCGATGTTGTTCGTTGATGCATTCAATTGCGGTATTTGATCGAATTTATAAATCAATAAGTAGGAAATATTGCTTGTTATCGGGTGAATTTCTACATGGACAGATATTGGCAGAGGATCGGAGAGATTGACGTAGTGAAACGAGAACAATTGATTGTGTGCTGTTGAATTCGTTAGGGCAGTCACATTTTGCGTTGTCATCACTGGAATAATCGCATTTGGATCACGCGGGATAAAGATCTCAATCGGATTGGTTGAATTCGCCTTTATTTCCACTTTGTTTCCATATTGATCGAGAACAGAAAGTGACACTGATCTCGACAGATTTGTGTTTGTTGTCTGGGTTTTTGCATTACCAAAGGATGCAAGTGGTTCTAGCATTGACTGTAGAAAAGTATAAGAATAAGACTGGTTGGAGAAAAACGATACTTACTCGAAGTGAAACAGTTGAATTGTCGGTAACATTCGATTGAATGTTTGCCGGGAGATTGATTTNACTTTGTTTCCATATTGATCGAGAACAGAAAGTGACACTGATCTCGACAGATTTGTGTTTGTTGTCTGGGTTTTTGCATTACCAAAGGATGCAAGTGGTTCTAGCATTGACTGTAGAAAAGGATAAGAAGAAGACTAGTTGGAGAAAAGCGATACTTACTCGAAGTGAAACTGTTGAATTGTCGGTGACATTCGATTGAATGTTCGCCGGGAGATTGATTTTCGCGTTTGCAACTTGTTGAACTTGTTTATTTGAAAGAGCTCTTAGTGATGCAGTTTCTAATGTCATAAATGCAGAGGGCGTATTGATTTGTAAGTTTTGACCGATGTTTAGATGAATGTTGATCGTCGAAGTGATCGCCGAAAGAATCTTCTGAACTTGTTCGGTGATTTCGTTGGCTAGTTGATTCTGATAATAAGTATTTCGACCTTTCTGAATCGCTTCCCACGAAAAATCAGTTCCATCAGAGAATAAGTCTAATACAAATAAAAATTCAATCCCGAACAGTATGAGAAGTACAGCCTTACTCGGATTTGCCCAATCAGATTCCAAATCCGTGTCATAATCCGCTGGAAACTGAGTTGCACGCGACGAATCTAAATCTAACACATTCGTTCGTTGTTGCAATGGTCCATTGGCCGCCTAAATTTTTATAAAATTACTCTCCAGTTGATCTTTGGTATGAAAATATTTACATTTTGAATGTTTGATGCACACTGAACAATTTGATTAGCCGCTGCTTGAACATCTTCATATGAGATCTGAGTTGCCAGTGATTTCAGAGCTAGGGCTAGTTGATAACATTTATCCGATGCGATCGTCTATTTTCAATCTCATAGAAAGCTCTTATTCGAACAGAATTCTCCTTACTATAGTCGTTCGCGTTAATTGATTCGTTGCTTGAGTTAATTGAACCAATGAAGATGCTTGTAATTTGATGTTGTTTGCTGTTGAAGTGTCGAGATTTGTCGTATATTGAATGAGATACTCTCGAGTACTCGCGTAGGAATTCGTTTGTTTATTGAATTCATTTAGTGCTGTTTGATTCAATGGTACTGAGTTCTAAAGAAACTTCGATTAATCAATGAAACTCATCGAACGAACAAGGTTATACCGTTGTTGAAGGTTCGCTACCCAATGGAGAAACGGAAATACTCGCAGCTGGGATACCGCTTAAAACAGCTTTATTCACACTTTCGTTATTGATTTTATTGAACTGTTGTGAGACGGAACTGAGAATTTGTCCGACGGTATTTGGATTTCCACTTGCAAGTAATTGCAGAAGTGGACTATTCGCCGAATTATCCGATGAACTTTGAATACTATTCACTAAATCATTAATTTCAGTTAAATCTGAGAGAACAGTCACTGAGGACAGATTGTATTGTGTAACACAATCAAGTGAATCTCGAATGTACACAGTCAGATGAAGTGTCGAGGTTTGATCGTCCCCGATCGGTAGTAGAACTTGAAATATTGATATGGATGAAAATGCGATCATCGTTTCTTGGGTTGAATCATCAGTCCAGCCTAGAATTGATTGAAGGGTTAACAAAATGCTTTGATTTAGGAGGGAAATCACAAACCGTAGACTGAGTAATCGATGATTCCATCTTCATCAAACCAATTGGAACATGAAATACTGAATGAAGTGCTCGTTGTACCATTGTGCGGACTGACAGAACACGAGCCATTCATTGGCGGTTGGTTGATAACAAAATTTAATGAGCTTAAACTTGCTTCTGATGCAACTGTATAATTGACTTCAAATCTCCAAAGACTTATTTGACGATTGTTGAGAAATAGATTATTCACTGCTGTGAAATTACTCGTATTTCGTCCTAAAAGTTATTTGATACGAGAGATATGCACAATGATTACAAATTCTCACCGAAAAACCAAATATTCTCATATGCGCTCATCTGATTAAACAAAACCCATTGTGTCACGTTTGACGAGATATTTACTGAACCTTGATAAACATTCCATGTGATAATCTCCGTATTTTGACAATTATCAGCGCAGAAAGAAAAAAGAGCCACTTGCGTAGTTGGATTGACCAATTGAAATTCTATGTTCGGAACACACATTGTCGAAATCACACAACTAAACCATCTGAGATAGGAGAGAGGAGATTTTCGAAAAGAAAATATACCCGATGGCAATCATCTGTGACGATGTATCTTCTACTTTTACAAGAACATAACCAGTTGCTTGCGTTGAAGCATTTTGTTGATTTGTCATAGTAACCATAAATTGATATGTGCGGTTCGATTGCAGTGAATTAGCACGAATAGTCAATGAAGATTTTAGTGAAAGGCCCGTGCCACCATATATAAATTTAGTTTCGTTTCCTTGCAACAAAAAAATTGATTCCGCATCGCTTCCAAAATTTATCTTACTTGTTTGATTTCCGAAACATGATGGATTCGACGGATCGGTTGCATTGCCATCGATTGGTATCAATGAACCCTTGACATTCGGAAACATGTATAAACCGTAAATACGACAGAAATATTCGTATTTCCAATTCTATTCCAAAGGAAAAAGAATCTGATTTGAAATGAACAAAGAATTGCTTTACACTTACGCTTTCATTAAATGTGTACTCATCAGGATCAACGGAAAATGTTCCAGGATCAAATTTCAGATCTTGTTCGTATCCGATTGTGATCATCGATGTTCCCAATTGAACAAGGTTTGCTTCTATACCGGATGAGGTAACTTGAACGTAAACTGAAGATGACGTTGTGAGATTTGTGTAATTCGCCATGGTGACAGTGAATTGTAGTTGATAGAGTCCAAAAGGTAATGTTCGTGCTGGAATATGTAATTCAGTGAATGTGGTTTGAATGGTTTGATCTAACGAGAGTTGGTATGAACAAGTCGAACTACAGTTCTTGATCGTCCATTTTTTAATTGTGGACAATGAATCGTTACAGTTCAATTCGATTATTGACATGATGTAAAAATCTTGACTTCGACGATATTGAAGTGGTGATGCTAAAGTCGATGAACCAGGAATAAGCGTTAATTTCGGAGAAAAACATGCTATCATATGAAGAAAATAATCGAAATACGTTCTCGTAAATGTTCACTATTACTTTGAGATGAGGTCGATGGATTCGAACGTGTTGTTTGAACTTGTGTATTTGATGGAGCGACGGAAGTTGCCACGTTTGTAGTAGGTATATTAGCAGTTGTCTGGACATATGCCGTAGATTTATCAACTGTAGTGGAAATTTCGGTTGAAGTCGTATCTCCTACATATGAAAAAACAAAAGATATGGATGCCAGAATGAAGAGAAGCGTGGGCAAATGGAGACACGCGTTACACACGTAGTTCCGCATCCTACTGTGATAATTTAACTCATTCATCACACCAATTGATTTAGATAGAACGTCATTATTTACCTTCCGTCGACATTATTGTTGTAGGTTCAGTCCAATTAGTTGGTTCATCAGTACAGTAACGTAAACTACAAGCTGGAGGTGCAACCAACTCATATACATAGTACGATCCACAGTTAGTCACGGAGATAGTAGTACTCCAAGAGCAATTGCTGCCGCTATATGCAAAACATGCAGATCCATTTGTGGTTGCATTCACAGCAATCGGCATATTTCCAGAATACCAACCAGGTGCATCAGTGTTACATCGATAGTCTGCAATTGCACTCGTTGGAATTTTTGAGCCACCTGAACCGACAAAGCGCACCCACACCGCAGCGGAACTGAAAGTGTTTGTATCACAGACGGCGGATCCATTCTTAACCACGTAGATACTTCTTGTAGGATCATTGATCAAAGTATAGTTATAGCATTGAGGAGAGAGTATCGGTGTATTTGACGTTGGAACTGAACAGAAAAGAAGATCCATTTAGAAATATCAATACAGAATATGATCATTTACCTGGAGTTGTAGGTGCTGTCCAGTTACTTGGCTCATCAGTACAGTAACGTAAACTACAAGCTGGAGGTGCAACCAACTCATATACATAGTACGATCCACAGTTAGTCACGGAGATAGTAGTACTCCAAGAGCAATTGCTGCCGCTATATGCAAAACATGCAGATCCATTTGTGGTTGCATTCACAGCAATCGGCATATTTCCAGAATACCATCCAGGTGCATCAGTGTTACATCGATAGTCTGCAATTGCACTCGTTGGAATTTTTGAGCCACCTGAACCGACAAAGCGCACCCACACCGCAGCGGAACTGAAAGTGTTTGTATCACAGACGGCGGATCCATTCTTAACCACGTAGATACTTCTTGTAGGATCATTGATCAAAGTATAGTTATAGCATTGAGGAGAGAGTATCGGGGTGTTCGTAGTTGTGGCTGAAAACAAAACGAGATCAATATTGTAACGCAAATGCATTTATTGATGAGAACAGCTACATTACACTTGTTACTTCACTGTGCTGTGATAGTTGAATTAGATGAACTGATTATTGTCTAAACTCTCCTCTTAATTTCCTACTTATTTACCCGATATCTGTCCAATGATGACGAGGATGATCGATATACTGCAAACAGCTATTGTCATTGTTGTTAACACATGAAATATGATTGTTTGCCGATGATTTCACCGAGATACAAGTAAAGGGAAAGGAATGATCTGTCGGACTTTTATATCGCCCTGCTTTGTTTATTTTATCAGTTCTTTTTAAATAAAAATTTCCCTGTCATCTGTCGCACTTTGAAGAAAAAAATCAATTTTCTAAACCAAATATTTTTCTCCCATATCGAAACGATCAGCTAACATTTCAAAATATCAATAAAACCAGTGAAACTTATTCGTATAAGAAAAATGTTTTAATCATCTTGAACAAACGTATGATACTTTCAATATAAACGTGAAAATCAAAAGTTACTTTTGGAAAATTAGATTTCAGTAGATCATGTCATTATCTCTGCAATTCTATCTGTTCATTGAAAATATACTCGAAATCACCAGTTACTACAAGACGATTTCGTGTAATCCAGACAAACTTCTTTATAAGCAGATTAATCAGTCAGAAAGCTTTTAGATATCGACGTAGTAGTTAAAAAGCATCAAACAAAATGCATCGAAGTAGAATTGTATGTTTTTCATCGGAAACAAGCATGTAAATATCATGAAATGAAATTGATCGAAACTACGGCTTGATATTTACAATGTTTAAAAACAAATAGTTATTGTGTACTAAGAGATCGGAATGATGAATAGATATTGTTTGTTTCTCATCCGAAAAATTTCAATTCTTCTCGGAGAAAAACAAATATATTTTGTTCTTAGAGGATGCACTTATATGGAAAAGCATGACTTTGTCGTAATTGAATTTTGTAGAAAAAGTGAATTCGCTTATTTTGCCGACGCAAAAAAATATCTACGTCATTTTATTTCAGTTTCATTTATTCTCTCCGAAGATTCTCATTAATATCAACATCCCGCAATAAAATATTCTTTTTTTCTCCTTTAATGTAATGCATCGCACTTCACAATATTTTTTTAACCGTTCTTTGATACGGTTGATCAGACAATAATCGCGTGTTCGTTAATGAAAAATGAAGCGCGTCGTATCTTTTTTACATTGAAATATTCAAACACAGTTGAAAAAAATGTCGTCATCACTGAGCGAGCAAAATCAAGCTGGTCGTGCTTGGATTCAAGCGTTCTACGATAAAATGGGTTCGGATACATTCGATATTGAAAGTTGGTACAACGAATTCTTTCAAGTTGATGCAACGTTGACTCATAATAGTGCACCGGCGATCAAAGGCCTTAATGATATATGTGCACATATAGTAGGAAATCGTGCACGACAATCGGCTAAATATGTTGTCAAACATGTTGATGTTGTTCCCAATCGAATTTATACAGAAATCGATGCACTAATTACGCTGAAAAATGATCCACAAAAGATGAAGATTATTCTCTCAGGACTCGCTGTGTTCCACAAGAAAACTGACGAAAGCAAATTATCAGCACTTAGAACTTACGTGGACTCAACTCCATTGATGGAACGAATCCGAGCAATATCATAAGATTATGCTTCATTTCGTCTTGGTAGAAAAAGAACATTACACTCTTAATAAAGTGAAATTTTTCTTTTATCGAACACTGGAAACAACGTCGCGTCTGATTTTATTGATGAGTTTTGAACAACTTGAACTGGTCAAATTTTTATTCGTCATGTCAGCTATGTCAATATGCATGATTGAAATCAAAACGCATGTTTTTCAGCTCGTCAATAGAATCAAATATGGAATTTTTGATATTTTCGATAGCAGAAAGTCTTCGTGGCATTAAGATACTCTTTCGCTTGTCGTTCTGTTCAATAAAAGTACAAGACGCATGTCATGTTGAATGAATAACACAGCATATCAGCAATCCTTGGAAAAGCTTGATTTTGCTGTTAAGACTGCGTGTTATCACGTACAGAACGATATTTGACAAGTATTTTTTGGTAATAGTAGAAATTCTACTCTGAAAAAGACGAAGAGAATGTGAAGGGCCGTCTTCTGAACGTATATAAGCTATTTGAAAAAAAATCATGATCGGGGAGGAGGAGGAGGAAGAGGAGTATTACGAGTAATGGATTGTTTTATTGATCTTGTTTAACTTCAAAACGAAAACAAATGAATGAACGAACGAACGAATTACATTGAAAAGCATAAGCGAAGGCTAAGCGATTAGCACATCGCAACGTATGAGCGTTTTCTAAGCGTTTCTTGTCGTCATTTACGCAGTAACTGTCTCCACTGGATGAATATTTCTGTGATTTTCATAGTATCCCATCTACTTGAGACATTTATATGCATTGTTATAAATACTTTGTCGGATTCGAAGCAACTCTTCTAGTTGAATATGAGGAGGCATATAGAGACAAATTTCGAAATCGTGTGGATCCTCATCAATGAAGCATTCGGCGGATACGGCCAGACGTGAGGATATAAATAAACGAAGAATCAGTCCGAGTTCTTGAGTGCTGTCGATCACATCTATATGACGTATAGTACACGCAGCGTATTCAACGTCCATAATTTCATCGATGACAATAGCCGTTTTGTTGAATAGAATGTGCCCGAAAGTGCGTTCTCTCAAATCCACGTAATTAGCAGGTACACGAAACTGTCTGGTCGCCATTGCAGGAACACTACCACGAATCGAATCAACTTGTCGTCGCCATAAATCGTTATCGAGTTGAATAATCTTCTCATAGTCTCTCACATATTCAGAATAAATATAATGAAGACAACAAAATGACAGGAACAGGAGAAATGAAAAACAAGATCCTCCCATTGTGCAGAAACCTATTGCTGTGAGTGTATTTGGTCGTTTCGGCAAGTTTCCAAGTTTGTGAAACACAAAGAAAGAAAAAATACTTATAAAGGCGAAGCCAAAAGTAAAAGTGAAGAGCATGAAAACGAAAAAAGACATGAATTGTCTTCGGGCGTTGCACAATCTTTGAACGATACGTGAAGGTTCTGTTACCAGTTCAGATATCTGAACGGTAACATCGGTATCGTTCACTGGTGCACGCGTTCTAATTGTTGTCAAATTCATTTCCATATTGTCCGGTAACTTTGGCGGGTCTGTAAAACCCAAAGCGAGAAATCTAACAACTTGCTTGGAATTTAACTGAATATACTGAATAGAATCGTCTGCTGCGAACTCGCGATGCGTTCAAGTAGTAATGTAACGCAGACTGGGCTCTCACCTTGCCTTTAACTGATATCATGTACTTACATTCCTACGATCTTGGAAAAACTATTAAGCATTATCATGGCACTAATAAACTTGAACAAATATTTACTATGTGACTTTACAGTGATATTCATTTATTGAACTTCTATGAGATTGTATATAGTCATGACTTGTTTTGTCAAACAGATCTTTCACATTTTTCGATTTCTTCTTTCTATCGTTCATGAAAAAAAAACAACAGAAACTATAGACGACTACACCGTATTGAAGAACGAAAGAGAAAAAAAATCGTTTCTTTCTCAATACAATTAATACTCGCCAACAATATCATATTTGAATAAGAACAAGAGATGAAAAAGCATTTGTGCATATAAAGTAAACCGATATATGCGAGTTTATTCAATCTTTATGTCCAAAACAAATCATACAACATCCATAGAAGTAGGCAATAACATACAATGCACAAGCAACTATCATTCCTACCGCACAACCTAGTTGTGCTTTAAGAAAAATATATTTATCCGTTGGAGGCGACTTGTAGCATTGATCGACTGATGTTTGCACACCGTTGAGATAGATCGGTGTACAGTTTTTAGCTATGTCCCCATATGCCGAATTGAAACTTTTGATATCACGCAGAGCGCAGCATAAATTATCGCCTAAGTAACATTTACAGATATTATCTTGAAAGTAGGCATCGAAGTATATAATAACACCCGCCAGTAATCCACTCAAAACTATGAACGCAAAAGAGAGAAAGAACGCTGTCAAGAAAGATTAATCGGTATTTACTGTTGAAAATCAACAAGTATGTTGCACAACAACGACCACGACAGCAACAAGCTAAAATAGGCTATTGAAAAACAAATTTTTTCTGGATTAGAACTGACTTACTGATGAAAAACATCATTAGAAACGTTGGAATGAAGATTAGACATGACCAAAATCCTGCCCAGATAGTACCATGTGCAACATCATGGTAAAAAGAACCAAATTCTAACCCTGCAATAGCTGCCGTGAGAAGTAGTTGTGCTGTCGCTAGTACAAGTGTAATCCATCGAGGAAATCGCTCTTTGAACCCCATATTAATCGAATGAATAATTTCTGTGATCGAATTCGAAAGAGCGAAAGAAAAAGAATCTTACAAAAGATGCGAACGGGAGAGGAGAACATATGTGAAGAGAAAAAAGAAAATTATACTTCCATTTTTTTTTCTTTGAGTAATGACAGACTGAAGGTCGTATCACAACGACGAGAGAAAAGTACTTCAAATAAGAAATGCTGTTTGTGTTTGATCATCACGATTTTTTTTCGAAAAGAAACGTCAGGTATAAACAACACAAAGCAGGGCAACAAAAAAAATGAATTCGGTAGTCACTGAGTCACATGTTGGGATTTTCATCTTGAGAATGGATTCGAGCGTTTCAGAGTTCGAAGACGTGTGGAAAACGTGTTCTCGAGAAGACATTTCTCCGAATTAGCAAGAATACTTTCGCGTAAATCAACTAATTCTTTAGTCTGATGGTGTTTGCCCATGAGCAGATTGACTTCAAACTCGCGTTTTTTTCTCTTTGTAGAATTTATTGCGTCCAATGGGATGGCCGATTCCGTACGCATAATCAATCGAACGCAAAGTCCTGTCTCTTTTGTATGCTCAACCAAATCAGCAGTATAAATTACTAATGAATCGTATTGAAAGCACAGAATTTCATCGACAATAATGCCTTTTTCTGTGAAGACGATGTAACCAGTTGTCTTCGCTTTGTATTGATCATAGTCGTTCTTTCGACAGGATATTCGTTTATTTTTTGTTGGAAGAGTATTCTGAAGTGAATCGATCTGCTTCTGCCATAGTTCACCATCTAGTTTCACACAATATTGTGCACGCTTCATCCAATCGTGACCAAAACGGTAACTTTGATAGTTATAATATACAGCGATTAAAAGAACGAAAGCGGGTGTGGCTATAATTACACCTAATATCAATGGTAAAACCGTCAAACCAGTGTCGGAGGCATCAGTCGAGGCTTTGATACAGATAAAACAGATAGTACTCGCCATGATTAAGATAAGGATGATAAGTAATATGGCGATCGTACGTCGTTTCGATCGTTTTCTGTATACATTGTATAGTTTGATACTGATATCAGTTGTGTTATTTGCAGCAGTGCTTATATTCGTTAAGTTAATAGTAGTTGAAGTGTTAGCTGTCATATTTACATCGAAATGAGAAGACTATACACTTGAGATTATATGAGGTTTGCCTTGTGATCTTTGGAAACTAGGAAATATTTAAGAAAAAATATAAGTGACTTATATCAATATTTAACACCTGATTTCTCTATAAGGATCAACAAAAACTTTATGTCGTCGTTTATTTTCTTTAAAAATATCTATAGACACGAACTGTTTTTCTCAAAATATTCATTAAAGTCTGCTTACGATAGATTTTTTTATTAATTCAAATTACGTATGAAATCGTACGAAATTCAGAGTAACGATTCATATTGACCAGAATGAATAATTAGTGTCGCTTGATTTGCTGATAACTTCCAAAATGTGCTGCTTGTTGTTCTTGTGGTACACTGAGATAGACTGCCGAGCTGAAAGTAGTTAAGGGTGCGTATGTTCCTCGTTCAGTACTATGTTGCATATAGGTATTAAAATGAGACGAACGATAGGCATTCTCCGATGGATAATGATGTTCAAGGTCTCGAATCAATAATTGACAGAATTGATCTTTGCCGGACACACTCGCTTTGATCTTGTTGACTTGAGCTTGAAGGATTTCTCGAGATCGTTGATAATCCCTTTCATCCATAGCTCGTTTGATTTCACGAGCTGTTTCAACTCGATTGCGTTGCAGATCGAGATTGTAATTGACTGGGAGTTGACCAGCAGTTGACTGCAACGTTCGCATCAATTGAAACGGAACAGGTGTAGTGGTTAATGTCTGGTTCGTATTTGTATCTACATAAGTAACTGACACTTGACCTTAAGTATGCAATGCAATTGAAATTTCGTTTTAGGAAATGACGTGGTCTTACCAATAATTTGAGGTATATCAGCAGCTTGTCCATCTTGTCTTTCGACATTCTCATCATCCATTGACATAGTTTCATTGACTACAATTTCCGGAATATGTAGTTGAAAAATGAGATTTCGTTTTTCGTCCGCATTCAGATCGTTCAATTTAAATCCCAATCGTTTGCATGGTAAATTTTCAGGCGTATGCGGATATATTGAATGAACATGAGTGATCGCATATGGTTCATTGAATTTGATCTCAACCTGAAGTTGTTTTGCAATGCAACTGAATAAGCCACCCAACGTCATAGCAAAAGCTCGACCAACCGCTTCTTGTTGGTCCTGTGTTCAGAGCGAAACAGATAATCGTGCGTATACTTATGAAACCAAACTAAAACTTACGATATATGTAAAGCTACCATTATTGCCCTTTTCAGCTATTTGTACCAATAAAGCAGCCAGGTGATCAGGCCCATAGCCAAATGTGTGACATTGCACGTCTGTGGGTAATGTCGATAGTAATTGTCCGTAATAATGCGAATGATTATCTTGTCCATCGGTGAGTAATAGTAAGGCAGCGATGGGATTTTTCGTTCGACGTGTATTTAGCAAATTAATACCCATCTGTAATCCACTTCCGATGTACGTACCACCAGCGCTATGCAAATCATTGTTGATTGCTCTCGTTAGGATTTGTTGACTAAAAGCTGCTACAATGAGGTCTGATATTGTCAAAGAAAGTTATTTACTTCTGTCGATTCATTCGTTTCAATCCATGTGAACGATCGAAAGCTCGTGTGTCAAACGAGACAAGTGCTAAGCGATCAAGATCATTCAATTGATCAGTTATATAAATGAGAGTTTGTTTTAACAGTTGCATTTTGTCACCAGCCATAGAATCGCTCTGATCAACAACACAAATGAGATCAATAGGAACACGAGATCCAACGGGCGATGCATTGACAGACGCTACGGCTCCTGGTGGCGCTTGAAGTGTAACCATGCCGTAGATATTTGATTCTGGACGAAATGCTTTGGTGCTATATTCAAGTGCTGTTGTTATCGTAATCATTGGACGGTTGCCCATTGGAGCCATGGCAGCAGCAGCAGCCTGTCGAGCAGAAGAAATTTGATCAGAAAGCGTTCGTAAAGCATTCTCATCAACTGGATCTTCTACTGAAGGAATTTCCTACAGAATGAAATTACAAAATGAACTGTTTCAACCTTTGTATATGCCCAAATTACTCACATGTACCGGTGGTAACGGATTTGTAGGGAAGCCAAACAAATTGAAATGCGTCATTTGTTGTTGTTGTACATGTGACTGGTGTTTACGGATTAGTAGTTGTACAACGGTTGCATCGATAGCTACTCGGCATAAGGGACACTGTTTGTTTTGTGCTTGAATGCTTGCAGCTAAGCATTGTAAATGAAATTTATGATTGCAGGACAGTGTTAATACGGGTGGTCCTGGCACCAGAGCACTCAGACAGATAGCACAACTATCACGTGAATCTGATGACGCAATAGTCTGGGCAGGAGAATTAGACAACATAGATAGTTTATGTTTCTTACGAATGTTTGCGAGAGAGAGAAAAGAAAACAAACTATCAAACAACGTGTTGCCTTTATACTTTCATTTGCACGAGTTATGTGATTGCATAACACATGATGACGCATTTTCTCATTCAAGGAAATGCGGTATCTAGCGTCATTGTATTTTTTCCATGCACGATTAATTTTATGAGAAAAAAATAATTGTTAATCAAATATTAGCAAAAAGAAAGATGTACTATCATTGGTAAAACATATAAAATCGTCTGAAAAACGTTTCGATGGGCAGAATTGGGAATGATAATTGTGTTGTTGTCTTTGTATATACGAGGTACACGACTTGATATTGCGCTAAAGACTTCTGATCGAGGAATCTTCGCGGCGCTAGCAACTTCATCTCCGGTAATTGTCATATTTCCTTGTTGACCAATGAAAGTAACGCGAGTTCCAACAGGATATTCATGGTCAAGAGCGACCATCAATTGATCCATCGATATTCGTCCAACGATTTCCATACGTTGTCCTTCGACAAGAACACCTGTTGGTTTGAGATTTTGATGCCATCCGTCACCGTAACCTATTGGTACAGTACCGATCCATTGTTTCTTCGTTGTCGTATACGTATCTGCATAGCCAATCTTTTCGCCGGCTTCGACTTCTTTGACAAGACTGAGAACAGAATGAAGAGAAATAACTGATTGAAGTTTTATTGGCAAGAAGGCTTTTAGAGGTTCATTGGGTGGGCCTGTTAACGCTTTGCCACATCGTACCATGTTATAGAAAGGTTTCTCATCATGGTAAAGCGTTGCACCGGAATTCGAGCAATGAATGAGTTTTTCCGAACGATTCGGAATAATTTCAAGAAACTGTTTGAATCGATTCAATTGTCGTAAGAAATAAGTTCGATTCGTCAGATCTTCTGACGTGGCGAAATGTGTAAAAGCACCGGTGAATCGTAACTTGGGATTTCGAGAAACAATATCTATCACCTTTTTCACTTCATCTTCAGTTCTGCAACCAAGTCGGTTCATGCCTGTATCAATTTTCAGATGAAAATCAACCGGCTGTTCAATAGCTTGATCAGCTTCTTGTAACCATTCTAACGAAATACCAGTGATCGTCACATTTGCTTCACTTGCTCGTGATAAATGTTCGACGGGAACATAGCCGAGAACAAGAATTGGAATATGTTTCGCGATTTCACGTCGTAGAACAAGTGCCTCATCCAATGTCGCAACGCCGATCCAAGTTGCACCGGCAGATAAAGAAGTACGAGCAATTTCCATGATGCCGTACCCATACGCATTGGCTTTGACAACAGCCATCAGATGAACATTATCACCGATGTATTTCTTCAGATTTAGAACATTGATTCGAACAAGATCTAGATCAACATCAATCCATGTAGGTCGGAGATATGGAGGGGGAAGTCTAGAACAAATCGAAATCGATTTCTCACGCAACAGTGCAAAGAGAATATGCATACTCTTTAGTTTTTATTTTACTTGGGGATATCGTAGAATTAATAATTGGAGAGCTATGTGTCGAATGATAGATAATATTCATTATTAAAATAAGTCTGATTATTCGCAACATGGTTTTCTATCTAAAGAGAATAAAACAAGATCGAAACATGAATGTGTCAGTTACAATCCCGCTTTTCTTTTCTTCATGTAAAAGCGATAATAATCATAAATTCATTCTGGTATATCAATATGTATATAATCGCATTAAGTGTCACTTTCAAGAAATCTATGAGATCGAAAAAAACATCAAAATACGAGAGTCTTGTTGAAACTAATCTGCATTTTCGAATATATTCGATACTTTGAAAGGAAGACAAAAACGTTGTCTTTTCGTTCTTTAAAATTTACCTATAGATAATATACAACGAATTCAGCACTTCAAATAAAGATTAACACTACGTATCTAATTCAAATGATAAATTATGCACTTGCATTCATTGTTTTCAATCATACAGAATTTTTTTCTTTTATCAGTTATTACAAAATTCACAAGTGTTATTGAGTATATCATTGTCGATCGGAGAACATGTGTCCGGAGGTTTTTCTCATGATTTTTTTCTGGCTGAATTCTTGGTACATATGCATCAATTTTGAAATCATAAGAATATACACATCAATGTCAAGAGAGAAAGATAATGTATACTTGATTTACTCTGTAAAATCATGGACGAATCGATGATACAACAGAATAATTCGTCGTTCTACTCAAGTATTGAATTATATGTAACATTGAAGCTTCGATTAATTATCGAATATCCATGGTCTTTCTTTTCATCACTGATATCCATGAGAATAAAAAAAGACTATACGCATATTGAGCATTCATTCGTGAAGGACTCATATGTAAAAAACGATTTTTTCTCTTTCTCGATTGACATCCTTCTTGTCCAATACTTCATATGCGCATATACACATACTAAGTAGAGGAGATATAGTCGATAACAGAGATGATGCAGTTACAACATATTGGATATCCTCAAATACCTCCAGTTGATCAATTTGTTCCAATAGGAGCAGAACCGATCAAAGAAGCTCCTCCACGGTAGGTCATTTTTCATCTCGTCATCCTTGTCATAGTGATCTGTGTCGTTTAGTCGTCGATGGGCCACTTTTCTTGCCATTGGTCTTCTCGCCCTAGGTTTATTTCTACTCGCTGCTACCATTGTTCTAGCATTGATTCCTATCTATACATCTAAACAAACTCAACCAGCAACAATACGCACATTAACGAGTCCATTTACTCTACCAATAAGCAGCAATACTATACTCACTGCCAGTACTTTCAATACAGCTCAACTCGCTTACTTACAATCCATTGTTCGTATTTTCGAATCGTAGGTTTCATATGTATACTATGATTCTATTAGTTCCAACAACGGCTGGATAGCAATCGAAAGACTAGTGGTAGTACAATAACTGTTAACAGTGCATCGGCGCTGGTTAAAAGCAAACGCGTAAGTACTAAACAAAGCAATTGCTTGATTTCGAATTATTTCTTTTAACAGCGTAAACGACAAACAGCTGGATCGATTACTGGTACTTATACAATAACTTACCCTAGCACAATTCTGGTAACGTCATTCAATACTTTAAATTCTTTTACTCTTAGTAATGATCAGTGTAAGTGATAGGAACTATGAATGATAAACTTTTCACATCTACTCTTTTCTAGTAACACAACTTCAAAACTTGCAAAGTACGTAGTAAGAGTATTTAACGATGAACAGAAAAACATTCTTGGTATTTCTTTCCAGGTGGCTGAAAAGACGTAAAACTATAAATCATCGATCAATATTGACAATAAACTATGCATTCCTTTTTGTTTTAATCTAATCCACTAAAACATATGCTCTAGATCTCAATCAAATAAATAAATATCTTCTTCGTTCTGTTCCTTTAGAGAACTTCCGTTCGCATATAGCACACGCGATACAGCCGACTTAAATTGAAAGAACGGGCAAAGCTGCCGATACTCATGAGATTAAAAGAAAGAAAAACAGCATTTTACATACATCTTCACAATCTGAAAGAACAAACATTTTCTGTGTTATTTATTTCCTATGTTTGCATTATTTACCTCGAGATGTATTTTGTAACAACAGCAGGAGTGCAGACGATGAGGCATGCTCTCAATGAAAATGTACCGTATCGGATTTAGAATTAACTATTGAACAACTACAGCCCGGTGATTTGCTTCCTCTTGAATTTCATGCACAAAATGTTGCTCTTCTCATCGAAACCGGTTGTCATTTGTCTTTACTCGAGTGCACGCCTCAGTACTCAAAGGCAAACTGGTTTGTCTCAACTTCATGAAAACTGTAATGAATTGTAGTTTTTGGCTTAAGAATTATCATGGGATGAAATTCAACGATTTACACAGGATTAGACTTGAGTTATCGTTATATATGTTTTCATTCAAATACTAAAACAACAGATTTTACGATATATAGTTCATAAATTGATTAGTTTCGGTGTAGTTGACTTTATAACCATGTATTGTAGTCATTTTCTGCTAGAGAACCAGCATTGCTCCTCAACGGATGATGAGTACTTGCTGTCGAACGGAAAATTCTATTCCTGCATTCGATGAATTGTGATTTACATAATGTACAGCATCAAACGATCGACGTTGCCTAGATATTTGTGATAGTTCGTAGGGCCTTTGACCATCATCTTAATACCAGTTGTACAACATCGAGAATGCTGTAAATGTTGGAACAGTACAAACGAAAACAAAGTCTCTGTATTCGCAATACTCTCCTCGTATTATGGAATAGATAACTGCTGTTGTAAGAAGTGCAATGGCACATATCAGACGGAGAACAGCTCAAAAAATGAGCTCCAGTTGTGAAAGCTTCCGGACTACTAATAGTAAATTGTATAGTAGAAATATGAGACCGACAGCAAAGAAGAAAGCTCATCTTGGTGTAAGAACGTGATCATAAACAATGGTGATATTTTCACAAAAATTTTCTTGATATAAATGACTGGCGAGGATATCTCCATGATCGGAGCTTGTATTCGAAAATAATCTGTCCGAATACGATGGATTACAGTCTGCGATAAACCTCAAAAATAGAATTGGGTCGACGGCAGAAAGAACAGTAGCCATCGATTGGCAACGAAATTTGGTTTCATACCCATATGGCCACACTCGTCGATACATCTAAGTTGTTAAAGGCTGAAAGGAAATATACGATGATTATCTGACATTGCGATGCCAATGTAATGATAGAAAGGCAAGAAGTAGGACACTTGCATCGAGAAAATCTATCATTTGACCTGTTGAACGATATTTAGTTCGGCAGAAAGATATGCATATGCCTAGAATCACTTTGAATGTTTCTCGATCAACAAAAACAATATTTGTTATCATACACACACCTACATTGAATTAAGATTAGATGAAATTTTTTTTTCTTCAATTCACCAACAGCAAAGAACGTTCTATTGTTATTTCAATCAGGCGATCGTGTGCATATCAGAATGAGAAAGAGAAACATCTGCGCACAACTCTATTTTCTCACTTTGTTGAAACTGGGTTATTATAAATTAAAAGTACATTTCGATTTTTTTTCATAAGTCGAGTAAAAATGGCACGAATTTCGATTTTACTTTTGTCCTTAGTTGTACTATTTTCAAACAATGCGAATAGTTTCAACTTGACTGAATATGCTTCGATCATCGAATCACTATCACTTGATGGTCAATTCATCGAAGAATACGCTAAATGGACATTGGAATTATTGTCTGATCCTGATTACATCGATGGTCCAACTCCACCACCGTTTCCTTGTTCAACTGACGGAATGACAAGCGCCGAAGTACCAACATCAGTTCATGCTCTTCGACCTGGTGATATTCAATGCGTTGCAGCTCTGGGAGATAGTATTACAGCTGCTATGGGTGCTCGTGCTTTGACACCAGTTGGTGTTCTCTTGGAAAATCGAGGTCGTGCTTGGTCAGTTGGTGGTGATGATACTTATAAGAAAGTCTTATCAGTACCAAACATACTTCGTTTGTACAATCCAAATTTGAAAGGCTTTTCAACAAAAACTTCCGTTTCGTTTCTCAATGGTCAAAATGCGAAAAATAATGGATTGAATGTTGGTCTGTATAGGTCATAATTCTCGTTCTGGGCAAATCTATGTTTGTTTGTCTGTTTGCAGCTAAATCTGGTGCTCGTTCATATCACATGGTAGAACAAGCCGACCTTCTTTTAACTCGTTTGAAGAATGAAAAATTATGTGATTGGAACAATGATTGGAAATTAGTCACACTTTTCATTGGAGTAATTCGAAATTGACTTTCTATTGACATCATTCATTTCTTTTTCTCGTCATTAGGGCAATGATCTCTGTGATTTCTGTTCGGATTTGGTTAAACACGATCCAGCTAAATTTATCGGTTGGGTTCGTGACACTCTTGATCGATTATATAATGCAAATTTGCCTCGAACATTGGTTAATGTTGTTCTTGTTCTCGATGTTCGTCCAATCCGTGAACTTAAGGATGGCAATTTAGTTTGTAAACTTCTTCATAAATCATTATGTAAATGCGCTGCTTATCCAAGTGAAGACGATGAACGAACGTTGAGCGAATGGATTCCTCAATATCAACAAGGTGTTGTTGATTTGATCAACAGCGGTCGGTACGATGGTCGAGAAGACTTCACTGTTGTTGTTCAACCGTTTTTATCGGAAACTGTGCCTCCCAGAAAATCAAACAAAATCGATTTCAGTTATTTTGCTCCAGATTGTTTCCACTTTAGTGCAAAAGGTCATTCAGTGGCAGCTCTATCACTCTGGAACAATATGTTCGAACCTATCGGTGCGAAAAAGACCTCCTGGCATCAAGGTGAACCACTCGAATGTCCAACACAAGATCATCCATATATTTTCACATCAAAAAATTCCATTTCAGCTAAAAAATAACAATAAAACTTAATAAGAAAAAAAACACATTTGATTAGAGGACGAGAACGTCGTTTTATGTCCAAACAGGAAAGACTATATGCGTGATGTGTCTAAATAAAATCTGAAAGCGGAATAGATGTAGCTTATAACTATCACCTCATTATTAAGTCTACGTGATATTCTGTCGCCGAAAGTATTCATACAAGATAAGCTTCTCTCCTCAGTAAGCTACATCTTTTATAATATTTTTCAAAATTTTATCCCTTGTTAGTTCCAAATAGATTCATTCAAGAATAGAATAGCAAATAGCATTAGTTAAAAGAATCGGGTGTGTACTGTAAGTAGAAACTCATTAGACGATATTCGCTAACTGTTCTGATATATGTAGGAATCTATGATAGTTTTCATATAGCTTATCAACAGTTCTATTCGATCTCGTGTTACCATACAAACTCTGTTTTGACACGATTCTGATGAGAATGTTTCGTGAAGATTTGTCATTAAGTGCAACTCTTCGTGTTTCATTGACTAGAAGTAATTAAAAACAACGATCGATAAAGAAAAAAGAATCCGTTGTTTTGCTTTTGAGTCATATTTGGATTAATTTTAGTTTCTAGTGGGGGAATAGAATCCCTTTCAATTGTATATGGTTTCTTTTCCATTCAATTATATTTACTGACGAAATTCATAATTTTACTCGTTCGCCAGAACAGGAAACAACTTATTATGACAAATTCATGAATACAACCAGTGTCACTCACTCTTTAGCACTGATGGCGACAAATGCAACAACAAGTTTTCTAGTCATCCATCTAGCAAGTATTCAAACGCAAATAACACGTTGTTTAGCTATTCCATTAGTTCTCGGCATATTCGGCAATTCGGCGTCATGTATGGTTTTCAGTCAAAAACAACTCCGTTCGAGCGGTGTATCACGTTTTTTCATTGCCGCGTCGACATTCAACATTATTGTACTTATTTATGGTGTTGGTACAAGTTTCTTTGCGCTTGATCATGTTAGTCCTGATACATATTCACTGACTTTTTGCAAACTACGTTTGTATTTACGACATATTCTTTTGATGATCGTTCGAAGCTATATTATTCTCGCTTGTATTGCTTCGTTCGCGATATCCTCTCCTCATACAAGTTTACGCGCTTTATGTCAACCACGATATGTCAATTGGGCGATCGTTCTCGTTCCACCGGTTTGGCCATTAATCGCCATACATATGATATTTTTTAACACCATCCAAAAAAACCAATGTGTTAATATCGAATCGTATGTCATACCATTTGGTATCTATTTTTTTCTTGTTGTTGGTCTTTTACCGGTCGTTCTGATGACCATATTCATTTCATTAACAACCCGAAATTTACGTCGCTTACATCATCGTGTTCGAGCATCAGTTCTTCGACCAACAAGATTACAATCACGTGATCGACATTTCATACGCATGCTTCAAGGGCTCGTTGTAATGTATGCTGTTACGAATCTGTTCTATCCAGCCAATGTTTTATACTCGGCTGCAACTCATTGGACTGCAAAAAGTGCAGAACGTACTGCTATAGAAGCGATAATTTTCTCCATAACCAGTAATTACATCTTATATATCAATAATGTGTCACCATTCTTCGTGTTTTTCACTGCATCTGATTCTTTCCGACATTCATTTTATCACACCATCTACAAATTCATACGTTATGTCATAAGCAAAAGGAATCAAATACAGCCAGCAGTAATCACGATTGAACCATCTGCACACAACAGAACTTGATTTGAACAAATGCGCTGCCTTTATGTTCTGTAGTTAATTCATCGGTCAAGAGGTCATTCTCCGGACACGCGTTCACTGGATCATCGATCTGTACGGAGAGGAAAAAAAGCAACATTAAAGCATTCTTAATTCAGGTTGAGAGATAATAACGATGTTTTCTCTACGTCGTAGTCAGACAGCCAAACGATTTATCGCCTACCAAAATAGCTTCGGTATTGCACTTTTCATTACAATATGTTGTAGTGCTGGTGCACCGACAATCATTTCTGGCTTTCGAGAATTGTACAAATCACATACATTTGTTCCTGGTCTACAATGCCAAGTAAAAGCCATCGATATAAAAAAGGACGTATTTACATTTTACCTTCATTGGAATGTTACAACATTTTATGGCAATCAAACAAAAGATCGCAGGATCAGCTTTATCATAAACTTTTCCGAAAAAAAGGCATCGACAACAGCGAATACGTTTTCAGTATGACTGACAGAATTTCACTAAGAAAAATCAATTATATACGCTTTTTTAAAATTATTATTAGATAAATGAAACATATCCGTGTTTTTGTGCACGAGTTGATATATCTGTTATTCAATGGAATTGTCAGTGGAGACAACCATCGCTACCTTTTGCTGTCGTTTATCTTGTTATGGGAACATTATGTTTAGTTTCGGGTGTGTGTATGAAAATGCTTAGAAAACGTTTTAAAAAAGAATTACAAACTGAACAATCCACAGGATAATTGCATCAACTGGAAATATAGTCACTGTCCGCGCCTACTTATTAATAAATGATGACTGTGTATGCTGATTTGTTTCAAATAAAATGTTTGTAGTATCTAGTAACACCCTTCTGATATTTGCTTCTATTTCAAAGTACCGAGTATTCAGTAAAGAATACACTGGGTGAAACACGCTCGTGATAGTATGCTCAATACTATCTCTATTTGAGCTAGAAGGGATATAGGGATCTATCTATACGTAATAGTAAACAGAGAAGGTATCACCGGGTGATCTATCGTACGTGAATGATTATGAGAGTAAAACTGTAGATTCGATCAGTGACAAGAACTAAATAGTCATCTCTGCTAAGCCATGTAGAGAGTACATAGATTGTTTTGAGTTAACTCACGGTTGAAAACGTGCAGTTCATTCATAACACCGAAAAATTGCATTTCTGAAATGCGAGCGTCGTAACAGTAAGTTTGAGAATACTGTGTATTGGCACCAACGTGCAGTGTCTTTATATAACCATTTCCAGCATAATATTCTGTTCTACGTGCTTTAAATACACTGTTTACATAAAGACATACTATATTAACATGATATCTATTGAATAATCGACGAGTGCTGGTAAGAAAACTATACTTACATCCATTTTCATAGCTGACTGACAACGCAAGATGAGTCCATTGATTGAGAACAACTGGATCGGGATTAGCTGTCGGATGTGCTCCCAATGGCAAGAGACTGAGAACTACTAAAGGTTCACCAGTTGATGTGATACCCAGTACTGGCTTGTAATAACTACCATCATTTGCAGCTGTTAACAAGTATAGAATGAAGCCACTCAATGGACTCGGTTTTATCCAAGTTGAAAAAGGAACTGAGTGATTCGCAACATCGAGATGTAGATAACTTTTTGGAAAACTTCAGACGTGTTTCAATATGACCAGGAACTATTGATGATACTGTTGCATCCAATCTAAAAGAGCTTGCGTCAATTAGCGATCCGTTGTTCCAGGGCTAGTAGACTACTAGCATTACATCAATCTTTGTCTCACAATCCGATTTAGTACGACCATTGTAAATCGACGGATCATTCATATAACCTGAAAATGTCGAAGCTGTCGGTGCGAAAGTGTTGTATTCAATAGTAGTATTGTCAAACGATCCCGAATAAGCTCTGGCTATTCGATGACGAGTGTCTAATTTACCATTCACGTAAATTCCTTGCTTCATTGCCGTTATATAGAACACAAAAGCTAGATGATACCTAAAAATAACGATCTTGTCATTTGAAATCCTCAATATAATAATATTTACCATCGAGCATACAGAAGAGTAGTAATTTCCAAGAATATTATTACCCGAAAAATTGCGATAAAAAAACAATGTAGTGCTGGTAATAGCCAAATGTAAACATTGGTTCGTTGCTGCGCATTGACTGAATATACTACTGATCGATGCTTTACTCGAAAATTTGTTCAGAAAAGCGAATAATTCAATTGTAAATGGCCGATTATAAAAAGCAATGAAAGGAGCTACTGCATACTGACCTCTAGCTGTGTATTCCGGAAAATACAATGGATTGCTGATTGAAATGGTATTACTGAGGTTAAACAAATCAAATGAGCACAATGCTGTGAGGTTTGACCGTGAGAATGCAGGTAATGATAAAATACATGATTGGATGCCGCATGAAATATTATCACCTATAAATACGATCAGAAGCTACTTGAGCAAATTTGTTACATACTTGATGTTTCTGTCAAAGAGATAGTATCAGTGGTAATAGTTATTTCATTCGAAGAATCCGTAGTTGGTTCGGAAAATCAAACAATTAATTGCATGTTCGTTTACAAAATAGATTATTAATTACAATTAAGACTGGCGTATCGAAATGTGGTTATAGTTATCATTTAGAAGTTCTGTGAGAAACTATATCTTACGATGTAACTTGATTATTAACACAAGAGAAAGGAGAAGAACTAGAATAGCGGTTATTGTAACTACTATACCGATAACTAATACACTTGTATGTTTGTTACACATTGATCTATAGTTTAAAAGACGTTGCAATAGTAAAAAGACATGTAAAAGACATCCAAATAAATATAAGAAAAATCTGTGGGCCGTCGAATTAAATTCTCATGAGTTTAATATATTAGTAAACTTAAAGGCAGTTCGCTTGATAGTAATTATGTTTATTATTCAGATGTTTCTTTTGTTTTAAAATAAATGCATATCGTAGACAGGAATAGAGAACCAGGCTTCTAATCTCCATATCTTCAAATTACAGCTCATTGCGGTTCCCGTGATTTTCACGGTTGAAAGCACTTATTTTCTTTATGTCAACCTACACCAATGAACATGAAACTCAAGTTCAATGTATAGCCACACGAATTACTATTCTTCTTTTGCTTGTGTCAACAACAATCCTTATACTCTATTCAAGCATCCGCCATATCGTTGAGACAATATCGTTGTCCAAGATTATTATCGATCGGCTCTAAACCAACATCCAAGTTTTAGTTGTCTATCCACAGACATCGTACCATCATGTACGGTTTTATCCTTAATTTAGTTTGTGTTTTTATAAAATACGAAGCATTACACACATATGTGTCATTACAGGTGTGCAATTGAGATTTTGTAAGTGATCCGCGGCTCGCTTTTCTTGATGGTTTACTGAATGCTGATGCCGTACCCATCAACAATTGGCTTCGCATTTCATTTGCACAATTTCATTTACTAGACACTCTGTGTGAATTAACTGAAATTACTACGACACATACTGCAGCTGAATTAGATGATGACATCTTTTTCCTATCATAGATGTAAACTATTACGAACGTTTTTCAACCGAATATCACAAATTCGTTCGAACGTTCCCTGAATATGAAAAGTGGTACTGAAACAAGGTAATCTACTGGTGTCTGACTTGGCCAATAACTACCAACACTATGGTGAAAATACAAATAACTGGTTAAGCATACTAGTGCATCCTTATCCAGTGTATTTTCACGATGAAAACCATGATTATGGTGGGCTTGTCATAGAAAGTCAAAGCACACGAACTTTCCTGCTGTGATATTCAGTAATGGCAATAGTCAAATAGTACGCGACTAGCGTTATGGATGCTATGTCGAAGACGCTCTATTTGTTTCGGTATTGGAATGTTATTACAATGTAGCATGTTTCTCATTGCTACGACTTCCCTATTCGTTGCTGCTAGAAGTCCAACTTCTTGAAATGACTACCGATGCCAGATTGCAAGTCACTACCACAATTGGTACTATTGAACGACGTATATTTGTAGGTAAATGGTCATCGACGTACAACTTTACTGGCTATTATGCAGCATATTCATCATCAATTTGTACGTACACAATTGAAGAGCACCGAGCATTCTTAACAATTATCACAACAGTTATTCCTCTCGTAGGAGGCCTATCCAGGACAACTGATGTTGTGGTGCCGCCTTTGGCACGACTTGATCGTCCGCATCTTTGTCGACGCATTCATCGTTTAAAAACCAGTATAAATCAAAGAAAAAAAATAATACGATTACAGCCCTGACACAGCAATAATTGACGTTAAGCTATACGTTGTATAAAACTTTTCTTTATAAAACGTATCTATGTCATATAAATTTATTCTGAGAAAAGTCATAAAACTCCTCTCATTCCTAAGATCAAGAGTATTTTGTAATGTTTTCATCTTACAAGCGACGAAAGAATATAACTCTTTACAGAACCACACGCCGCTAAGTTGCTCCTATTTGTTGCTTTCACAACGTCCTTTCTGTGCTATCTGAATATCCATCGCCCAATTCTCAATTGCATCTACACCTTTCGAGAAAAGAATGAGAAAAATGTTCTAGTTTTTTAAACCGTTCTTCTGCATCACATTTTTAACTTCAGCTGAAAAAACAAGTGAGATTTAGACTTTTTCTTTTCTCTTATTTTATTTGTCTTGATAAGCTTATCATTCCGCTTGCTCATTCGAATATAATGGAAGCACCCATATCGCAGAGAACACAAGTCATTGTTTTCGCCGATAAATACTTTCTTCAGCGACGTAATAAATGTTGCACACGATATGTAAGCCCTTAATTATGAAACATCTATGTATTGTAGATATATAAATACTTTTCATATGATTCGTGGTACTTCCATACGGCTACAACATCGCCAAAATCCCGCAGTTTTACGGCGAACTCGTGCGAATAAGCCGTCAAATGAAATTACAACGACCCAACTACAAATAGTGACGCTTCCAACACCACCGCAGCCACAACTGACTTTATCTGAATTAATCGAATCATTAGAAACATGGAGAGATCCTGATGACAGTGCACAAGATCTGATAGCAAAAGAAAGGATTCAAGATTGTTTCGAACAACAATCAGACAGTTTGGATTTATCCTCTCTCTCTCTGAGCACACTGCCGGATGCAATTGGAAGAATGCAGCATATACAATTCTTATCTCTTGCCAACAATTGCTTCTCTGAGTTGCCGGAAATCTTGGTCCAACTGACCGATTTGAAACTATTGAACCTTTCATATAACACACTCGTAGGCATACCCGATAGTATCAAATTATTCGAAAAACTGCAATTTCTCAACGTAAGTTGTAATCAACTTCAAAAGGTTTCTGCTGAACTGGCGCGTTTGCCGCACATTGAAACAGTGCTCTTGCCTCATAATCGAATCCTGGAATTTCCCGACAATATTAAAAGTATTAAAGCTCTCGAGATACATGATCAAGTGCCATTTGCAAGAGTCGATCGCTTTTCTGTTGAATTTGCAAAGCAATGGGAGGCCACGATAAAACATGAAGGAGATTCGGGTTACTTTGAAATATGGATGGCCCGATTCGAAGAAATCCTCAAGTTGGAACATATAGAAAGGTATGCCGATGCACTCCAAGGGCGTGTCGGTAAAATAATGAATTTGATGGTAAAAAGCGCACAATTACGTCAACGATGTTTTATCGAAGCAAATAAATTTATTGCTACATGTTACGACGGTCTTCTATTCTCCTTATTTGTCATGGAAACCATTTATCTCGAGGAAAAGATGATGATTTTAGAACTGTCCGATGACGAAGTTCGACAAGCTATGGAACAAATATATAATTTTCGTCGGCTACAAGACCTTGCTATATTGTATGCTCGGAAACAAATCGACGAGACAACGACGACCGAACGTGATGCAGAGATAGTGGAATTAGAAGCAAGTCTACTTTTCTATTCGTCATCGGCGAATACTCTTGACATGCCATTAGATAAAGAGAACTCTCGTTTCATAAATGATGTTCCAAGAATATCACTGGATGTTCAAATGACAGTTCAATTGATCGAACAGGAAAAGCGCGAAGCTGGAGAAGACTATTTGGTGGACTATCTTATCGACAAAGAAGTGTGGGTGTTCTATTTAGAAGTTCGTTATGCTGATATAATCGCAGAACATACAGGAATATTTATGGAACAGTTAGATGAATTGGAAGCGAGAAAAAGCACAATGCTTGATTATGATTATCTTGTCGAAGCCAATGCGCTTGTCGAAGAAAAGACAGATTCTGAACAAAGATTGTATCGTCAGTTAACCAAGAATATTGTGAAAGACTAAGTTTTTGAATTATCGATCAAATAAAATTTCATGCTGAGCTTTGTGTGAACGAGCGACTCGTTCGAAGTACGTTTTTTTCCATTTGTTCGAAAAGCGTCCATTCAGATGAATGGGAGCAGAATCGATTGTTTGTCAGAAAAAGTCGCTATCACCAAAAGAGATGAATGAAACGGATCTGATAATTGATAGAATTGCTGAGTTAATTCTTACATGTGACTCGATTTTATTTACAAGTGGCGCTGGCATGAGCGTGGCCAGCGGGCTTGGTACTTTTCGAGGCAACACAGCTGACATTTGGCCACCTCTTTTACAGGAACCAAAGTATGATTATACTGAAATTTGTGATCCCGTTTGGTTTTGCAAAGAACAGAGCAATAGTATTGAACATAATACGGCTAATTTTGGATATGCATTCTGGATATACCAGTATCATTTATTTACTTCAACTACACCTCATCACGGTTATCTGATCGCTAAACAGTGGAGCCAATTAGATCATATGAAATATGCGTTCAGTTTTACAAGTAATATCGATGGGCATTGGAGAAAATCCGGTTGGTGTGATGTATCTATACTTGAATGTCACGGTTCTATCGATTATATGCAATGTGTTCGTAATTGTTGTGATTCGGTATGGCCAACGAATGACGCATTGAAATTAAATGTTGATCCGGAAACCAACTGTGCGATCGATCCATTACCTTTATGTTTACACTGCAGCCATTTAGCAAGACCTAATGTATTGATGTTTAATGATCAACGGTACGCTGGTGAACGATATAACGAACAGATTGATCACTATGAGCAATTCAAGATGGATATCGTAGAGACAAAATCGAAATTATTAATTATTGAACTAGGTGCTGGTACAACAGTACCTTCTGTACGAAATGAAAGCGAACTGGTGTTTAAGAACAAGAAATGGGTGGCCAATTTCGTTCGAATTAATTCATCGGTAGAGCATTCAACGATTGAAGATTGTTATAAAAACAAGGCCAATCGATTGACGTTGAAATTAACAATGGATGCGTTGGCAGCAATGACATTGATTGATCAAGCGTTGAATAAAAAACTAAAAACAGCTAAATAGCTATCAATGAGGAACGTGCGTAATCGATCAGAAAATTTTCGTCTATCGATGTATGAAACTTTGTTGAATCTTTGAATAAATGTATATCTATCGTTCGTTGTGATGTATGATGCGGAGAGTTTTGATTATGTTAACGGAGTCAGATCCTCTTAAAAGCTATCATCAGCTCATTTTTAATTTGTTTAAAACTTCATGTGACAACGATACGAAGTAATAATCAAAAGTAAATTCAATGCAACGACGAAGACTATATTTTTCTTTTCAACTCTGCACAAGAGAATAAATTTTGATGAGTGGTTTCTCTTTCTATTATAAACATTTGGCTGAGCATTCAAAGAAAAGAAAAGCATCTCAACTTTATTCTCAATTTCTATTATTTTCTTCTGAAGCAGCGAGCAGGCACGTGCGCAGAGTATTTGATCATCTTATTCTCTAAATTATACGCAGAACTCGTTTTTAACCGTGTTGAATGTCGCAGCAAAAGAACACTGTCACATCTACTGCATATGCGAAATGTATTGGATGTCATGCCAATGCGAAACTAAACGTTTGTAGTATCTGCCATCATCTAAAATGTATCTACTGCATCGGAATGCACCAACAAATAGACAAGCTTTTTCAAATAAAAGCTAAATGGGAAGCAAAAGATCAGTTCTCGAAACAGCAAACATGTAAATCAAATTCCATAAGAACTCGAAATATCTTGTTTTGTCTTCTCTTTAGCTTTGAAGTGTAAAGAAATTGAGGAAAGTACCGAGAAAACGAGAACATCATCTGAACGTCTCACGACTACGTATCATACGTACGGACAGCAACTAAAACAATCACAAGCAAATAATCAACAGTATGAGTTGCATTCGTCTCAGACGATTTCATTTTTGCTTTGTTCTTGTCTGTCGAAGACATGCGGATGATCTGAAAGAGATGTTGAATGAACCGGAAAAGATCAGTACCACCAGCGCTGAAGATTGTACACGAATCGACGAAGTAATAGATCGAGTCGAAAAGAGTTCGAAGAAGGAGGTGAAACGGATAAAGATGATTGTTTGAAACGATGTTAAATGATTATCTTTTTTCTTAGCTATGCTCTGAACCCAATACGATAAGTCCAACTTTGGGATCACTGAATGAAGGTGCATATAGTGCTTCAATGTTAGATCAGACTGGTAAGTATACAGGACTTCAAATGTGTAGAGAATAGTAAGCGTCGATCGTCTACACATTTTACAACCAAATATTCATGATATCTCTCACCATTATCCTTTTTTCAAGATATTCCAGCACAGCACATTAATATGGATCATCGTCACTCGTCAACCGAGTCATTGCTTGAATCAAGCGCAATTGACACTATTGAGACTGAAAACGATAGTGTAGACAATTTGGAATCGAACGTGGTGGTGGCAATAGACCAAAAGCAGCAGCTCTCGAAAAGTCAGAAACGTCGACTTAATCAGAAGAAGCGAAAGGCTAGTAACGCTAACAAGTTATCAATAGTTCCAGAAGCATCAACAACTACTTGTACAACACAGTTAAATACATATCTTAAACCGGCGATGAATAAAGTTGTGACGCTATATTTCAGCAACTTGACAAAAAGCTCAACAAGATCTCTAAGAGTATTTCGTGGACAAAAAACAGCTTCTAACGATGAATACCTTCTTGCATGTCCCAGGGATAAATTGTGGTTGCTTGACACGCAAGGAAATCAATGTTTGGCCATTCCACGTCGATTTGACGTTTATGATATGTGCTGGTCTACCTATTTGAACAAGTTTCTTGTATTGAGTAGCAAAGGACTCTACTCATTTGATCCCACATGTCAGAATCCTTTGACAATGGAAGTATCGGCGTTTGCGGATAGAATGGATGAATGCACATGTCATGAAAACATATTCATGATCATTAGCGACGCCGGAGGAGCTGATCTACAAGTATGGAATATGGAGTGGAAATGGAAAATGATTCGACGTTATTCACAGCCGAAAACCTGCAGATTGGGTGAAGCAATCAATAGTATACGTTTTAGCAGTAGTGGAACCTATTTGGGAGTGACATTGACAGCGCCTTTCATCGGAAAAGCCTTTTTTCAACTACGTAATCCAAAAGATTTAACTGTTTTAGAAATTGTGGAACGTCCATTTTATGAGGGTTATTGCAATCATTATATGTTGGCTCTTCCAAATGATGAATTTCTAGGTTATAAATATTCGGAGAGGGAAATCTTCGTCTACCATCCAAACGGACAACAGAAAGACGTAGTACGATATAGCAAAAGCATATGTTCAATATCGTTGATGATGAATGGTAACATCTGTCGTCTGGCTATCCAAACACATCAACCCGACGAACTTCATTTTCATGATCTATAACTGAGTTCCATCGTAAATCGTCATAGTTAGATAGTTCTTTTCTTCTCATAAATTAACGCATTCTAAACCGTTCGTTCGCTGGATAATTAATCTCATATAAATAAAGTAAAAGACATTTCATGATTATCGGAACTGACAAAAAGACTTCTGTGATTTTATGGGAATAAACTGTCATAATCTGCAACAAATTTTAGCCTGAATATTTGATACAATCTCTCTGAGAATTTTAGCATTTACTTTTCAGTAGATAACAAAAGAGACGATACTGGATCAATCGCATTGCAATAAAAAACTTTTCTGCTTATCAGATGTAGTAAACGATCATATGGCAGTTCATTTTCGGAACACACTTCATTTTGATGAGATTATTTACAGAAAGAAGAACATCTACTACCATCGCAAATGTTTGAAAGGTTCACTAGGGCAAATAAAATCAGTTTTCCTCCATTCATTCCTAGTGCTAAACATTGAGTTGTTTTTTTTGAATGAGGAAAAAGAAAAAGAACTCTGTTTCTGTCCATGGACTTGTTTTGATTATTACTCATCTAATGATGCACTTTTTCCAGTTTTGTTTTCACTATTCGATGAGTCGCTATAGGGACATTTACTTGGCGCTGTTTGATTGGGGGAAATACGACGGGAAAGATTAACAAAAACACTTTTGAAAACTCTTCATACACGTTTCTTCAAGAAAAACCTAACGAAATGAAAAGTCAGGTTTCAACGACAGAATCTGCATTTTCTTCCTTTCTTTCATATGGAAAGAAAAGCCGTAAAGAACAAAGAATAAACATCTTCGCACCAGATATACTTAGCAAAAATGCTTTCATCAACACAAGTGTACACTAATATCGTCATTTCTGCTTTCAAGTAAAACGTTCGCGCACGCGCTATTAGAAAGAATCATTTCAAATAACAGGAATGTCATCTCTCAAAGCATATTTTCAAAATCTAAATATTTTCGACATAGTCGATGGTGACAACGTTGAAGAGAATGAAAAACAATTTCGCTTTGATATACTTATCACTCGCGTTTATCTTCTAATTCTCATCTGTCTGCTAATTGCTGTTGTGATTGTATTATGTGTTACTCCCGATACAACTGTTCTTACGATTAATCAACTGACAATCGACCAGATTGGAACTTTACCATACGATGCTCAATGTCCATGTTCACAAATCTCGATCCTGTACAGTGACTTCACTGTCTTACAGGCGAAATTTCATGAAGTCTGTTCGAGCGATTTCATTTCTGATCGATGGATTCAAACTATCAATGTCGGAACGAATGTAAGTTATTATCAACCGACGGATTTTCGAGTCTTTGGAAGTGCACAGTTCATGGCTCTTTCGGCATTTTGTCGTCTTTCGCAAATGAATGTGTTGGGAAATCTCGCGTCATTCGATATGAGTACTCTAATTAGTCAGTAAAGTCTCTCGGAAAGAATTTTACGAACTCAAACTCAAGCATTCCTCGATCAATTTTTACTCACAGCTATGGATGCTTTTCGCGCACTGATTTATTCAATTCGTCGAATGACGACGCTGTTTATTTCGGGTTTACAAACGAATTTCTATGCGACCTACACGACCGGATCATCTTTAGCGATCAGTGCAAATCAATATCAAGATCAGCAAGGAAATGTGTGTAGTTGTTTCGGAGCATTAGATTGCATCTCACCGGCGACTATCTTTGATACCACGAATGAAATTGTCGTAATGACAATTTCGGGTCTATTTGCTGGCTGTTTACCGGTGAATTCTATCTTGCTTTCTACAATCGAATGTTTCTACAATCAAACATGCATTGACAATCTTCTATCATACTTTTCAACTAATGAAATTTTTACAGCAATGAAGATCAATGATCAAAGTCATTTTCCTCCGAATTCATCGATCGGATCGATTGTTAATCGATTGATGATCGAAGATTTAACTATAAATATCTCGTGCGAAAAGTACTTTAATCAATGTTCACCTCACATGTGTACTTATTCAAACACTCGACGGCATGGAATTGTATTCATTACTGAAAGAATTATCGGGCTTCTAGGTGGATTAACTCTCGTGCTGCGATTGACCGTTCCAACTATTGCGCGACTTATCAGACGCATCATAAATTACAAATCAAGTGGAGGAGTTTCCCGTAAGTGTTGAACCTCGAGCGTTTTGTAGTACATTTCATTAGATTTTTAGTTTGCATGCGTCTAAGGACAGTCGCACGAATTATTCACAGACTCGTCAAGGAATTGAATCTTTTCAAACAACAAGGAAGCAATGATCACCAAATTCGTCATCAACGGATAGTCAGTCGACTGTTTATCTTACTATTCGTAGGCATTTCAGCTGTATTAGCACTCTATATATACTTAAGTACCGATGCTTATTATGAAATAGTTCATAATCCGGATGAAAACCAATTTGATCGATTGCAAAAGAATTATTCAACTAGTTTATCATGTCCATGTTCGACAACATCACTGCAATATTCGACTTTTCTTAGTATTGAACCTCGGTATCACCAGTTATGTTCGAGTGATTTCGTTTCTTTGGATTGGATCACTTACGTTTCTTTGGTATATCACATCAACGAGTATTATCGTTTGGATTATCGACTTAGTGGTGCGGGTTTCTTCTATCTTGTCAGTCTGTTTTGTACAGAGACAAAGGAAACAGTCGATCGTGCTCTGAGCGTCTTTTTGCAAACTCAGTTAGTCAATTCTCAAGTTCTTTCACGAGAATTCTTTGAATCTCAATCAAACTCATTAATTCAAAACTGGCAATCAACTACTGTTCATCAATTTATCCGTACAATTCAACTGATGGATGCTCTTGTGCAAGGAAATCGATTAAATAGTGGCCAATTGAACGTTCAATTTACCTTGAATCGAGCTACCCGAGAAGCACGAATGATCCCACAGAAATACGACCTTTGTACATGCGGATTGTCTCCATGCTTAAAAATACTCTCCATTTATAATTATAGTTTGACTAAGAATGATTACACTCAAATATTTCAAGTTCCTCATTTTTATACCGGATGCTACTCATTTAATTTTACTTTTTAATGCACGCTAGAATGCTTTTATAATCGATCATGTCTGATGGAACTCGATCAGTATATGGATGAACCTCGTGCTCAAGCATTTGATTTTACCCCATTGAATTCAACTGTTAATTCACCCGATGAAACATTTGGATCGATTATCAATAATATGATGATCGATTCTTGGTCATCCAACGTATCTTTCACGTCCTATTATCACGCTTGTGCTCCTTCGACGTGTACATTCGAGAATAAACATCGAATGAATATTTTTCTCCTGGTAACAACCATTGTGAGTATTTTTGGCGGCTTATCACTTGGCTTGAAGGTTTGTATGAAAATCATCCTTGAAATTTGGGAAAAAGTAATGAATGGTTGCCATCATACCAATTCAATCAGATCTTGTGTTATTCATGACGAACGCCAGTTAACGAGTCGACTGAATTCCCTCTTACTTGCTATAACACTCTGCTGTTTATTTGTCAATTCTGCTTTTAAATCTCGTTTAATTACCGTACAGATTCTCAAACCATCGTTGACAACATACGAAGATTTACTGCAAAGTTATGCAGATACAGTCCAATGTTCGTGCTCACAAATTTCGATTCAATACGAGTCATTTGTAACCATTGTGCCTCACTTTCATCAGATATGTTCCAGTGACTTTGTGTCAAACGAATGGATTAATTATATTCAAAATCGACTGAACTCGACTGAACCATACGATATAGATGATTGGTATTATTCAGCAGATGCGCAGTTTCAGTTACTTGCTTCGATTTGTCAACTGACACAGGAAACAGTTAGTAGTGCAATCGAACGGTTAACAGCAAATTATCTCATTAATATCGAACTTCTATCGAGAGCCTTATTAACGAAACGAATTCGAATGAGTATTGATCAGTTGCAAATCATCTCACCAAATACATTTCGAAGAACATTCTTCCTAATTCGGGAGTTTGTCGGTACGAATATGCTGTTGAGTGGACCTAGTACCAACTGGGTAATTAACATTCCACATGAGATTGTCGAGGGAGGGACAGTCAATATGAAGCCATTGACTTATAATGGGTGTAGCTGTGAACAGTCATCACAATGCGTTGAGTCATCGAGAGGAATGTTCGTCGGTTGTTATGCATTGGAGGCTCTTTTGAAATCGAAACTAGCGTGTTTTTACGATCAACAATGTATTGATACAAGTCAAGTATTTCAAGCAATGGATAGTTCATCTCTGCTATCTAGTCGGTTCGATAGTAATTCTACGATCGAATCACTTGTTGCTCAACTGATGATCGAAGAATATACACGAAATCTGTCCTATGAAAAGTATTTAGAACAATGTGCAGCATCGTCTTGTACTTATTCATATGTGTTGAAACGTGATATGATTGTAGGGATAACATATTTGCTTGGACTGTATGGAGGTTTATTGATTATCTGTCGAATATGATGGCAGTAATCATTGTAAAAGTATTGTTTTGTCGAACTTCCAGAATCAATTCTAGTTAATATAAGTTTAAAGAACTGTTTATTCAACACCCTCACCTACCCGTTTGATAGATATTCTACCAAAAAAAGAAAATTATTCTTGTAAATGCTCAATTACGGTGTATGTGCTGTCGACTAGCCTTAAGATTAGATTTTAGTGAATATAAAAGAAGTAACAATATAATTAACCTCGATAAGCATGACTGGCCTATTTATATATACGTTTTAGAAAAAAAAACATTCTCAGAGAATTTCATTAAATATCAACATATCTTCAAATTGAACTATTTATTCGTGCCCATTCACCATACAGAGCAAATAATGAACTTCTGCAATCTAGAATTGATCTCATCACTCATGAAAGTGTGATGAAATATATTTTTGTGTCACATCAGTTACCATGGCAATTTATTCATCATTGTCTATCACACCATCCTTATACTTATTCAACCACCCCGGCCCAACAACATCGAATGTTAATTTTTGTAAAATATACTTTTGTGCACTTCAGATGTCCCCAACGGTGTACCGATCGTACTTGACAGCTGCATGTTTTGGTCAATATATGTCAACATCACAATAACGATCGTATCGGAAACCTTGCAACAGTTCGTACTACGTATGATGTGATTACAGTGAATAACACTGTCTGGGTTCGGGTACCCACACGAATCTTGTTGTTTTTCAATATTCGAGACAACCAATGTGGAATTGTGTATGATGTCAGTGTATTCTTTTTTTCAGTTGCTATGTGCTCATCGCTGGTGGTATTTTACCGATATCAATCATGCTTATCTGTGTCCTGGGTGTTCGACGAAGTATCCAACTGAAACGAGAACGTCGTCGCCGACTTGCATTAAATACATGAATCGGAGATGGTAACTGTGAACGCGAGCGTTGGCGATGCTTCTATTTCCAGTAACTATTCACATAGTAACTCAGACATCATGAATGGTGACTTATTTTCACACTGCTGTGATAATTAATGCAACGAACAAATCCGCCGACCGAGCAGCGATCGAGCAGTTTGTTAATTTTATGGCTGAACTCACGATTAACTTTCTACTTGTTGTATCATTCTCCTTATATATAATGGCTCGCAAACATTTCGTCACGAACTGAAAAGTTACTCTCTTCTTTTATACCACGTCGATGGAGGAACGATAGAACGCAAATTCACCCATCGATGGGCCTGACATTAACTCCCATAAATATCTATACAGTCGCTGGACTTGCTCGCTCATAATTGGAACCTTCAGAGACAAAAGCTTAATAGATTTCGATCGAGGCTGTCGAGGACTTGTAATACTTTTTAAGCATACAAATAGATAAGATTAATCAACAAAGTGTTTGTTGAATGAGAGCGCCAAGCATAAAGAGTTGAATTATATGCATAGCGTTTTGTATTAATACACTTGATGGCGCGCCGTCAACAATCAAATGTGTATTGGCTCGATAGCAATAGAAATTTGTCGATTGATCATATTCTACACAGATAACGTTATCAACAAAACGTGTACTTCAATATAACATGTTTTCATACCATTGACGATTTCTAGATAAGCGAGCTTTCTGCATGAACTGTAATGCTCTTTCACGACTCAGCCAACCATTTTCTCTAATAAGCGATATCAAACATTTCATATAATTGTACAAGGGAACTCTATTTCTCATTAGTGTCACACTATCAACCTACATAACCCTTTTCGGTAATACACAATGCTAAAAGAAAAAGCGCGTATAAGTTTTTCTTTTCTTGTTCTGCTTCTTCCATGTATGGTATTGTCGTGAGCACATGACTCATGCGCATATGCTATCGATAAACAGAACGCGTTGTTTTCGACAAAGTATTTATGATGAGTGCATCTACTATTAACTACTGTCATTTCTTGACTCTTATATGAAGATGCCTACTCCACATTTACTTCTCGATCAATTTCCAGTGGAAATTATTTTCAACGTATTCTCTTATTTATCCGCCAGTGATATTCTCCGATCATTTCATGATTTCAGTCGATATCTAAGACAATGCATTCGAAGTTATGACCAATTCAAAGTCAACTTCAAATCAATATTCAAGCGCGACTTTGATTTCATCTGGCGCGTTCTTCGTCCCGATCAAATTCTTACGTTGACATTTTCGGACGATGAAGAAACACCAGGTCAAATCGATTACTTCTTCACACTTTTCCCCGCCTTTGATCAAACTTTTACTCGACTTGAACATCTTCAGCTGCACAATCCAGATAAACTTCCACACTGGTCACAATTGAAATGTCTTCACACTCTCACAGTTGACTTCAAACGCTGGCCACGTTATTCTTTCGACTATGAACAATTGAAACAATTCGAAAACAATCTCATCAACACCTTTCGCATACCCACTTTGCAAACGCTCACTGTAAACAATGAACTATTGAATATTGATTGCAATTTCCACGTTTTACCCGTGGCTGAACAACTTCATCAATTCAAAGTCCTCATCCGATCTATCGATCTTCTTCCGACTATTTTCAAATCCACACCAAATATCCATCGACTTAACCTTATCTTAAAGTCAAGATCGATTGAAAATGATTGCATGTCGCACTTCGACGCGCCTCAATCATTAACTCACTTGACCGTTCGAGTAGCATATGGTCTATGTGAGGAAATCAAAAAAATTATCGAAGCATGCAAAAGCTTAACTCACTTGAATATTCATGTTGAACGATATCAGAAAGATATTGACCAATGGATGGATGGTAATTGGTGGGTGAGAATGATCGGAGAGAAATTATGCAAATTGAAAGTGTTTTCCTTGAAAATCGATGTTCCTGATTGGTTTGATAAAATACTTCTGCAACAACGCCTTGAAAGTTTTCAAACAGAATTTTGGGCAAATCTTTCCTCGTTCACTATTGACATTAAACCATATGATGAAACGACAACTATTTCAAAACAGCGGATTGTATCAATCCATTTGCCAATGACCGAAATGTCGAATAAAGCATTACCTGACTTTCCCAATGTGGAAACAATACGATTAGAAAATAAGGATGATCTTTCAAGACATCACATTGTGTCAGACATCGTGGAACTCAAACAAAGCATGAATGACTTATCTCGATTAAAGCATCTACAATTGGACAAGCTATGTTCAATAACACCATCTGTACTGAATGAACTCTTGAGTATTGCCCCACAACTGACGCGTTTAACAATTTCATCTGCGAAAGACGATGTAAATCAACTAATTCAATCAACTTATCCACAAATCCGTTGGCTAGATATGAAACAGGAATACGTATTCAGCAAATTCCGAGCTAAATTTTGCTCTGCTTTTCCTAATCTTGAACATCTATACAACTGCCGTGTGTATACCGAAGAGGATTTAGCAATGCTAGTTGAAAATTTCAAACACCTTCAAAGTATTACTGTTCACAACGTCACGTATTATTACGATAGCGATGAAGAGTTTGAGCAATGGCTGACAAAACATACTGCTCTCAGAGACTTTACATTCAAATTGATTCATCCACGTCTTGTACATTTATGGATCGGTAATAGATAATGAAATTTTAATCTTTAACGATACCAAGCTTTTGTAATTCTATTTTCTGTTGAAATAAAACAATAACAAAAAATGATTCAAATTCCTCATTTCGATTCTTAGGTTGATACTGGTGCAACATAATTACCGTTTGGTTTAGAACTGATTCATTCCTATCTCGATAACGATGTGTAAGAGGTTGAAAGACAATCTTTTTTCTTTGTCTAAGATAATATTACTCATCTGTTGTCTCTGCTACATTATATATAATGTGCAAGATTTACTTGCTAGACGATTTTAATTCGAAGTATAAGCAAAGTGTACAATACTGAAAACCAGTGAGCTTCAATTTCTATCGTAAATTTGAACACTTTTATATTTCTTCTAGTGGCTGTCTTTCTATTATTAACGTTCATTGCTGTTGTTACACAAGGAAAGTCAGCAAGTATTTCTCCAGCTGTCGACTATCATCTACCAGGTAAACGTCGCGAAGGCTATCTATGCTCATAACAATATTTGACTGTTCTATCTAGATTGGGAAGACACCGGTAGTATGAATTATGCACGAGCATCGCACACATCGACGTTATTAGTTAGTGGGAAAGTATTAGTTACTGGTGGAGTCAGTAATAATACTAAATATCATGATACTGCTGAATTGTATGATATTAAAAGTCAAACGTGGACATTGACTGGCAAAATGAATCATCCACGAGTACTACATACAGCAACTATTCTAGAAGATGGATCGGTCTTAGTGGTTGGCGGATCTTATCTAAAGGCTGGCTTAAGTTCTGCTGAGCTGTACAATATAACAACAGGAACTTGGACAATGACTGGTAAGACAAGTTCTCCACGATTTGGTCATACGGCGTCTTTACTATCAAATGGAAAAGTGCTAATTATTGGTGGTTCTAATGGAACTCGTTTTTTGAAGAGTGCTGAACTATATGATCCATTAACAAGAGTTTGGACAACTACGAGTAGTATGAGAATATCACGATTTGATTTCACAGCATCGGTGTTAACAACCGGAAAAGTACTGATTGCTGGTGGAGTAACAGACGAGGATGCATCAGGTGGTAATGAATTGTATGATCCGACGACAGGAGACTGGACACCTGTTAGTAACATGAATATGCAACGATTTGGTCATACAGCATCTGTGCTAAGAAATGGGAAAGTGTTAGTTGCTGGTGGATTTAACATTGATTTTACAAATACTGCCGAATTATACGATCCATCAACGGATGTTTGGACAAACACAGGTTTGTTGCATCAAGCGCAAGCTTTCCATACAGCATCTACGTTCAAAAACGGAACGATACTAGTCACGGGAGGATATGGTTCTTCTGGTCACTTCTCAAAATATTCGGAAGTGTATAATTCACTAACGGGAAGCTGGATGATTACGGATAGTGTCGACCATCCACGATATGAGCATAGTACAACCGTCCTGCCGAGTGGAAAGGTGCTGATGTCCGGAGGAATCGATAGCAATTCTATTTATCTAAATAGTGCTGAGTTGTTATAATTATTTTAGATCAATAAATAATAAAAAAAAACAATTTCTTTCATCTTCAAATGTCTTTGTTAAACGAAAAGATGGAATAAATGAATCTATTTTTTTCATTCATATTTCATGCATCACTTTCAACGTGAAGTAATTGCTTATTGGTGAGTAGAATAACATGCGCGTCTTTACATCCGAGATTAGCATGTGTTAAACTCTATGTACCGTATCTAGAAAATATCAAACGATGTTTATAATGTCACGAACGTGCTCTGTACGAGAATACAGTAGAACACAATCATCTTTATTTCGACATTATCCAAGGAAGAGATCAGAGTCATACGAGAGAAGAAAGCGGTGTAATCTGATAGAAATCTTCAACAATGAAACTCGTTCCTATCGTTTTACTTATTCTCGCCGGTGCAATTGCGAATACTGTAACCGCGGAGAAATCATCAGAGTCGGCAATAGGAGAAACATCTCATCAATTCGATCTCCATAAGAAAATCATATCGATATCAGTAAGTGAATCGAACTAAGAAATCAACCGTTTTGCTGATACTTTCGGTTTATAGAATGTTCCTATTGCATCCACTTCTCCATACAATCTGGCTATTCAGTTTGGTCAGATTCTTTATCTGAGTGGACAACTTGGAAGAAACCTTACAACAGGTCAATTGATATCGGATGATACTCAAAATCAAACTTATCAGGCGCTGCATAATATACAAGACCTATTACATGCTGCAGGATCTGATATCACTAAATTGTTACAATGTCGTGTGTATCTAACCGATATAAACGACTATCAAGTGATGAATCAAGTTTATGCAGCGTTTTTTTCATCAACTGAACTCTATCCAGCACGTGCAACTGTTGCAGTCACCGCTTTAGCATCCAACGCGAAAGTAGAAATTGAATGTACTGCCTTCACGACACGATCTACAAGCAGTGAGACACATTCAAATGGTCATAAATGCTCGGTGATTCCATCGAATTTCATCGTGTTTGGTATTTTTTCCTATTTTATAGCACATTTTTTCGCTTTTTGAAATGTTTACACTGCCATCAGAACTTTTTCATATTAACGAATTTAGTGAGTTTTAGAAATATTGATAGAAATAAATAAGCCACTTACAGGAACAAAGATTAACTCATGCACCCACTCACCCACACTTGTCTAAATCAGCTATTCATGTAAGTATATTGATGTGCTGTTGATACGAGCGGATTTAAAGAGAAAATCGCGTGTAACACATAACTTTTAGTCGAATCACGCATAAGCAATAAAATAGACGCGCAATATAAATCATGCGAAAAAGAATGGTATGGGAATCATTTTCTGGTGTGCAATTTCAAAAAGAATAGAACAAAGTAAAAAACATATCGATGCATGAAAACACGCAATTCATTTTAAGTTAAATCCAGCATAATTTCTAGTCGCTGTATTTTCAACAGAAGGTCTACTTTCGTATTAGACAACACGCTTTTATTAATAAAATACCTCATTGCTAAATGTCATCACTAAATGACACATTACTCTTCGTTCAACAACAGCTTACTCAATATATATTTTCATCTTACCTCATTTTCGGTATGATAGGTTGTTGTCTCAATATCATACTACTTAGTCGACGGCACTTTCGAACAATATCTTGCTGCATCTGTAAGTTTATATATCTTTCTGAGATATTCTTCTTGCTATTATTATTGCTTAGATTTCATCGTGTCATCGATAGCAATGTTAGTTGTTCTACCCATGGGTGTTGGAACGTATGTCTACGCACTTTGGCATGACAATCCATATACAACAAATCAAGCTTTCTGTAAGCTTCGCACCTATGCACTTCAATCCATGACAATGATATATCGATGGTGTATCGTTGCTGCATGTGTCGATCGTTGCATATCGATTTCAACCAATGCTCGCCTAAGAAATTTTGCTTCCGTTCGTATTGCTCAGCGTGTCACTCTATTGATTGTTGTCGTTTGGTTGACGTTACCAATACAAGTTCTCGCACTAATCGATTTGAGGAATGATCGATGTGGTGTTTTATATAACGTGGGTTTATCCCTGTATTTCAGTTTTTATACAATAACAACAGGAAGTATTCTTCCCGTTTCAATTATGATCATTTGTGCTGTGCTCATCTCTCGAAGTCTTGAGATGAGACGACAACACCGCCGTCAACTTGCTGTTAATCAATATGACCGGTTAGATCGAAAACGTGATCGACAGGCTTTTGTCATGCTTTTATTTCAAGCAATTGTATTTCTCATAACTCAGACACCACTCATGCTCCTATTCTTTTGCAATGCTGCAACGATTCATATCACGAATAAGTCAGCCAACCAAGTAGCAATTGAACGGTTTACGGTTTTTATGGTCGATATGATCTTATATCTTTTCCCTACTATATCATTCTATTTATATACAATGGCGTCACGTCAGTTCCGTCGCGAATTTATCGAACTATTCCGTTCTGCGATAAAACCTCGACGTCAAAACAATACCAATCAAGTAAATCCAGTACTAAATGAAATACTATAGGCATTCATGTATATAATGATTTTTAGTTCTAACAGATTTGTGAATGATGCCAAAAAAAAACTTTACAATCTCGAGACGGTCACAAAATAGAAGTGTACTTTCGCGAAATAAACTAACGATAGACAGCTCACGGATAATATGATTTACGCCGTTGTCTTTATTAATGACTATATCTGTAATAGTCCACGTACAGGGAATGTCAGAACGAGAAACAAAGAGTTCGTGGCATTTCTACAGCATTAAGTCGGAATAATCCAATACAAGAGACCAATCAAGATTGGATTAGTATTTAAATGCTAAAAATACTCTCTAATTGACGGCGTCCAATATAAATGTATTCAATATCCACAGGTTCGTTCCATGTCTAAAAATGTGTATCCTTTAAATTTGTTAGCGAAATATAATCTACGTAAACTGTTCTATTTCAAAATATTATTACATACTACAACTCAGTATATTCTATAAATAAATACGCTACATTACAGGATAAAGAAGAAAAATAAATAAATCAACGTTACGGTAAGCAAGGTATGGTTTTTCGTTTTGACTCATATCTTATGCGCTATTTCATATAAGAAGAATAGAGATATATTCATGCGATTGACGTCAATGGATCAAAATAGGTCACTAATTGCGATAAAACGTTTTATAAAGTATGACTTATTTCACCAAATCGTCATTTTTTTCAAAGACGCATATATCGCCAAAGAATAGTATAAATGGTGAGGCCTCAGAACCTTAAAAAACCATAAGAAACAAAACACTTGACTATATATTAAGCCCATTGCATTACTGTACCAAATGAATCCGTATAGAATATGTCCATGGTGGACTGTTTGCATCTACGTGTTAGTGCTTCTGATTAATAGATCCATGGCTGTCGACAATCCACCTTTCGTTGCTAGACATGGTTTGACTTCATCTGCGTATCAAACATTGTACAATCAACTTGCTCAACAATCGTATCGACTTCTTTATATCACTGGTTACACTGCCTACAGTCAAGAAAAGTTTGCAGTTTATTTCGAAAAATCAAGTGGACCACCGCAAATCTGCCGTCACGGACTAACTAGTAGTCAATATCAACAAGCATTTAATGATGCCGCAGCACAAGGTTACAGCCTAGTTCTTGTCAATGGATACACTGATACCAATGGCTTGGATAAGTACGTAGCTATCTGGGAAAAGCCTGCTGGTAGTGTTGCTCCTTTGGAGGCTAGACATGGAATGACTGGTGGACAATACCAAAGCGAATTTGATAGTTGGACTAACAAAGGATACAGACTGAAACATGTTAGTGGATATGCGATCAACGATCAAGCACGTTATGCAGCTATTTTTGAAAAACTTGCTGGTGCTCCTGCCCAAGTTGCAAGACACGGACTTACTGCTGCACAGTATCAAACTGTGTTCAATACTCAAACCAGTGCCGGATACGTTCCTGTCCTTGTTTCGGGCTACACGGTCAATGGTGTTGACTACTATGCTGCTATTTTTGAGAAGAAAGCCAGTGATCCGTGGATTGCTCGCCATGGAATGAGTAGTAAGACATACCAAGGAGAGTTTACTAACAATTACTACCAAGGTTATCGTCTCAAAGTTATTTGTGGTTATTCGAAGAATAATGTTGACCTATATGCTGCTATCTGGGAGAATCCTAACATGAAAGGAACTGATCTTTCGTTGATCGATAGTAAAATTCAAACGTATATGAACAAAAATTCAATTCCCGGTTTATCAATTGCAATTACTAGACAAGAAAGACTCGTTTTTGCCAAGGGCTACGGATATGCCGACCAGGACACGGGTGAAAAAGTTCATCCTGATCATTTGTTTCGAATTGCTAGTGTCTCTAAACCTATGACTGGTATTGCTATTATGGAACTCATCGAACAAGGCAAATTTTCACTCACTTCAAAAGTATTTGGTGCATCTGGCCTCCTTGGAACAACGTATGGAACAAAACCTTATGGTCAACGCGTTTTAAATATCACCGTACGGCACCTTCTTGAACATACTAGTGGATTTTCAAATGATGGTGGCGATCCGATGTTTATGAATACGAATCTCAACCAGAAAGATCTTATCAGTTGGGTACTCGATAATCGAACTCCAAAAAATGTCCCGGGAACCACGTACGAATACCTTAATTTCGGATACACTCTACTGGGAAGAATCATTGAAAAGGTTTCAGCACAAACTTATGAACTGTTTCTTCGCAACCAAATCTTTAATAATGCTCCGCAAACTAGTAAGATGCTCATTGGCGGAGATACCTTAGCTGATAAAAAACCAAACGAAGTTACCTACTATCCAAGTAGTGCATACAATCTTCTCATGCGGCGAATGGATGCCCACGGTGGCTGGATTGCACGACCAATCGACCTTGTAGGCATCATGACAAAAGTAGATGGATTTAGTTTGAAAACAGACATTTTGTCTAGTAGCACGATTACTACGATGTGGACAGGCTCTTCAGCAAACGCTGGATACGGTAAAGGATGGATTTTAGATAGCTCTTATAGAGGTCACAACGGTGCCATGTCAGGAACAATCGCATTTCTAGTTCGAAGAAATGACGGCCTGTCGTATGCGTTCACCGTAAACACAAGACCTGCCAATGACAGTTTCGCATTTCAATTGAAAGGAACAATGGATACCATCGTCTCAAGTGTGAATACGTGGCCCGCCTACGATCTCTTCTAAAACTGACATATACTCATTACCTTTAATACATTTTAATTTTTCTACAATTTTTTTTTTCTTTTTCAATAAATATTGACAAGCTCCCTATATCATCATACATTTCTTTGTCAGATATTGGCCCATCAATCTGAATAATTATCGCATAACTAGCACGGATACTCTCACATCCAATGCTTATCTCAGACCAATTTTTGCTGACCTGGCTTAGAAAACAATGCATATTCAAGCTTTTTTTGTGATAATTCTGAATACAGTTTAAAAGTAATCTTTTATGTTGCCTTTCTTTCAACTTCAAATTCGATTACGTACGCAATGAATGCGATGCTCCTTACTTCCTCGGAACTGTATGCGAGTGTGTAGATCAAAGCAAAAACAGATTTATTTTAACATATACACCATAAAACTCTTTGTAATGATAACATTTCAGTGCAGTATGTTATTACACAAGTATAAATAGAAACTGACTCATACTTGAAGATTGGAAAAAACCCGTTCCTACATCCATAAAATGTTTCTTTCTGTTCTATGATTTAAGAGAATTTTTACTCGCTGAGTTATTCACGGAGGAAAGATTAGATGGATGGTATAACTAAACAATCTTCATATAATTTCGATCAATATGCATGGCCACCTGATGGTGATTTCTATCCCGGTCGATTCATCACTGATTGTGTACACTTAGCTTCGGGTAGTTGTAGAGCAGCCTATCTCGGCAAGGACACATCAACCAATCAACCAATCGTTATTAAACAGTTCATCGCCGAACGTGTACATGCTTCTAAACTGGATCGTTACTGGTCAGAAGATATACAAGCATCTAATATTGCCCAAGATATCACGAATAAATATAATGAATATATGAATACATCAAAACCGATTTATTTCGTTGTTCCTGTCGTGCACCACTGCTTTAAAGATATCGGACGGCCATTTCGACCGAGCGAAAGAGTTCTTATCGAACCTTACCTCGGAGATACTTATGAAAAGTTCAACACCAATCATGGTTTAGTTCTAAAACCAGTAAGTCAAGGATTATCAATGGCAACTCTTTCACACTTCAGTTACCATATCACACGAGGACAGTATCTTCTTTGTGACTTACAAGGTGTGAAGAAAAAGGACAGGTACATTCTAACTGATCCAGTCATATGTTCACTTAACGAACAATTTGGTTTAACGGACTTGGGAGAAGATGGTATTCGATCATTTTTTGCTAATCATCAGTGTACACCATTATGTGAAAGAAGTTGGCTGAAACATCCATCACCTCAACCCTATCCTGATCATCAAAACTTACACGGAACACTATTTCGCATATGAAGTTACGGTATCTATGTCTTGATTTTGTTTACAATAAATCTATTCTGTTCAAGCGATTGTTGAGAATATAACTGCTGTCCGATCGAAAATAAGATATCATGTGATGTAACAGTTTATTTATTTCTCAATAAAACACATCAAAATATCCCGCGCGTTAAGCTATTCGTGGAAACATATCGTAGGTCTGTTCTTTTATCTCACGGCATTGTACCTTGTGAAATTCTTGATTGCGCGTCTTGTTGAATTTCTGTTGACATTCATCTTTCGATTCCAGACAAATAAAACAGAATGTATATCCACAGGAATAACAATTGTGATATTTACACCGACCGCCAAATGCACCTGTATAGAAACATTTTGGACACGTGCGGCGACTTGGTATCTTCAAATTGGGATCAAATTCAAGACATGGAAGTAACTCGTAGGTAATCTTTGTCTCATAATCACAATTATTATGGCATGTATATTTCACATTGTCCATCGTATTTGAATCCCAGTCTTTGTTACAGAAAAAGCATATATTTCTACCACACGCGTTGCATTGCTGCTTGGAATACATTGTGTCATTCGACATCAGTGAACCACAACGGCAAATTTGAAAATTTATATACTCCAGCATTTTTCGCGATTGATGAAGACAATCGATCAGTCTTAAGAACGATTCGGATTTGAAGAATTGTCTTGGTTGGACTAATTTATGACAATCAGTGCATTTCAAATTAAAATTCGTGCTTTTGTAGTAGGTGATGAAGCATTCAGCACATATCGGCCAACAACATAACTGTGCACATTTTTTCGTTTCTTGACAAGCGACGCATATCGCATTTCTATGCATTGATCTTTCTAATTCTTGTGGCAGATATTGTTTGATTTCATCTATGATTTTGGCAACTTCCATATACGACTGTGTGTTTTGACTTCTCGATCCACCTTTCATTCGTTGTAGAACAAAGATGGTGACGCCATTTTGGATCAAGCTTTTTTGCATATTGAAACGAGAGGAATCGAACAAATCAAGCTGCTTGCTTTCAATTATAAATCGGTAATCATCGACGTCAGTACTGATATTCTTCTCAACGACTTTTCGAAATTCTGCTAAGCTTGGACTGCTCCTGATTTGTACTTGAATTGTTTGTCCTTTCATGACCATAAATGAAATATTGATCGGTGGACTGGCACTTGCAACTGCCCCTTCAGATGAATAATACCGTCCATTTACAGCTGGATTATACTGCAGCCTATCTTTTCGTACTGGATTGATTTTCATATTGTTCATACCGTCGTTAAGATCATATGAAGGAGAACGATAGAGTTGTTTGGCTGGTAGCGGAGCGTATTCTCTTTGAGGAGCATAATCATTTGAATATTGATTTTGTCTTTCTCGTGGTGGAAAATTCATTTCGAGCCTTCTTTCTGGTGGTGGGGAATATCTTGATCCTCTGTATTCTTGTAGTGGCCTACGAACATCATCCATACTTGTGTTGGGTCGCATGAGAGGAGGAGGTTGTCGTTGTTGTCCTCGAGGATCGAATCCCTATAAAAAAACAAAGATTAAATATTTGACTATGACAAGACATCCTGCTCTCAAGCGCATATATCTGCTACCACTATGACTGGCATTTTATAGTGGCAAGAGTATATGTATATGAGTACAAGCATATAAACAATTCGAGGAAGCGTAAAGAGGTAGAAAATACGTTTACATCCATTGGAAGCTAACATTAGAGTCTAACTATTGTATGGCAAAAAAGTAGGTGCATGAAATAAATGAATTACTCTATTTGGTCTACTTTGCTTCTTCTCTTTTGAAAGTTTGACGGTGGACATAACTTGAAATCGGTCTAAAATAGAAATCCAACGGGCTGTTATGCAAATCAATTAGTACAGCCAAACTACTGACAATCTTGATAATGCAATATATTTAATTAATACTTTACGTCAGTTACGAGAAACAGTTTTAAATAGAGAATTTCAACTGGGGAAAACCAACTTTGTCTTCCTCTTCTTCCGAGAGATGTTGTGCAATATATGCTGCGTCGTTTTTTCTCTTCTTGCATTTTGAATGTTGGAAAAAACCCATGTTTGTGTAATTTGAAAAAGCATTTGTACTATAAAAAGAAAACGAATACCCATATATAAGTATGAGTTCGTGATTGTTTGTACTTTTTCATACGTAATTCATCGAGACACGTTACCTGTAGTTACTTACAATATCGAGCAACTTAAGTTTTTATAATAAATTTAAAACGTCTTATCTGAATCACTTTCAAATCATATCAGAATCAATATTGTATGGGGTACGTATGGCAGTGCTTCTAGGTTATGTTTGAAGCTTTTAGAGTTTCTAATTGACTTTATATTGTGTTTTTGGCAAACAGGGACTAAGACATTGACATGGCGAAAATCTATTATATCCCATCTTTTAGATTGTGTGTTGGTAAACACAAACTAGATATGCCCCATCGCCAGTTAGAACAACTAGCAACACATCGCTGCCTATTTTACGACTCTGGTGATCCTTGTTTCGTGGATTCACGCTGGTCCGAAAGTGGTTTAGCAGTATATTATATCAAACATGGTCTTCCACATCTATATGCACACATATGTGATATGAAGCGTCAGAAATTCATGCCTGATGATGCATTCGTGTGCAGAAAGCACATACAGCGGCTTGAAGCCCAATACCAACGTATTAATAGAAGTATTTCTTTACCTGCACAAGGTAACTACACATTTGTTACTAAATCTTTACGATTAGTAAAGGCGTGCTTTAGTACTAACTCCACAATTCTCTCCCGATAGAGAACGTCTAGATAAAACTGAATTACTGCTCACATTCAGCATTTTTTCTCCTGTATTCCTTTGATGGCTGGTTAAAGAATAATATTTCATTATTTATTTCATTTCAATAATAGGCCCCGTAAAAATTGAACGGCACCGACGTCCACAGTCTTCTTTGGCCGGGCGTTCGATAGAAATTGAACGGACATCTGAAAATGCTAACCATTGGGATCAGCGCAGTAGTTCAAGTGACGCTGCTTCTCGATCTTTGCATCAAAAGGATATTATATACACTTGGCCGAGATATAGTACAACACACTTAAAAATCATCAGAGTAGATAAATATCATGAAACAATTGGTGAATTGAAGAAACGCATTATTGAAACGTGGTCATTGAATGACGTTAAACTCGAACAGCTGGCTCTATATGGATTTGATCAAAACTCTGGTCGAGACCATTCGCTGGAAGGCGTACCAGACAATACATGTTTGAGAATACTCTGGAAAGAACCTGACCCATATGTTTACTTCGATGTAAAACGCAAACCAAATGCACATAATAAATTGGACATAGCATCTAAACCTCCTGAGTCGAACGCTAATGATCTTGCAAAGATGCATGTTGTAGATCCAACATCTTTCCCTGGCAAACCTGCAAAGAAATTAAGTCAGTCGTCGAACGTTACTTCTTCATATCATGAAATACCACCCGGTCTGTGTGGACTCGATAATAGTGGTAACACCTGTTACATGAACAGTGCGCTACAATGTCTTAGTAATATACAACCTCTAACTGATTTCTTTATACACGAAGAAACTTATAAGTTTGTCAACTCTAACAATCCAGCCGGAACTGGAGGGCGTGTTGCCTTAGCATACAGCAGTTTGATCCAAGAAATGTGGTCTGCTAAGTTAGACAAATGTACGCCAACTATGTTAAAAGAAGCAATCGACAGATACACCACACAATTCACAGCATATGAACAACACGACAGTCAAGAATTTATGGGATTTATTCTCGATGCTCTACACGAAGATCTCTTGAGTTCGCAGACTAGATCTTCACCTATATCCCGTCTTTTCCAAGGGCAACTTGAGAGCAGTGTTCGTTGTTGGAAGTGCGATACTGTTGTACAAACGGTAAGCGCATTTAATTTTCTGTCTATGCCAATAACATCCAGTAAATCACGAACGAACCTGTCCGAATGTATGGAAGAATTTTTAAAGCCCGAGACCATTGGGAAACATGGTAAATGGTACTGCAACAACTGTCGTCAACAGACAGATGCCAGAAGATACATGAAAATCAAATCTTTACCACCGGTACTTATTCTTCAACTCAGACGATTCGACACATTTCCTGGACGACAAATAAATAACAAGAAAATTCGAACAAGTGTTGATTATCCAGTAGAGAATCTTAGTCCACATGATCTGGCAGCCGACCTGTCATCCACAGCTCGATACGATCTTGTGGCGGTTTCGATTCATCGTGGGGCAACGTTGCAGTCAGGACACTATCTCACTATTGCAATGAATCATACAAACAAGCTTTGGTATGAGTTTGACGATTCTCTTGTCACATCGGCGAATCCGGAAGATATACGAAATCAAGATGCTTACATTCTATGTTATGTTCGCAAAGAGCTAACTAGAATTCCCTTGAAAACTTCATAGAAAACCGTTTTTCTGATCGACTTGAAATAAACGCAAGAAAAAAGTGAAAACAATCTTTTATGTTCTGAATGTAGACACATATCAATAAACGATCAATTTAAAGAAGAACTTCTATATCGTGATGTATCGAGTGGGATTAGCTGACTGTTTTCAAGTTTTTATTTTTCTTCTGATAGCAAAAATCACACAGGACGATTTCTATCGTGTTAAAACAGGAGTTCGATTAATTTTATCCTATAAATGAATCGAGTGAAGTCAGTAAGAGCCGAATCGACTTCACTGTTGATCTATAACCTTTGTAGATAATCTTGTCATTTTCAGAACGCCATGATTCAATACTTTGTTCGCCGAATTTGCTTTGAAATTGGTTTTTCATCAATAACAATTGCTGCTTCACGTGAACCAGAGATGATTTGCTTGATACCGTAATATCGGATCGGATCAGTTTCATTTTTCTAATGGAAGACGAAAGCAATTCTTGAAAAACGTACAGCTTTCCAGGCTTCAGGATGTGTAAGATTTGCAACAAATATTTTATAGTCTAAATACGAGAATTAATTCTACGAACAATTTCGATTGGGATTCGAACATACCGATAAACACAAAGATACTTGCTCATCCATTTTTTTCTCACATATCTGCATATAAGCACAAATGGATTTTCTCTCATCGGAATGTGTTGGTATCGATAAAGTCGAATCAATCTTTCGAGTGTCATTTCTCAACCATCGATTGCGTAGGATCTACGAAACATAACTAAGTTTTGAATGTTCTATAGGAGATTTTACCTGCACGTTATTATAAAATTGAAAGAATGTGCTTCGGACAGTTGAATATGTTCGATTACGACGATAATTGCTCATATTTCGATGAAGCAGCGTCTTAGTCGATTCGAATATTTCATAAATCTTCTCGAGGTTATTTAAATACACCGTGATTTCCATAGCGTTTGTTGGATCATTCTGTTGTTGTTGAAGAGGCAGAAGAATCGAGAAGACATAACCATAAATCGTACAGAAATTCTCGAATAACTGAAGTAGGACATTGTCTATTCCATTTTCGTTCATTAACTCACGAACATATCGTTTCAATCGATTGATTTCATTAATAAACGAATATTCTATCGCTAAAAAATCAGAAAGAATGTTTCAAAAACCGTCTACAAATTTTATCTTACCATGTGACATTCTAAAAGTGTTCATAGACTGGTCAACATATGGTATTATTTCCTTTGATGACAATACATTTGAGATAACATCATTATCTACGTCTAAAAAGTCAACAAAACCCTTTTCTCGAATGGACTAACATAATCAGACCAACCTTCGTCGCACGTGTATAAGTAAATAGCAATACTATTGCCACTTAATCCATTCCGGTCGATATAATCATGAAACGTTCGATATTGTTCAGTATCTAACGGTTGCTTTTGATAATCGTACAGCTTTGTACGAATTTGCGGATCACCTACGGTATAAAATCAAAATCGAACATGGAATCAGGTTGAGTTTGTATTACTTAAGCCGTAAACTTTACGAATTTGACGATGAACTTGAACGAAAGTCATTTGTTTACCGAACCAATGACAATATCGACTGCCTCCACCATTTTCAAGCTCAAGTTTTTCTATAATACCATTAGTTTGATTTAGACGTAAACGACCACAGCGGAATCTTTTGGTTTTCATCAAAAATGTTTCTTGGTAAAAGTTCCAACTCGAAGATAAAATCTGAATTTCGATACAATTCGTTTGAATGTCGTTATTTTTCGTTCTCTATAGTGTCCGAAGCACGTGTCTGGAGAAGGGAGAAAGAAAATTCAGTGTTATATGGTTGGAAGAACAGAGACGAAAAATAACGAACTGTCGGATATATTTTGTTGCTTTCAAATTCACATGGATACTTAATCAAATGGCATAGTCTACTGTGTTTGATTCTTTATTAATTGAGCTTGAAAAAAAAAAGATTAATTATATAAAAGGAAAATTTTGAAATGAATGAATTTAGATTTGTCCGCTTTAATTTATCAGTCTATTGCAAATTACTTCGGAAGTTTCTGTCGAATGTCGGATGTAGGTTGGGCTGTCTATCGAAGCAAATGATTAGATTTCGCATCGGTACTTTATGTTTTCCTGCACTGACATGAACAAAGTTCAGTGTTGTTAAATCGAGTTCTGATCGACTGAAAACACAAACCATCGCATTGTGGTTGTAAATACCATTCGGCCCTGCATGAGAAAGAACGATATGGCCGCTGCCACGATGAATTTCCAAACAGTAAGTAAAGAAGTCGTTCACATTACAACCCATATAGAAATGATTAGACTTGATTTTATATGTTTTCTTGATAACAATCGTTTCGTGTTGGAATGGGTGTCCAGCTGAAAGATACGTACTTGCTTCGTGATAGTTGTCGTCCGTGACTGACGGTTTGGGAGCGACGTAGCAAATTAGACTGCGAAGATTTGGTTGATGCTCGGTGGGACTAATTTCTTCATTGGATAAGGTTATCATCATATCGCCGTTTGCAGCTTTCCAGTAAATATAGGTGGTGTTAGCCGTTGACGGATCTGATTCCATAATGCGATAGTGTTCATATGCTTGACGGATGGTGAGAGGCAAAACGTAATGTTCTTCGAAATTTGTAGGTCGTATAGTCATTGTTATTCCTCGGTGATAATTCAATACTAATTGAGAGGTGTACTTCTTGTAGCGGAACAGGAGTGTATGAATACAAGTATCCTGGTACTCTGCACGCATTTTTGCCGGAGGTCTAGCAACAAATGTTGGTACTTTATCCACAGGCTCGACTATCTGTTCGGCCACACTTATTCGATTACGAAAAACGGCACCGATAGCTCGCATAGCGTCCTCGCTGAGGTTCTCGTAGATATTTTTCGGGATATAGACATGGTCAATATATTCTAGAGGAATCAACTGAGGTAAATGAGCTTCGACGGTCTGATGTGAATCGACTGATGTCCATCGATCGAGAATCTGCTTCATGCTAACATCCAGTGAGTTTAATTTTTGGTGCAGACTAGTCAATGCTATCAATTCCGCACTGAGGGCATAGTCATAACCTGGAACGCCAGCATGTAGCTTTGTGGCATGATACTGTTTTACTCGTTCATCTTGTGAGCCAGGTGCTTGTCCTAACCACGGTCGCCATCTATAGGCATTGCCACTCAAGTACGTCGTAGCTGCTTGCATAGATATATTTGAATCGGGATGATGTAAGATTTCTCGTTTGAAAATTACAATAACGTCACCGTAGTAATGACCTTGGTGTGGCCCGAGAATGCTGAAGACATGCTTGTCGGTGCGCAAAATCTTGTCGGGTTCATGACCAATGCCAGCTGGATTGGAATGAAGCTTGATCGACGCTTGGGCAATCTGCAGCGTTTTGTCACGGATTGCTTTCACATCCTGATTCCCAATCGTCAAGGCTAATCGGTTCTCCTTTCTTTTGATGATATCCTGATAGAATGCTTTCGTATCGGGATGAGCTGCCGCTGGCGTTGCTGTGTCTGTATCAAGTAGATCCATTCCTTGAGTCATTGCTGATGTAAAATTGTTCTCTATGAATTCGACGCACACTAAGGCAGTGATATACTGTCGGGCGTCATTTTCGCACGCAGGCGTTTTCAGACCATCAATACGTCGTAATCGACTGTGCTGTAGTACTGAAGTAGCAACAAACTTCGGATTTTTCAATCGCTCCATATAGTCACGACTCATGACATGTCCATGTAGAAGGATAGACTCGAATATAATTGGATTGCATCGGTGGATAGGAAATACAGTGCGCACCCAATCAAGAATATCATTGGGAATAGTTCCAGAAGGTAAAGGTTTCCAATTGTTCTTTTCGGCATATCGTTTTACGCGCTCAAAAACTTCTCGATGGTTTTTTGTGAAATCTGAACCTTTATCTAGACTGTAGTAAGGCACTACACCGGTTTCATCGGCTATGCTGTGACGGAATTTAGCTACATGGTCAGCGTTAGCACGATCGCAACAACTATCGCCCTCGGAACACAACAGTCGAATGTCGAGTATGTTAGGATGTGTGAATGAATTGAGATGCTCTTCATCGGTAAGTCGAAGACATTTTTCACCATATGGACATAAGTTTCGAGCGATATGAAAGGATCGAGACCAGTGCAGCTGTGTTGTGTCGGTACAGTTTCGGCCGGCTCTACATACATGTGCGAAGTTGAGACAGTGTTGGTGAACTGCATTCGAAAGACCTCGGGTATTCCTGTGTTCAGTTAGATCGTCGTAAAGTGAACAGTGAAACGGCGTATAAGGACATGGCGTCGGATATTGATGACTGAACTCATCGATATGCTTTTTGTTGTGAAAATCGACACAATTGTTTCCATAGGGACAGCGTGGAGCGAAATGGCGAAATTTTTCGCAGTGTTCTTTTACTTCTTTTTGATAGTCAATACATTTGTGCGATTTTGAACAAAGTGGCAAATGTCGATACTTTTTCAGATGATCGAATTGTTGGTTCTTGCAATGACCACCGTCCGGACAATAATCCGGATGCGTCCATTTACTGCAGTGATTTCTATCGTTGATTTGCGAACATTCGCCGCCTTTTTCGCATTGCTTTGCATCTCTTGCTGACGCTGCTGTGTCTGAAGCCTTTCATTAGACAATAATGATTAGTTATATGTAGAAAAAGTAGCGAAAAGGAGACATAAGACTCACTCACTTAGTCCTCTCCTATGCGCATTCTTTAGAGACACTTTCCGACTACAACATCCATTTTAGAAATACGAACACTTTTGACTTACTTGATCAGTATTTGGTGATTTTGGCTTGAGCAGTTGTTCTAAACACATACGATGGAACATGATTCCAGTCGCAGTGGTTACTTGATCAGTTTTGTCTTTTAATGGTAGATTACATGACGAGCAAGTCGACATCTTCGATTAATCTAGCTATGAAGATTTTCTCCTACATTTATTCATGACATTCTACCACTTCCTACCTTCAACTCGACGTTTAACAACTGCGAATGTGAATAGCAATGAAGAGAAGAACAACTGCCATGAAAAGAACTCAACATTACTTGCTAGTTTATCGCCACGTGCACACACTCCGCGCGTAAGTGAGGTTTTTTTTCGGAGAAAGAGAAAAAAAATCGGTGCGTGAAACATTTTTCAGAGTTTGTAAGTGAGATTTTGACTATCGAATTCAAATTTCTCGTCATATATTTATTTTTTTAATATTATCCCGTGCACATATAAAATCGACACTGAGCTGTTATCATAGTATCTTATTTACTCTCCAAGTGCATACCGTTATGAAAGGATTTTTTCCGTAAAGTAGTCATAGAGATAGAAGTTCGCAAGAAAAACATTTTCATACTCACCATACACTTGGATTTCTCAATCCAGCAGACTTCCATTTTGAACAATTTATGTTTGATGTATTCCATCCCTGTTTTTATCCTTGACAACATGAGTCACTGTTGATTATTTTTGTACATAACGATGATGTAAAACATGAAGAAAGAAGAAATGAAATTAACAAAGAAAACACTGTATATACCGAGTACATCTTAGATACGAGAAAGTATTAATCCGTTTTCATATCCAGCCAGACCCTCAAAGTATTGCATGCAATTGGAAAATGGGCAGATATTTCGTGGAAAGTAGTCTGCATGTTGGGACATAACATGACTGCATAAATCCTGTGCATCCAAGTAACTTTCATTCAAATCGAAACATTCTTTGCTAAGTAGACAACGAAGTCGGATTGGAGGATTTGCTACATTCATGTTGAAGTCATTTTCATTGTTTATTGAATGATTGTTGACAGTTATCGATACCGCACCCTTTTTTTTCTGTTTTATTCTAGCTTCCTTCGAATTGTCTGCAGTGAACATCGTTATTGTTATTATTGAAGAATCTTGAGGGTGTTTGCACATGTGGGTATTGAGCTAGATGATATTGCTTTAAATCCTTTTCCTTTGAAAACACTGCCTTGCACATATCAATATCATATTTGTATTTCCATCTTTCACTTCTCGACTATGGATTGTTTGAAGTACTAGATATAATTACACTTAGTGTGTAACAATGTTCTCTAGACATGTCGCTGGTTGTAAGCATATACTTTGAGGATAGTTTACTTTTAGTATTACATAATATTCGTCGATATGCTCAGATGATGAATTATAACTGATATGATAATGAACATACAATGGACTTTGCATTAACCACCACGTGCCTTCATTAGATACTTGAGACGTAAAATTACCGTTTTATTCGAAAACACGGTACACTGAGTAAGGATGAAAACTGCTAAACAATTCATGACAGTCACAATTTTTGTCGATTAGTAGATAATGTTTGAAGTTTTACGAAGAACCAATTATGGAACCATATTCGAAACTCATCGGTTGTTCTTTAGTCTACAATGGTCAACCATGTGACTGTTGTTTAAAACTTTATCATTAATTACAACGCAGAAAACGAAACGTTTAGATATAAAACTGAGTTAGTTGTTTTACTCTTACTGACCGTTGAGCAAAACCAAGCAAAAAAAGATTTCCGTCCCCGTGTTTTAGATCGAGCATTACATTGATAAGAAGACCAAGGAAAATATTTACTGGTGCATTCATGTTCACAATTGAAGAATGGATATCAGAGCTGTCATAAGTGAATATTTTCTCCCTTCCCTCCTGAAGTTGACACTTTTAACGACTGTTTTACTAATCTAGTTCTTCTTATCGGCTGTTCTCTTATTTATTTTCGTTCTAACAGATCATTCAAAAAAAAATAGTATCATTATTTCGAAAAAAAACAATATATATATATATGCGCTCTCGCACACTAGCAAGCTGACATAGTGCGATTGACATAGTCTTCAATTTGATAATTGAATAAAAGTAGATCATTCTTGTACAAACGTACAAGTCCGCAGATCAATTGGTTGGGTAAAGATGAGTACATTCGTCTATACTCTTCTGTACGATTATCCGAAGCACCAAGATGATGTTGTGTATTCCAATCGGATACGTTGAGACGCTTTAGCAACGAAGTGAAATCGTCATTGAATGATTCATATTTACCAATGAAATTATATCCGATATTGCAAACTTGACAGATTGTTGTGTATGGTTGCCAGTGAGCATCCATTCGAATAATTGTACTAGGATCATCTATACCATTAAGAATGTATTGAACAAAGTGTTTAAATGACGGAATGACATTCTGACACGAGTAGGGTTTTGGGTCGGAACGCTGTGTTTGGTTCTTATTTGAATATCGATAACAGATGATTTTGCGTAAGGCATCATAGTAGGGTTCTTGTTGAATTCTGTCTTTTCCTAACGTTGCAATTCTTTCTTTGTAAGCCGAGACCAAACGTTCAAATGGATGGCGAACGAACAGTACCCGAGTAAACGATGGAGAGAGTATGTCCGACGAACTATTTGTGTTGTTGTAATTCAAATGCGGGAAAATATCTTTTAGATTCAATCGATGTGGATTTAGAAATACCGTCGGTGATGTACTATTAATACTTGAGAAACGGAGAAGGTGAAGAAAAATCTGAATCAATGACGTTACAGAAATCTCTTCTCTTTTTTCCGGTAGCGGAATTCCATTCTAAGGACAAGAAAAAAGAATTTCAAACTAAATATACTTGAATGCGATGTCGCTTACTTTTCGAAGTCCTTCGTGCAGCTTTTGTATATTAATCAGTTGCTCTGCTCGAGCTTTATTTACGACAATATTTGTCCAATTGGTATCTACATGATCAATTGCATCCCGAATATAAACATAGATCATGAGTGTAAGAAAACTTTTTGATGCAATCTTCGGAATAGCACAATATGCTAACGAATGAGACTGGAGAGATAGAATAGATCCACGAAGCCATGGAAATTCTTGCACTAAACTGGCAAATGTATGCTTCTTTTTACCAGATATCGATCGTTTTGAATGAATACATTCATTGTTCAAAAACTGCGAACGATTTTTATGGATGCAAGGTAGTAAGGTATTCGGATCGGTTTCTTCAACTATTATCCACGACACGTCGAATTTATTTCCTTTAATCATAAAGTACTGACGAATTTGTATTAAGACTAGGAAATTTATCAAAAGAACTCCATATATGAAGTACTGCTTGCATCTTTGAACAGTTCTATAATAATGAATATAACAGACAACCATGATTAACCGCTTTCTTGATTGAGGATGTGTGTATTGATTCACCAATACAATGTGTGTTGCTCTACTTGAATCGAAATAGAAACTGTTTGAAATGAAGCGCGTTAAAAAGCGAGAACGTTTTAGCTGTTTTGCTTGCGTTTATTTATACACCGATTGAGAAATGTGTTGAATTCTTTCTTTACTATTGTTTCGATACTCCGCACGATTGTCATGATTGGAGAAAAAGTGCATAAGACGAACGAGCGAACGTAAAAAGTATATGTACGTGGAGGTGAAAATGAAAAGTAAAATAATAAAGACAATGTACTATTTCGGGTGCTTTCATAGAGATGCGAAGCAAATAAAGTTGCAGAGTTCTCTCTCAGTACATAATTTTATAGGGGAATCGAATAGATTAGAACGAAAAAAAAAAGAATTTAAATGCAAGTTGAAAATTCGTGTCCATGTCGCGCCTGTTCTGAGCGCTTGTATTTTTTTAGACACGAACATCAGAAAAAAAATCCAACGATAGAAACTATCAATTGAATTTTCACTCAAATAATGTGACACTTATCCTTTGTTGCTATGTTGTCATACTTGGATCCGCGATGAAAAAATGTTATAGGAATGTTTTGTTGCTGATCTAAATTGTCGACTGAAAGCATCAAGCTGAGAAATGATGCACTGATTGCACTTGACGATGGCTGTTGATGATGATGGAAGATTGAAGTTCTCAGGATAAAAAGATACTCCGATGTTATCAACCCGAAAAGAAAAGTATCTTCTACTTTCCTTATCTAAACTATTCACTTTCTCTCTCTCTCTTTCTGCAGACCATGTGTGTTTGCAGAAATTATTTTAAGATACTCTAGTCGTTTGTATTTTGTAGTGTACACATGTTCGAGTTGAGTAAGCAAATGGTTTTTGTTTAGGACAACTTCACACATCACGAAATCATCCGATATGAGTACAATGTCGACAATTAGTAAAGGTCTATCAGGTGTGATATATTTTTACTAGCGTACTCGAGTTAAATTTTCATTTTCTTTTATTCATGTAGCTTTTCATATTACAAACACTGATCTGGATGTTTCGTTGTCACAGATGGATAAAGCAACAATCGTCTATGTTCGTCTTGTATTTCTACGAATAGGTAAATAGTTTGAACGAGATGTATCTTCGTATGTGTTTCTCTCTCGATCTGTAAGGTGAAATCGATACATTGAATGAGAAATACCAAGCGCATGCGTCAATCGAGTCCCGATGGTTCGTTCCGGCCGACAAATTCACTTACATTCTTTCGTCTGACGATCAACTTCGTTTAAGAAAAGACAAATCTGTTCTGTTGGAAAAATACGCTGAATGCTGTTGGCATCCGGAAATCTACATCGAAAACAGTTTGGGTGACCTCAAAGAACAGATCAAGTATAGTGCAAAACTCGGCAAAGACCCTCAAATGATACAAATTTGTGAGCATCGTGTCATCAAAGGTTCATTCTGGGAGAAACTTGAACTTCAACATTTTCCTAGTGATGTACAAGATTTATCCATATCTGTTACATCAATGTTCTACCATGATAAAGTTATTTTGATTGCTGATCCATTACGGCTCAGTGGAGTTAATCGAGAAGCTTTCGTTGATCAACAAGAATGGTCCCTGTACGAACATGTCGATACAAAGCAAAGATTTATCAGAGAATTTGTTTTTCGTACCTATGATGCTGTTGACGACGACGACGACGACGACAACGAAATCAATGATCAACAAATGAAAGAAGTGTCAAGTAGTGAAGATCGAAAACGATCGATTTTAACAGTGACTTGCCATGCAGGTTGGTGTATATATTCTTTTTCAAGTTTACAATCGTTTTTTTTTTGTGTGTTTGTCTACAAAAGCTCGCCAATCACAATATTTCTTTTGGAACGGATATTGTCTCATACTACTGATTACAATGGTTTCTTTTTGTACCTTTGGAATACCATTACAGTATGTTTCCTATCATCTAAGTATCTGTAATTATTTTAAAACTATTGATTATATATTTTATCATTCTAAGATATGCAGTCAATCGATTACAAGTATCATGTACACTTCTACTTACATCAATTACTTTTCGGTGGACAGTGAATAGATCATTGGTGAGTTCGATCGTCTTCGTTTTCTCAATCGAATACCATGTTTGTTCATTTAGCCGACAATATCTTATTTAACATCGTTGGATCGATACGGTATCGCTGGTATATTCAATTTAGTATTCCATTCCCTATGGCACAGTACTCTTAGCGCAATTATCTGGCAAACAACACCAGATTATCGTGTACCAAAGCATTCTTGGATTGAATTCTTGGATCATAGTATGTTCAGCGTATTTGTTGGTGTGTTTATCATTTACCATCTAGCCATGATCATATGGTTGTATTGTGTCCCACTGAAGTACCGCAGACGAATGAAACAAAAAGATGTTCAGTACCGGATTCTAATGCAAGAGAGAATAAGAGGTAATATCAATCGATCTCTCGATAGTGAAAACTCAAGACCAACAACAACAGCTCTTATATCGATCGAACAACTTTAGTTTGTCGTATACATATGAATAATGACTATCTGGATTATTTATTTAATCTTAAATAAACAAAGTACACATTTATGTATTCAAACATCCAGAATAAATACTATTATATCTGAGTCAACTCAATAATATTTCAGATTTATTATTACATGTAGACCCGAACAAAACCCTCTATTCTTTGCCGACAAATAGGGCATATTTTTAATGAATATCCACATGGGACACATGTTGCAACGTGCCCACAAGGTAAAACAGCTAATCCTTTATCTTCCGTCAAGCATAGAGAGCACAGGTTCGATGATGACGAATCGTCTTCGAAAGTTGCCGTGACTTCTACATCCATCGTACTAATGGCACTTTTCGAAGATATTTCCTCAACAGCAGACAAGATGTTTGATGACCTTGGTTGTTCCTTTTCTCGGATGGATTTCATTCGAACATTTGGAACAACGATATTTTCTTTGTTACCATTGATACAATCAATCTGACGTTGTAGAATGAGACAAGCAACATATACGTCGATTTCTGACGCAAAGTCATCTTCTACAGAAAACGATATTTAATAAATATTTTAGGATACAACTCATATAGGTTAAACTTACGTTTCAGTCGTAATTGATCTTCCCAAACACGTTTTACGATTGCTATTTTATATCCTTGTTGAATAAGACGCTGAGATATTGGCAAATCGAGACGTCCAGCAACCAATCGCAATAATGTATTCTCGTCTGGTGCCAATAATTGACGATCTTTCGTTGGTTGTCCACTGTTTTGTTCGTTTGATTGTTTGATCTTCGCTCGTTCTTTAGGAGGAAAAAAATAGAAAAATCAAATGTGTGATTTAAATTGAAAGCAAATAAACCTTGAATTATTTTTTTTGATTGTTGAATTTTTCGATAAAGGCTTGCGCCACATAATTGTTTAGCATAAGAGCAATGTGGAAACCATCGGGTATGCTCAATCAAAGGATTATCGTTTGCACCCCAGTTTTGTAATGATCCGTTACAATAAAAACAAGTAACGACTGTTTGCGTTCCAGTATAGAAAAATCCAGCACGTACGAGATCATCCACCGGAGGTAAAGAATCTGTCGGCCACAAAGCGAATGAAGCAACTCGTTTGGGTATTTCGGCGTAAGCACTATGGATGGCTGACGTGTGTGCGATACTATTGAATTGTAAGCCACTCAGAACTTGAGATTGTGCGTGAGAATTTTGGTTAATAATGGATATCGGTGTCTTTTCATGTATTTGGCACATGAGTTGAACGTAAACGCACTGCGGCGAAAGATTTCGATGAACTTCTTTTGGATCGTCTACTTCAGATATCCATTGTTGGCATATTAAGTTACAGTACAAGCAGATTACTCGATCAGCAACGTTGCAATAGAAAAAACCAGCATAAATCATTTGAGCCTCTGACGGAATATTCTGACCATACCAATGAGAAAACGTTCTTTGTCGAGCTTTTTTCAAAAGCTCGGTTTCTACTAGTACGTTTTTTACACTAATATCAGACTTACGAAATTTTACTAATTGTTGTTGCTCATCCGTTATCGATGAGCGATCGGAAGTATCTGGCATAGAAGTCGAGACTAGTTTCTGTCTATTTGCCAGTTGACGTATGTTGGCAATCACATGACGCACTTTATCGTTAATAAGAGAATTACTTGAAGCGGTGCTCATAGACATAGATGAGTTCAAAGTATGTACAAAATGACTGTGTCCAACTAAAGCAAAAACAATATTTAAATATTCTTGCATGGAAATTTCCAAGATAACACTTCCGACTGTGCAATAACCGTTTATGTGCCGTTGAACAGAAGTATTCGATTAACAAACAACCGCGTATATATATAGGCAGAGAGAAATATGAGTAATTTGATTTCGTAATTCTAATAATTTATTTCCCTGTTAATGATCGAATCATAGGAAAATTTCGAAGTTTCGCTGGAGGTCCCTCAATAAACAAAAAAAGATGTCACTACTTCATGGATAACTTCTAACGTGATATTGTTCGAGAATTATAGCACCTCTCTTTTATTCTTTATAATGATACGCTCGAATGCTCAGCGAATATTGAGACTGTTTTTCTATAACAGCACAAGCAATATAGAATACGAATTCTTGCAGCGTCACAGGATTGATTTGCTTTAAATTCCCGTCAATCCTGACCGTCACTCTATCAATAGATCGTAAATATCTACATCAATAGAGTATAGCGAGTGTTACTGTGAAAATCAACCGTGAACTGTACGCTCCCGTTGTAACTGAAGTAGAAACATCTTCAAACAGATAATTAGCAAGTCAGTATTCTCTGTTTCAAGCAACATGAAGATAGCTTGCAGGAAGAGAATGTGAAAGTGTGCATAATATGACGCAGAAAGCTTGGTTATAGGTAATAGTAATCGAAAAAGGTAAGTGAAGCACTGTAAGGCTTGTACGTTATGTCAAGAAAGTTAAGAAAAGTAGAGAAAATTACTTCTAATGAGGGATAGACACTATCTGTGTATCATCGAAAGGTGTTCGGATTACTTACAGTATGTTATTTGAAACCTGGCTATGGCCAGTTCATCAAATGTCATCTGATAAGATCGTACTTCATCTATAAGTTTAGAATTCTATCCGAAAACATCGTTTATTATATTCTTCGTATAGGTTTTTCAGTTAAAAACTTCCGTTTTTTCTCGGAATAAAAATAGATCTACATTTGAGCTTTGATACTATATAACTTCATTAGTGAATCCGAACCAGCAAAACTCACACTGTGATTATATATGAATTCATTCTGGAGAAAGTAAATGAAATCATGCAGACTATAATTAAAATCCTAAGTAGTTGATTAAAAATTCAAAGTCTTTGTATTCAAGAGAGGGATATCTTCAAAATAGAGATTCTTTTCTTACTTTTGTCAGTCAAACCATCGAGAGTATACTTAAATCTAAACTCTTTGCTCTCTTCTATTCACTACTCTATCCCATGGCAACAGAGAATAATACATTTGCAATAAGCATCGCATCGTGGTTTATCCCTATTGATATTCTGAAGATTTCCTGCGCTATTACTGCAATTATTCTTGCTCTATTTTGTTTATCAATTATTGTCTATGAACGCACGTGCCATACAGTTCCAATGATACTTGTAACCAATTCATACCTTTCCCAATTGATTTATGCGATCGACGTATTAGCCATCAGTATATTTACGCTTGAAAATGATTTGAAAGAAAGGAAATTGAATAATCGTCTGTGCATTTTCTCCGGATCTCTGAGTTATTCAATTACAATGATACAGATGTATTCGTACTTGTTACAAGCTGTCTATCGATATTTGGTTATAGTATATCCATCTCGTTTAATGTGGCAGTCAAGTCGATTACAAGCGTCTTTCATCGGTCTGACTTGGTGCTGTGGACTTGTGTATTTCATTGTATTAATCGTTACCGATCAAATCAAATATCTTCCTGATGATCAAATTTGTCAGATGCCTCTTCGTCTGTCATTTCTCACGATATTCAATGCATTGTATATATACATATTTCCACTGAGTGTTATTATGATCATTTACTTGAAAATGATTTTATATGTCAAAGAAATGGGTAAACGTATCACCCCGGTAAACATTCTCTCGCGTGCACAAAGAGAACTGCGAATGATCCATCGTATTGTATCTATTGTGCTATTTTTGGTTATTCTAGGTCTCCCATATGTACTATTTATTCTTATGTCATTCTTTAATAGCGCACCGAAGTATCATTTTCGAATTGCATACGTATTTATTATTGTTTCATTAGTATTTATGATGATTGCTCTATGTCAAGTAGCTGAACCATTGAAAATATTTATCAAGAAAGTATACCGAAGAAGAGTTGTACAGGTTGGACCAACGGTTACATAACATCTTGTAAAATAAATCCAACAGTTTTGCATAGCTAACTGGATTCATCATTGTCTCTATTATTTGTCGCCGAAAGTGGGTTAATTACTCTTTTCATTCACCCTCGAAGAACAGATACGGATTCACGAATTTGACTGAACGAGTTGCTATGGACCAACAATCGATTAAAAATATCTGAAAAAATTTATAGATATTTAGAAATGGAACAGCAGTAGTATTTTCTCAATAGACTAAGCCACAACGAAGAAATAGATTCCAGTCTGTTACACAAACACAACATGTCGCGTCACAATAAAACTATTCTAACTATGTTAACTCTTAAGGTATCACTTGGAAAATGTTCCAGATGACTCTTGGTTGACATTGAAACTTCGTTTTATCTTCGACTATTGATGCTCTGTGAACTGTTATGTTACCATATGTATTATTCAGCCTGCGAAAATCCAATCTTTTGAAAAATGCCTATCCTCAACACTCCCTCCCCCGCTCCAATCGAGTTCATTTAAAATATTTCCGCTCATGTGACAATATTTATTGCGTCAAACACATATAGCACGATCATATAACAAAGCAAGCACACCTTCTAGTTTTTTTTTGTTATACAACTGTACTTGTGTATAGTTGCACTTCAGAATAGTCCGTAGAGTCTGCTTTTGAAACAGTTTCTAGAACGAGAAACCGATAACTGCTGTATCGAACTGTGTTAGTAAATGTTATTATTCGACCACAGTCTTCATGAGAAGGAATATCATACACTTCAGCGGAACCTTGATAAATCAGAGTCCAACTTGCTCCTAGAGTGAGATCAATTCCAGATTGGTTGCTCCCTTCCAGTGACACTATTTTCGGATTGCGCGCGCGCCGGGATATTGCTTCACATATTCTCAATCCAATGACTAGTGTTGCACCAGATTCTAGTTCAAAATACAAACCAGTATTGTGACCACATCCAGATATATTAAAGTTGGATAAGGAGCACCATCCAAAACTTTGATATTTGGTTTTTGTATTATTATCACATGCATAACTTGGCGGATGTCGAACTACGTACTGTCCAACTGCGTTGCCAGCAGTTGCTGGCAAGCTATTTCCACCAATTGTAGTATTGTATATGCCCATTGTTATTCCGTCAACGGTATCGAGTGAAATTTGAACTATAGATATTCACGTAATTACTTAATTACTGTCTTTTTTTACTTAGACTATACCTAGTTCTCCTGGCGAGGGTTGTATTTGTTCAGTAGATTCGGTAGTCAAAAGTGTTGACAGTGATGTAAATGGCAATTCAGTTGTTGCACTGGCCACTCGAGATGTTGTTTCGAAAGCAGAAGAAATATGCACTGATGTCGATGTAATTGTTGTTGGTGACGACGACAGTGTCGCTGTTGTTGTTTCTGGCGAAGTTAATTTCTTACTTTTGTTCTTGCCAATAATCACAACCGGAACTGTAACACTTATGATTATCAGTATAACAGCTGCGATCGGCAGAAAGATGCGCCAAAGTTTTTGTCTTTGATTGTTACAGCATCTGATATTATATAAAGTTTTTTATTGATCAATTTAGAATCTCCACAGCGCTTTTTACCTTACTTCAGGTAAGGCGATTGTTGTTCTTGCTAATGTGTTCCTACGAGCTGACGTTGACTAAAGCAATACAAAAGAAAAAACCAGCTGGAATGGTTTCATCGAAAATTTTACCTCTAGAGTATCATTGACGTTTTCATTTATAACTTCAATCTTGGCCATACTCGTACAGGTTGTCTAGTTTCTCTTCTCAAAAGAACATGTAGGAGCAAAGCGTTGACTGTACTCAATTTTTATTTCCCGTCATTTGTCTAAGAGAGAAATGCATGGTAGACGTGCAGAAAAGTGAAAGCTTTAATTAGCCATTATACAACAAGAATAAATTATATTTTAAATCTTTATTTGCAAGCTGCAAGAGAGATATTCTTATCCCGAATATCACGTAGCGCATAACACATGTCATTTTAGGAGTCTTATTTTTGTTTTAAATCCAAGACAATATCTTAATGTTAGTAGAAGATATATCATATCAAACGGTGAGACATCGTCATATCACACTGTGATAGCAATGTAGGGTACATCTTTTGTAAAGAAAACGATCCTGTGAAGTGAGGTACCGATGTAGTAGATATTCGATAGGATGAAATGCTAAACAGGATGTCGTCTTCCAATACGCTTGAAGTAGAAGAAAATCACGTATAGTGTGATTGTTCTACGTGTGATGTATATGTATACGTGGTAGGCAACATACAATCTATCATTCATACATCTTCGTAGTTCTCTAATTAAAGTCATCTATCATTGATGTTTTGACTTCATATGAATCGCAGAGCAAACAAACGCTTTGAAGTAAGTATAATGAGAGAAGTATTTTCTTGATATGATGAATGTTGTTTTCTCGTTTGTTCGAGTCACCCGTTAGAATGAAGTGAGTGTTTTTTACACCACACGAAAGGAAAGAAAAAGCATGACGAAAAGAGTCTCAGAGACGGAAATATACAAATGAAAGCTTTAAAAAAACCGAGATTCGGCAATCGTAAAGTCAATTTCATTTCCTCAAAATTTAAAGATATTGCTTTAAGAGCATTGCCATTGACAACAACAACGCTGACTACCGCCTCTGAAACTGGCAACAGGACCTAGGTGTGTCATGTTTGGTATAATTCTTTCAGACAGGCCTTCGAAATCAAACTTATCTGCTTTTATTAAACTTTCTCTAGAAAATATCTGTGTATACATGTTCTTCAAAATAGAGAGAATGTGAGATATTAAATTCTTTAATATATTGGACTAAGAAAATTATTTGTATTCGAAATAGTTTGTTTTAACTTCGCAATATCAATTGATACTGTGGGCTAACACACGTCAAGTCAATCACCTGATCGCACATGCACTGGTGACAAAACGACGAAATATTCTAGTTTCGGTTCATATTTTGAAGGATTATACGGAGATGATTGTGAACTAGATACTAGTTTTTATTTTGAATCACAAATTCATCTAGTTGTAGTGAATGCGCTACGAGTGTCCACAGTTGAGGATTCTCCTGAATGCGATGCGCGTATCATATCACTAGAAGAAAGGAATGAATTGGAAACAAGCCTTACTCTAGGTACTAGTTGGTCTCTCATTTATAATAACACAATTGGACGAGGTGCAGATCTTGACAGAGATGCTTACCGCGAAATACAGTACTTCAACGGCATAGATTCGCATAGGAGTTATCGATTTGTTGTATGTGGTAAATGTTCCAGTGGAAATAGCGTTCAATATGCGGAAGTTAAATTGTATAGTTTCTAATCGTTACGTTGTCGACGTACATTATCATAAAAAATAGGCTTCTCTTTTTTCAATCGTTCTATTCAAGATTTTATCATTGTTGTTGCTGATATATCATACATTTCCTTCTCACATGAATTTTGGGCTTTTATGATTACGCTCGATTAACAAATTTACGTCTTCACTGATACGCTCTTTGAGGATATTTATTTCAAAAATAATGCGTTTAAGAGACACTTACTGTTATTTTTGTTTGTTAAAATAACACAAATGAATTCTATGACATCCACAAGAAAAAATACTTTCATAAGATATATACACAGAAGAAGTACTTCTAACTATTTATTACAGCGTAAATCAGTCAGTATCCGTAAAGTTCTAGTTCCAAATACTCGGTGCTATGTGTGTCCTTATTAGTCTCTAAAACTAGAAATCGATAACTTCTATATCGATTTGTGTTAACGAATGATACCATTTTACCCCATTTCCCGTCTGTAAGAGGATTTCCAATTGCATTAGGACCTCGATAAATAAGAACCCAACTTGTACCAAGAGTAAGAGCTGTTCCTGATTGATTGCTTCCTTCCAATGAGACTATTTTTGGAGTACGTACAAACGAAAGTACAGATCCGTGTATTCTCAAGCTAGTAATCACGGATGAGGAGCACCATCCAAAACTTTGATATTTGGTTTTTTGTATTATTATCACATGCATAACTTGGCGGATGTCGAGCTACGTATTGTCCAACTCCGTTGCTGGCAAGCTATTTCCACCAATTGTAGTATTGTATATCCCCATGATCGCCTCATCGACAACATCAATTAATATTCGAACTAAAGAGTTATTTTGAAGATTTAAATAAAATTGACATAAATGCAGAGAACGGACGACTCAATGAAATATTCTTTGAAAAAGAAGCGTTTAAACGTTTTTTCTCGTCAAACGCATAACTCAACACATTTCTATCATATCTGCCTATATTCTACATTTAAGTGGATACTTTTTTTTATTCTTCTAATCCAATGGTTACCTGATGGTGGTGGTGGTATCATGGTAGATTCTGTAATTGTCATGTCTGTAGTTGACATAGATGTGCTCACTAGTTCGATAGCTGTTGTTTCCGCTATTGTTATCGTTGTAATTACTGATACTACATCTGTTGTTATAATTGTACTTGTGTTTGGTGCCATAACTGTTGTTGTCTCTTTCTTGGAGCTCAATACAATTGCAACTATTACAATCGTGACGATCAATACAATAACGAAGAGGGATAAAACGATCAGAAGTATTCTCCTTTTCCGATTGTGAAAACACCTAGAACAAAACGTAGCTGCATTTTTTTTCTCAGATCATGTTATTTGTCAATTTCATACGATGTTGGATATTCAACAATTGACGTTGGGCCTGTTGATTCTGAATTGAACATGTCAGTCTAAAACGAAACCAAAAAAAACAACATGAAATCAACAGATCGATTCCATAATATTTTCTGACTATCTAATAAGGGTAAAACATCAAATGCATACCATACGTTATGAAATGCGTAGATGTATAACGACGCAAAAGAAGAATGAGGTGTAATCTGCGTAGAAATGTATGTACGTCAACTTGTAACATATGCTACAGGAAATCGGACTGAATGTTATTTTTAAATATCTTTTTACTATAATTCCAAAATGACAGCCTGTAAGAATATCGAACTGTTGTTTATCGATCTTATTTCGATACGGTGTATTTTGAAAATTCATTTGGTGCTGTCAATCGTTTTCTTTTTTCATCGTACAATCAGTTTGATTTATTTTATTATTTACTAATGCGCAAGAGCATTGGTGGTAATTGTTAGAAATGAAGAAAAACAAGTACTCAGATAAAATGCATCAAATATTGGTTGAAAACGAGTGTAAACAAAAATGGGAAAACTCAATTCATTTTACAGGGAAAGTTTTTTTAAGCAATAGTTTCTCAGCTAAGTCTGTATTTGGAAATTAGTAGAACAACATATGACAAGACAATATCTATGAAGAAAAATCTCCCAATTGTTTTATTATTTAACTAAAATTCAACCTCTTTTTGAGAATCGATCTGCCGAAGATCTCCGAGAAGAATGTATACCGTGTACAATACAAATAATCAACTTGTAATGTGTCGACAATCTCCTAAAAAAGTCACGCTAAACGATGTTCGCGCAAGGTATCGAATAGTGGCAATATTCTTTGTTCAAACTGATCTTTTTCACGAAATGGATACATATTTCACAATCCAATTGCAATATTACATTCGCTACACTTATACGTCAATGATGAAAATGCCTTGTTCCTTTATTTATTTATTCACGTTAACAAATGACATGTTTTATCTATCAAATCACTCAATTCTTTCTCAATGAAAATCGAGTTCTCGTCTACCTTGCTCCCGATGATTTTAAAAAGAATCTTGGTCAACCGCGAATATATTTCATACACGTATAGATCTATGATTCAATCCAATAGTATGAAACAAATATTTCTAATCGCTTTTTCGCAATCGATCTCCGATGTTTTATCACACATCAACGTCTTCAAGAAAAATCATTATCTATTTATCTATACTCCAAATATCATTAACAACTACAAGTTTGTTTATCATGATTAACTCAGTACTGCGTTGGCATCTACTACAATCAAATCGATCGTCTATATGCATCACTTCAGCAACACTTGCTTGACAACGCACTGAGAACACAAAATATCGACAATCTTTATCGTCTTCGGTATTTTCTTGATGATTTGATGACGAACTTCAAGATATTCAATACATCGATCATCGATGAATCATTCCATTGATTCTCGTCAAAGATGCACTCTGAATCATACAAAAGTATCTTCGAGATGCATTGGAACGATACAAATATTGCCCTTGCTCTGCTTGCTTAGTCGACATCGATAAGAAAAATATGAGTCAGTCTTGGAGTTTTGCCAACGATCACTATCTATCTACAAAACATACCATTCAACAAGTCATAATGATATCGATCAGGTAGCAAATAATATCGGAAACGCATTTTTTTGCGTTGGAAAACTATGCTGAGGGTTTGGAATATTTTCAGCAAGTATTCAAAAACCAACAAGCGCGAGATTTGCTTAGTCTTGATCATGTTCAGCCGCTCAGACAAGCGAACGAGAATCTTATATCTAAAGGAAACTCGACTCCTCGAACTACAGCAGACTTCTTAATATAATCGGACGTATATATTTTATGGAAATATGCTTCTCAAAGCTTCTGAATGTATCAAACTATCATGGGATATACGAATAACACATCAGCTCTTGAATCATGAACTAATCGCATGCAGTTTCGAAAACTTCGCCGACGTACTATTTCAACGAGCAGTTATGAAGCGATCATTGATTGTTGGGATAGAGTAGGGTCCCACAATCGTGCAATGGAATTGTTTTCAGAATCTTTAACAATTGCACAAGCGAGTTTTGTTCCAGCAGATTATCAGCTGAATGGTACTCTGCATAAATTAGAAACAAGGCATCGAAATCGTGAAGAATATGATTCAGCTCTGTAGTACGCAATAAATGAAAAGAATCGTTCAGCAATTGGTAATGATTTTGCTCGAAGACTACGAAATTTTTGCTTTTACTATGAAGAACTCGATAAATTGGAAATCGCATTAGAATATTATCAACGAGTGCTTCTTATTTACAGATAAAAGTCATCTTTCATGACTGAAGATATTTGGGAACTGAGAGAAAAAATCAACAATAAAAACATCTAAGAGTGATGGATGTTTTGAAAAAAAAATATCTCTCTGTTTATTGAACAATAATAAATAATTAATGAAATCAGATACAAAATTGCTCTTCAATTGTCTTTTGAGACTCGCAGTACATCATAAATATATTTGCATGTGGAAACTTCAACTTGATACTGTTCGAGTAACAACAACAAGAATATATAGTTGAGGCATTTAGTATTACCAGTGATTCACACCTACGAAAAGGGAACTATACTGTAGCAACAAATAGTCAGGAGAAAATCCGCGTATTTCGACCCGACGTGAAGGTTTTCATGGCACAACATTGATCTGAGGGCGTGACTACCTCCAATAATTCAGCAATGCAAGAGACTTGTTTTGCTCAATCACATATCAGTAAACTGAAACTTGTCATTAATATGACTGGTATTTTAGATCTAACAGCTATCTCTGACTTATAAAATGAGATTACTGTATTTTGAACCTTTTTCTCTTAATTCAATTATATTAAATAGTCCTTTATTTTTATTTGCCTATTCATAACAATTCAATAGCTTTTGTCTATTCAACTCTTCAAGTGCTATGCACTTTTTTTCATGTGTGTAAAACAATTACTTTGGAAAATCTTCCTAATTGAAACTTACATGCTCAATCGAGAGACAATTGTCGTTTTTTTTTGTTTTAACGCAATCTTTCCTCTCACAATAAATGAATAAACAGTGATTTTCTCGTCCACTTGGGTAGCACGTGAACAACACTTTATTTCTTGAAAGAATAACAGGAAACTAAAACAACATTTTCTTTTCATATCATTTAAAACAGTATTTACTAACGTTGAAGACATTCTTCACCTTTTCTCTCTATGTTAACAACTCAAGAAACACAACTTTCTTAGCAACAGTAGCTTGCAGTGAAAGTCATCTGGAAGCAATTGAGAAGTACAATATTTCGTTTTTTAGACTATACGTACATTTGACACATACAAAGATGATCACCAAGTCGATCCAAGATCCTAGTCCAGTCGAAGTTCTCGAAGTACGTAAAAATTGAAATCGTATCGTCTGATTTGTTTTTCTTTTATTTCCTATTATCGTAGACACAATCAATTAACTCTGAGATATGCATCAAAACGACGGTCGCTCGATCGAAAACATCGTAGGAGTATTTGAGAGTACACGAATCGATATTCGATAATTTTTTACATTAGATATGTCGATCGACGGAAAATACGAAAATTTTCGTTTGTGATACTATGGACGACTGTGACAGTGTTTATCGTTTTACTCGCGATACTTCTAGTGACAAATGCCAAGCATAGTGTAACTGAAACGACAACTGTTATCACGCCGACGGCAGTATCTACTACGGCACTTTCATCGTCAGCCATCTCCGCACCAACGACAACAGGAATGGCAAGTAAGTCAACCACCTGCACATCTGCCAACTCCGTCGTAGTTGAATAATATGATAGCTTTCACTAAATGTCGTATACTGCTATAGGTCAGCTACAGCTTGTCAGTGCAGATGGAACGATTCGAGGTGTGTATAATACAACTGTTGGCGCTAGTAGTACCGCCTCAACAGCCGGTACTGGCGTCGGTCAATATACAGCAAATGATCCACCAGCTAATGCGTGTGATAATGACACATCAACAAAGTATTTAAATTTAGGATCATGTAATCAAACCGATAATAGTTCTCTCTGCGGTTTGAACACTGGTTTCTATCTCGAACTGCAACGTGGTTCATCTTTAGTTACCGGTATACAATCATGCACTGCAAATGATTCCTCTGAACGTGATCCACTTGTTGTATCCTTAGAAGGTAGTAATTTATCCGGAACGAATCTTACACTCGGTACTAGTTGGTCGCTCATCTATAATGGTACAAGCGGGTTAGATACGGATCCTGGTCGATCCAGTTGTGGTTCTATCCAGTCAATAAATAATTCAGTTCAATACAAGAGCTATCGATTTCTTGTTTTTGGCAAACGATCGACGTCGAATAGTGTTCAATATTCCGAAGTTCGATTGTTTGGATACTAGTCTTTCATAGATTTTCCATTAAGTAATTCTTTTTTATGACAGGCGTATATTCACTTGATTCGTTATGCGAAATAAATTCTACTAAGAGAAAGGGCTTGTTTTTTCTCTAATCGGAAATAAATATAGGAAATAAACGTATTTGAGTTATATAGCTTGAACATGGCCTGAATTACATCAAAGGCGCTGGTTTTGCTTTGCTTGCTTTCTTTTTATAAAGGAGAAAAGTAAAGATTAATATAACATATGGGGCAGCATCAGTTTTTTTCACATGAATTTATTTTTCATCAGATAAGAGCCTAAAAGTGTTATTCAGAAATACAGTTCGCACACCTTTTTTCAATAAAAGCGAACCATACGAGATTTGAAAGAAATGTTTCGAATCAATATCGTATTGTTTACAATCACAATAGTGATATTCCACAGCAATTATGTGAATAGTCTTGCTCATGACACTGGCTTTGAAGCTAGTGCATTGGGAAATATTAGTGTGGATGGTGCACCAATATTTTCCATTCCATCACGCACTATAACCGGAACAACGTTTGGTAATTCAATTATGAATATTGGCCCGAATCAAGTCAGAGAAGATTTGATCTTTGCTGAATTTCAAGCTGGAAATATTCCTGATTTCATGAGAACTCCGATTCCAATTTCGGTTACAGCTGGTAATGATACACTTACATATTGGGTTCTTCCTGATGTTCTCTGCGTTGGTACAAATGCCGATTATTTACGAACACCACTAAATCCGTTAACAGCTCGAAGAGTTGCCGATATATACGGTGCTGTTCTGCCAACAAAGAAGATGGCGCATCAAATCTGGCAAGCAGCAACAGTCAAGTTAACACCTAGCCCAAATGGCCCACCGTACGATTCGACAATGATGTCAACAGAACGTATGGTATTTCATAATACGAAAATTCAAACTGCGCTCGGCAATAAAACCCCCGGTGAATTGATTAGCGGTCATAAAAAAGATGTGGTAATCACTACAGGATTATTGACATATCCACAAAATGTAGCCATTGTCGGGTGGTGGTACCCATCAGGACAAATGATTCAACCATTGAATTACAAATCACACGATCGATTTTATAAAGACTACAGTCATGGTATACGACTGGTTAATCGCATGGTGACAATCAATGGACAATGGTACGATATATATGATGTGCTACGCAATGCAGCAGTAGCATCACTAATAAGTGATGAAGGTGCATTTGATGCTACACAAATGTACATTTGAACTTTTACACGAATCGAGAATATAACATAAGACTGACTCTTTTATTGCAATAAAATACGACACTGATGTTTCATGAAACGAATTACCACACGAATGAATCAGTCTTATTTTTCTTTGCGAAAGCGAAGACTTCCAATGACAAGATAGTTACAATCACATGTCTAAAGAAAGAGACATACATTTTTTCATCGCTACAAAACACAGAACAACAAAAACTTATCTCTTCACATCTTGCTGCAGAATTTTTTGTGATTTGCACAAGACGTGGCAATTTTTAACGTTTGTACATGGAATCATGCAAATGTCCCACTACTGGACAAATGTTCGAGGATCTTGTTGCACGTGACAATGGACACACATATGAACGAGCAGCAATCGTAGATTGGTTATCACGAAATGAAACAAGCCCTATGACAAGGGAACCTATGGGCATAGATTCGTTGAAACCAAACTGTACAGTGAAGAAGATGATTGATGAATGGAAAGCCGTGTCCGAATCACAACAAATTCAGCATCAGTTCCAACTTGATGTAAATATTCGCAAAACGAGACCAAGATCAATCTTTTAAGGATTTGGTAGAACAATATATGAAGCTGAATGGATCAGTCGCAAGAGACCATCAATTACAATATTGTAGATCGACGGAGCAAAAGCTAATCGAGAAACATCATTCTATGTCCAGCTCGGTTACCAACCACGCACTATCCGCACTTTTGATCTTGCCCAACGCCACCCTGGCTCTGTTATGCCAACAGAACGAGTTTTGATAAGAGTCTTTGAACAAATATGTGATGCTATGATTTATCTGAGTGATAATGGTATCATTCATGGAGACTTGGCTTACCGAAATGCTTTCGTTTTTCGATCAAATCCAAGTGAGCCAAGGAAAAATTTAGTGCAAGTATCGTTTATTTCATACTGGACAGTTCATCTATGTCTACAGTGACTATCGTTCCAGTGCGTTACGTTGCTCCTGAAACTCTTCAAAATTCTGACCGATCAAAACTATTCAGAGAAGTCTGATAGATATTCTTGAGAGTGTTCTTATGTGGGAATCTTGTTCCTACGGGTTAATTACCATGTAGTTCTCTGCATGACGATAACGAAGTTCGAAAATGAACACTGAAGGACGAGACACTAGCCAGCAATTACTGTGCGAGCATTCACTTTGGAGAATCATCCATCACTGCCGGGAGTTCCAAGCTACGAATTGTCCGTCTTTCATAGATTTGAATGAATCTTTACTGGCAATCCATATTACAGTGCCATCCACGTACATTAATTCATCTTCATCCGTTTGTAGTTAATAATACTTCCTCTCATTTTATTCGTTTCAACCTATTCCTTCATTCTTTGGATCGACCAATCGTTCAGCTTCAAGATGATATTGTATCGATTCCTTGTCAATTTGGTAATGCGTTAAGTCACTTGTCAGATTGGTCGAACCATACTATGAGCAACTTTTCCAACAATCGTTCTGAATCATACTTTGATTTTGAGGAGATTTGCCAACATGTACAAAACAACATGTTTATACAGGTCTTACTAGAATTCTTGCTCAAACTATCATTACCGAATACTTCTCAGGTAAATTTTATCAACAGTTATGCACATCTGATACTCTTAAGAGCTAACTATTATCAAAACAATACTTCTAATGCAAATGTTCGCTATTCAACAATCGATTCATCCCAGACTTCTTTTCCCCGGTCTGGAAACAGATCCGTTTTCCAGCAGCAGACACTATTCCCTTCGTCCAGTATGATTCAAATTCACCGACCGTATGAGAGCCGATCAATACATAGACCATACGACGACCACGAATCCAAAGAAACCGACATTCGTCTAAGATTCAAACATGTATATAAACTACCCGACGAGGAAGAATAGAATAAAGCTGTCTATACTCAGACATCGGACCTGTATACGTTGCTGTGGAAGTGATCAATAAACCATGTCTGCTGATAGCTGGAGTAAAAGAAAAGCAGGAATTCGAAAAAAAAGTAAAGGTGCAATTCAGGTTTTGAGGCACGTCGACAGATCGTGAATATAGGTATTGGTATAGGGAGATTTATTATGCATCCTGGATGTTTCGTTATTAGTTTCATTTAGACATGACAGTACAGTCATTTTTCGCTTTTATTAAAAAAACAGACACTGAGAAGAAAAAAGAAAGGATCATTCTCTATCATTGCAGCTGTCGAATCCATTTAGCTAACAAATACATAGCCGAATTCCGATTGCAATAATTATTTGAATCAATTTTTCTCCATTCAATATTCAATTTTGATATGACTTCTGCATAAAGACAGACGTAACTGATCGGAAAGGTTTCTAAATCTTCAATAGTCATCTCTTCACCATCCCCATCAGTAATTAAATCATCAGTAACGCCAGCCTCATTCACCAACGTTCGATAAGTTGGACAGGTTTTTTTTAATTCAATATCTCGATGAATATAATCATAAATAGGCATCGATGAATCAATCAAATTCACATAGATCCAACGATACATGACGCCAGGTGATAAATGTCCGAAATGATGTAATGGAGCATCACTAAATACCGATGGAATACCATAACCATCAGGTTCAATCGATGGAATCAAAATCCATTCATAGTCATTTGTTTGCAATGATTGCAAATTCTTAATTGGAGANACTTTGTTTCCATATTGATCGAGAACAGAAAGTGACACTGATCTCGACAGATTTGTGTTTGTTGTCTGGGTTTTTGCATTACCAAAGGATGCAAGTGGTTCTAGCATTGACTGTAGAAAAGTATAAGAATAAGACTGGTTGGAGAAAAACGATACTTACTCGAAGTGAAACAGTTGAATTGTCGGTAACATTCGATTGAATGTTTGCCGGGAGATTGATTTTCGCGTTTGCCACTTGTTGAACTTGTTTACTTGAAAGAGCTCTTAATGATACAGTTTCTAATGTCATAAATGCAGAGGGCGTATTGATTTGTAAGTTTTGACCTATGTTTAGATGAATGTTGATTGTCGAAGTGATCACCGAAAGAATCTTCTGAACTTGTTCGGTGATTTCGTTGGCTAGTTGATTCTGATAGTAAGTATTTCGACCTTTCTGAATTGCTTCCCACGAGAAATCAGTTCCATCGGAGAATAAGTCTAATATAAATAAAATTCAATCTCGAAAAGTATGAGGAGTACGCTCTTACTCGGATTTGCCCAATCAGATTCCAAATCCGTGTCATAATCTGTTGGAAACTGAGTTGCACGCGATGAATCTAAATCTAACACATTCGTTCGTTGTTGCAATGGTCCATTGGCCGCCTAAATTTTATCAAATTACTCTCTACTTGATCGTTGGTATGAAAATATTTACATTTTGAATATTTGATGCACACTGAACAATTTGATTGACCGCTGCTTGAACATCTTCATATGAGATCTGAGTCGCAAGTGATTTCAGAGCTAGAGCTAGTTGATAACATCTATCCGATGCGATCGTCTATTTTCAATCTCATAGAAAGCTGTTATTCGAACAGAATTCTCCTTACTATAGTCGTTCGGGTTAATTGATTCGTTGCTTGAGTTAACTGAACCAACGAAGATGCTTGTAATTTGATATTATTTGCTGTTGAAGCGTCGAGATTTGTCGTATATTGCATGAGATATTCTCGAGTACTCGCGTAGGAATTCGTTTGTTTATTGAATTCATCCAGTGCTGTTTGATTCAATGGTACTGAATTCTAAAGAAACTTCGATTAATCAATGAAACTCATCGAACGAACGAGGTTATACCGTTGTTGAAGGTTCGCTACCCAATGGAGAAACGGAAATACTCGCAGCTGGGATACCGCTTAAAACAGCTTTATTCACACTTTCGTTATTGATTTTATTGAACTGTTGTGAGACGGAACTGAGAATTTGTCCGACAGTATTTGGATTTCCACTTGCAAGTAATTGCAGAAGTGGACTATTCGCCGAATTATCCGATGAACTTTGAATGCTATTCACTAAATCATTAATTCCAGTTAAATCTGAGAGAACAGTCACTGAAGACAGATTGTATTCTGTAACACAATCAAGTGAATCTCGAATGTGCACAGTGAGATGAAGTGTCGAGGTTTGATCGTCGCCGATCGGTAATAGAACTTGAAATGTTGATATGGATGAAAATGCGATCATCGTTTCTTCGGTTGAATCATCAGTCCAGCCTAGAATTCATTGAAAGCTTAATAAAATGCTTTGATTTAGGAGAGAAATCACAAACCATAGACTGAATAATCGATGATTCCATCTTCGTCAAACCAATTGGGACATGAAATACTGAATGAAGTGCTCGTTGTACCATTGTGTGGACTGACAGAACACGAGCCATTCTTTGGCGGTTGATTGATAACAAAATTTAATGAGCTCAAACTTGCTTCTGATGCAACTGTATAATTGACTTCAAATCTCCAAAGACTTATTTGAGGATTGTTGAGAAATAGATTATTCGCTGCTGTGAAATTACTGGTACTTCGCCCTAAAAGTTGCTCGATACGAAAGATCTGCACAATGATTACAAATTCTCACCGAAAAACCAGATATTCTCATATGCGCTCATCTGATTAAACAAAACCCATTGCGTCACGTTTGACGAGATATTTACTGAACCTTGATAAACATTCCATGTGATAATCTCCGTGTTTTGACAATTATCAACGCAGAATGAAAACAGAGCCACTTGTGTAGTTGGATTGACCAATTGAAATTCCATGTTCGAAACACACATTGTCGAAATCACACAACTAAACTATCTGAGATAGGAGAGAAGAGATTTTCGAAAAGAAAACATACCCGATGGCAATCATCTGTGACGATGTATCTTCTACTTTTACAAGAACATAACCAGTTGCTTGGATCGAAGCATTTTGTTGATTTGTCATAGTAACCATAAACTGATACGTACGGTTCGATTGCAATGAATTAGCACGAATGGTCAATGAAGATTTTAGTGAAAGGCCCGTGCCACCATATATAAGTTTAGTTTCATTTCCTTTCAACAAAAAAAAATTGATTCCGCATTGCTTCCAAAATTTATCTTACTTGTTCGATTTCCGAAACATGATGGATTCAATGGATCAGTTGCATTGCCATCGATTGGTATCAATGAACCCTGGGCATTCGGGAACATGTATAAACCGTAAATACGACAGAAATATTCGTATTTCCAACTCTATTCCAAAGGAAAAAATCTGATTTGAAATGAACAAAGAATTGCTTTACACTTACGCTTCCATTAAATGTGTACTCATCAGGATCAACGGAAAATGTTCCAGGATCAAATTCCAGATCTTGTTTGTATCCGATTGTGATCATCGATGTTCCCAATTGAACAAGGTTTGCTACTATACCGGATGATGTAACTTGAACGTAAACTGAGGATGACGTTGTGAGATTTGTGTAATTCGCCATGGTGACAGTGAACTGTAGTTGATAGAGTCCAAAAGGTAATGTTCGTGCTGGAATATGTAATTCAGTGAATGTTGTTTGAATGGTTTGATCTAACGAGAGTTGGTATGAACAAGTCGAACTACAGTTCTTGATTGTCCACTTTTTGATTGTGGACAATGAATCGTTGCAGTTCACTTCGATTATTGACATGATGTAAAAATCTTGACTTCGACGATATTGAAGTGGTGATGCTAAAGTCGATGAACCAGGAATAAGCGTTAATTTCGGAGAAAAACATGCTATGATACGAAGAAAATAATCGAAATACGTTCTCGTAAATGTTCGCTATTACTTTGAGGTGGGGTCGATGGATTTGAACGTGTTGTTTGAACTTGTGTATTTGATGGAGCGACGGAAGTTGCAACATTTGTAGTAGGTACATTAGCAGTTGTCTGGACATATGCCGTAGATTTATCAACTGTAGTGGAAATTTCAGTTGAAGTCGTCTCTCCTACATATGAAAAAACAAGAGATATGGATGTCAAAATGAAGAGAAATGTGGGCAAGTAGAGACACGCGTTACACACGTAGTTCCACATCCTACTGTGATAATTTAACTCATTCATCACATCAATTGATTTAGATAGAACGTCATTATTTACCTTCCGTCGACATTTCTGTTGTAGGTTCAGTCCAATTAGTTGGTTCATCAGTACAGTAACGTAAACTACAAGTTGAAGGTGCAACCAACTCATACACATAGTACCATCCACAGTTAGTCACGGAGATAGTACTGTTCCAATAGCAACTGCTACCACTCCATGCAAAACATACGGATCCACTTGTGGTTGTATTCACAGTAATCGGCATATTTCCAGAATACCAGCCAGGTGCATCAGTGTTACATTGATACTTTGCAACTGCGCTCGTTGGAATTTTTGAGCCACCTGAACCGACAAAACGCACCCACATCGGAGTAGAACTGAAAATACTTGTATCACAGGCGGAAGATCCACTCGAAGTCACGTTGATACTTCTTGTAGGATCATTGATCAATGTATAGTTATAGCATTGCGGAGACACTATCGGGCTGTTCGTAGTTGTGGCTGAAAACAGAACGAGATTAGTATTGTAACGCAAATTCATTTATTCATGGGAACAACTATGTTGCACTTTTCTCTTCACTGTGCTGTGATAGGTGAATTAGATGAACTGATTATTGTCTAAACTGCCCTCTTAATCCCCTACTTATTTACCCGATATTTGTCCAATGATGACGAAGATGATCGATATACTGCAAACAGCTTTTGTCATTGTTGTTAACACATGAAATCTGATTGTTTGCTGATGATTTTATCGAGATGCAAGTGAGAGAAAATGAACGATTTGTCCTTTATATTTGCCGTATTTTGTTTGCTTCATCAATTTCTCTCTAAAGAAAACTGTTTCCCTCGTCACCTTTCGAACTCACGAAGTAAAATCTGCTGCATAGAAGATATTGTCATTCTTTAACACCACCCAATCTATTCGTTAATACATTGAAATAAAATATGAAATAGTGAAACTTATTTTTATCAAGAACATAATCGCCTCTAATCACTTAAGTTTACGATAAGAATTTCAACATATAAATCAGAGTACATTTCAAGCAATGATAATTGTAGAGACTATCAAAGAGATCTTTCAAGGCTTTAGCTCTGCAATCCTGTTTTATTGGTTAACATGTTTTGAGATTTTTAGTTAAATCTAAATGCTTTCGAAATTCACACGCACATTTCTCTAATGATTTGATCTGTATAGAAGGAATATTTTGAGAAAAAACTATATTATTTACGAACTATTGACATAGTATTCAAAATGACATTCTACGTTTCTTGAAGAGCGCATTTTTCTCTGACAACATTGTGTCGATTGACATCATTATTTAATTTATTAAGATATATTTGAGTATAGAGTAGTTTGGAACCGAAGAGAAAGGAATAATGAATAAATCATATATGTCGATTACTCATCCTTACAACTTAAACCTTACACAAAGTTTGCTCAACGACTTGGGTACGTCTTAACGGCAATTCTGCAACATCTTTAGTTAGTACATTCAACAGTCTATTGGCTATTAAAACATGTTCACAATTATGAATTATATGTTGAAAGAGTTATGCACTAACACTCAGACTCTCATGTACGGTTTAACTCATTCATAATACTCATACATCATTATAGAATACGATCATTTACCTTCTGTTGCCATTTCTGTTGTAGGTTCAGTCCAATTAGTTGGTTCATCAGTACAGTAACGTAAACTACAAGCTGGAGGTGCAACCAACTCATACACATAGTACCATCCACAGTTAGTCACGGAGATAGTAGTGTTCCAAGAACAATTGCTACCACTCCACGCAAAACATACAGATCCAGTTGTGGTTGTATTCACAGTAATCGGAATGTTTCCAGAATACCAGCCAGGTGCATCAGTGTTACATTGATGATACGCAACTGCGCTTGTGGGAATTGTTGAGCCACCTGAACCGACAAAACGCACCCATATTGGAGTAGAACTGAAAATGTTTTGGTCACAGACGGAAGATCCATTCGAAGTCACGTAGATACTTCTTGTAGGATCATTGATCAACGTATAATTGTAGCATTGAGGAGACACTATCGGTGTATTTGACGTTGGAGCTGAACAGAACAGAAAATTCATTTAGAAGTATCCATACAGAATATGATTATTTACCTGGAGTTGTAGGTTCAGTCCAATTAGTTGGTTCATCAGTACAGTAGCGTAAACTACAAGTTGAAGGTGCAACCAACTCATACACATAGTACCATCCACAGTTAGTCACGGAGATAGTACTGTTCCAAGAACAATTGCTACCACCCCATGCAAAACATACAGATCCACTTGTGGTTGTATCCACATCAATCGACATGTTTCCAGAATACCAGCCAGGTGCATCAGTGTTACATTGATGGTACGCAACTGCGCTTGTGGGAATTGTTGAGCCACCTGAACCGACAAAACGCACCCACATCGGAGTAGAACTGAAAATACTTGTATCACAGGCGGAAGATCCACTCGAAGTCACGTTGATACTTCTTGTAGGATCATTGATCAATGTATAGTTATAGCATTGCGGAGACACTATCGGGCTGTTCGTAGTTGTGGCTGAAAACAAAACGAAATCAGTATTGTAACGCAAATGCATTTATTCATGGGAACAACTATGTTACACTTTTTCCTTCACTGTGCTGTGATAGTTGAATTAGATGAAATGATTATTGTCTAAACTGCCCTCTTAATTCCCTACTTATTTACCCGATATTTGTCCAATGATGACGAAGATGATCGATATACTGCAAACAGCTTTTGTCATTGTTATTAACACATGAAATATAATTGTTTGCTGACGAGTTCACTAAGATACAAGTACAGAGAGAGAAATGATCTGTCTGACCTTTATATCGCCCTGCTTTGTTTATTTTATCAGTTCTTTTTAAATAAAAATTTCCCTGTCATTTGTCAGGCTTTGAAGAAAAAAATCAATTTTCTAAACCAAATATTTTTCTTCTATATCGAAACGATCAACTAACATTTCAAAGTATCACTAAAACCAGTGAAATTTATTCGTATAAGAAAAATTTTGTAACCATCTTGGACAAACGTATGATATTTTCAATATAAACGTGAAAACAAAAGTCACTTTTGGAAAATTAAATTTCAGTAGATCATGTCATTAGCTCTGCAATTCTATCTGTTCATTGAAAATATACTCGAAATCACCAGTTACTACAAGACGATCTCGTGTAATCCAGACAAACTTCTTTATAAGCGGATTAATCAGTCAGAAAGCTTTTAGATATTGACGTAGTAGTTAGCGAGCATCAAACAAAACGCATCCAAGTAGAATTGTATGCTTTTCATCGGAAACAAGCATGTAAATATCATGAAATGAAATCGATCTAAATTACGGCTTGATATTTACAATGTTCGAAAGCAAATATAGTTATTGTGTACCGAGAGATCGGAACGATGGATAGATATTGTTTGTTTCTCATCCGAAAAATTTCAATTCTTCTCGGAGAAAAACAAATATATTTTGTCCTTAGAGGATGTACTAGTATAGAAAAGTATGACTATATCGTAATTAAATTTTGTAAAAAGGTGAATTCCTTTATTTTTCCTACGCAAAAAGATATCTACGCCATTTTATTTCAGTTTCATTTATTCTCTTCGAAGATTCTCATTAATATCGACATGCCGCGATAAAATATTCTTTTTTTTCTCCTTTAATGTAATGCATCGCACTTCACAATACTTTTTTAGCCGTTCTTTGATACGGTTGATCAGACAATAATCGCGTGTTCGTGAATGAAAAACGAAACGCATCATACTCTTCTCACATTGAAATATTCAAACATAGTTGAAAAAATGTCGTCATCATTGAGCGAACAAAATCAAGCTGGTCGTGCTTGGATTCAAGCGTTCTACGATAAAATGGGCTCGGATACATTTGATATTGAAAGTTGGTACAACGAATTCTTTCAAGTGGATGCAACGTTGACTCATAACAGTGCACCGGCGATCAAAGGCCTTAAAGATATATGTGCACATATAGTAGGAAATCGTGCACGACAATCGGTTAAATATGTTGTCAAACATGTTGATGTCGTTCCCAATCGAATTTATACTGAAATCGATGCACTAATTACGCTGAAAAATGATCCACAAAAGATGAAGATTATCCTCTCAGGACTCGCTGTGTTTCACAAGAAAACTGATGAAAGCAAATTATCAGCACTGAGAACTTACGTGGACTCAACTCCGTTGATGGAACGAATTCGAGCAATATCATAAGATTATGCTTCGCTTCGTCTTGGTAGAAAAACATTACGTTCTTAATAAAGTGAAATTTTTCTTTTATCGAACACTGGGAGCAACGTCACGTCTGATTTTATTGATGAGTTTTGACCAAGTTGAACTGGTCAGATTTTTATTCGTCATGCCAGTTATTTCAATCATGCATGATTGAAATCAAAACGCATGTTTTTCAGCTCATCAATAGAATCAAATATGGAATTTTCGATAGCAGAAAGTCTTCGTGGCATTAATATACTTTTGCACTTGTCGTCCTGTTCAATAAAAGTACAAGACGCATGTTATATTAAATGAATAACACAGCATGTCAACAATCCTTGGAAAAGCTCGATTTTGCTGTTAAGATTGCGTATAATCATGAACAGAACGATCTTTGACAAATATTTTTTTGGTAATAGTACAAATTCTACTCTGAAAAAAGAGACAACAATGTGAAGGACCATGTTCTGAACGTGTATAAGTTATTTGAAAAGAAGTCATGATCGAGGAGGAGGGGTATTACGAGTAACGGATTGTTTTATTGATCTGGTTTAGCTTCAAATACAAAACAAATGAATGAACGAACGAATTACATTGAAAAGCATAAGCAAAAGCCAAGCGATTAGTACATCACAACGTATGAACGTTTTCTAAGCGAGAATTACAGCGGAATAAGCGTTTTTTGCCGTCATTCACGCAGTAACTGTCTCCATTCGATAAACGTTTCTGCCATTTCCAGAGTATCTTATTTGCTTGCGATGTTTACATGAATTGTTATAAATACTTTGTCGGATTCGAAGCAACTCTTCTAGTTGAATATGTGGAGGCATATAGAGGCAAACTTCGAAATCGTGTGGATCGTCATCGATGAAGCATTCGGTGGACACGTTCAGACGTGTGGATATAAATAAACGAAGAATCAGTCCAAGTTCTTGAGTGCTGTCGATCACATCTATATGACATATACTACACCCAGCGTATTCGATATGCATAATTTCATCGATGACAATAGCCGTTCTGTTGAATAGAAGGTGCCCGAAAGGGCGTTCTCTCAACTCCGCGTAATTGGCGGGTACACGAAACTGTCTGGTTTCAATTGCAGGAACACTACCACGGATCGAATCAACTTGTCGTCGCCATAAATCGTTATCGAGTTGAATAATGTCCTCATAGTCTCTGACATGTGCAGAATGAATATGATGAAGACAACAAAATACTAGGAACAGGAGAAATGAAAAACAAGATCCTCCCATTGTGCAGAAACCTATTGCTGTGAGTGCATTTGGTCGTTTCGGCAAGTTTCTAAGTTTGTGAAATCCAAAGAAAGAAAAAAGACTTATAATGGCGAAGCCAGAAGTGAAAGTGACGAGCATGAAGACGAAAAAAGGCATGAATTGTCTCCGGGCTTTGCACAATCTTTGAGCAACACGTGAAGGTTCTGTTACCAGTTCAGATGTCCGAACGGTAACATCGGTATCGTTCACTGATGCACGCGTTCTAGTTGTTGTCAAATTCTTTTCCATATTGTTCGGTAACTTTGGCAGATCTGTAAACCCAAAGCGAGAAATCTAACAACTAGATTGGAATTTAACTGAATAGAATCGTCTGCTGCGAACTCGCGATACGTTCAAGTAATAATGTAACGCAGACTGGGTTCTCACTTTGCCTTTAACTGATATCATGTACTTATTTTCCTACGATCTTGGAAAAACTATTGAGCATTATCATGGCACTAATAAACTTGAACAAATATTTGCTATGTGATTTTACACCGACGTTCATTTATTAAATTTTTATGAGATTGTATATAATCATGACTTGTTCTGTCAAACAGATCTGTCACATTTTTCGACTTCTTCTTTCTATCGTTCATGAAGAAAAAAACAGAAACTATGGACGACTACGCCATATTGAAGAACGAAAGAGAAAAGAAATCGTTTCTTTTTCAATACAATTAATACCCTCCAACGATATCATATTTGAATAAGAACAAGAGATGAAAAAGCACTTCTGCATATAAAGTAAACCGATATGTGCGAGTTTATTCAATCTTTATGTCCAAAACAAATCATACAACATCCGTAGAAGTAGGCAACAACATACAATGCACAAGCAACTATCATTCCTACCGCACAACCTATTTGTGCTTTGAGAAAAACATATTTATCCGTTGGAGGCGACTTGTAGCATTGATCGACTGATGTTTGCACACCGTTGAGATAGATCGGTGTACAGTTTTTAGCTATTTCCCCATATGCCGAATTGAAACTTTTGATATCACGTAGAGCGCAGCATAAATTATCGCCTAAGTAACATTTACAGATATTATCTTGAAAGTAGGCATCGAAGTATATAATAACACCCGCCAATAATCCACTCAAAACTATGAACGCAAAAGAGAAAGAACGCTGTCAAGAAGGATTAATCGATATTTACTGTTCAAAATCAACAGGTATGTTGCACAACAACGACCACGACAACAACAAGCTGAAATAGGCTATTGAAAAACAATTTTTTCTAGATTGAAACTGACTTACTGATGAAAAACATCATTAGAAACGTTGGAATGAAGATTAGACAGGACCAAAATCCTGCCCAGATAGTACCATGCGCAACATCATAGTAAAACGAGCCAAATTCTAACCCTGCAATAGCTGCCGTGAGAAGTAGTTGCACTGTCGCTAGTACAAGTGTAATCCATCGAGGAAATCGCTCTTTGAACCCCATATTAATCGAATATGAATAATTTCTGTGATCGAATTGAAAAGAGCGAAAGAAAAAGAATCTTGCAAGAGATGCGATCGGGAGAAAAGAACAGATGTAAAGAGAAAAAAGAAAATTATACTTCCATTTTTTTTCTTTGAGTAATCACTGCGGACTGAAGGTCGTATCACAACGACGAGAAAAAAGTACTTCAAATAAGAATGTTGTTTGTGTTCGATTATCGCGATTTTTTTTTTCGAAAAGAAATGTTGGGTGTGAACAACACAAAGCAGGGCGACAACAAAAAAAACGAATTCGGTAGTCACTGAGTCACATGTTGGATTTTCATCTTGAGAATGGATTCGAGCGTTTCAGATGTTGAAGACGTTTGGAAAACGTCTTCTCGAGAAGACATTTCTCCGAGTTGGCAAGAATACTTTCGGGTAGATCAACTAATTCTTTAGTCGAATGGTGTTTGGCCATGAGCAGATTGACTTCAAACTCACGGTTTTTCCTCTTTACAGAATTTATTTCGTCCAATGGGATGGCCGATTCCGTACGCATAATCAATCGAACGCAAAGTCCTGTCTCTCTTGTATGCTCAATCAAATCAGCAGCATAAATTACAAATGAATCGTATTGAAAGCACAGAATTTCATCGACAATAATGCCTTTTTCTGTGAAGACGACGTAACCAGTTGTCTTCGTTTTGTACTGATCATAGTCGTTCTTTCGACAGGATATTCGTTTATTTTTTGTTGGAAGAGTATTCTGAAGTGAATCGATCTGCTTCTGCCATAGTTCACCATCTAATTTCACACAATATTGTACACGCTTCATCCAATCATAACCGAAACGGTATCGTTGATAATTATAATATACAGCGATTAAAAGAACGAAAGCGGGTATGGCTATAATTACACCTAATACCAATGGTAAAATCGTCAAACCACTGTCGGTGGCATCAGTCGAGGCTTTAATACAGATAAAACAGATAGTACTTGCCATAATTAAGATAAGGATGATAAGTAATATAGCGATTGTACGTCGTTTCGCTTGTTTTCTGTATACATTGTATAGTTTAGTACTGATATCAGCTGAGTTACTTGCAGCAGTGCTTATATTCGTTAGGTTAATAGTAGTTGGAGTATTAGATATCATATTTACATCAAAATGAGAAGACTATACACTTGAGATTATATGAGATTTGCCTTGTGGTCTTTGGGAACTAGGGAATCTTGAAGAAAAAATATTAGTGACTTATATCAATATTTAACACCTGATTTCTCTATAAGGATCAATAAAAACTTTATGTCGTCGTTTATTTTCTTTAAATATATCTATAGACACGAACTGTTTTTCTTAAAATATATTGATTAAAATCTGCTTACGATAGAGTTTTTTATTAATTCAAATTACGCATGAAATCGTACGAAAAGAGCAGAGTCACGATTCATGTTGATTAGATTAATAAACAATTATTGTCGCTTGCTTTGCTGATAACTTCCAAAATGTGCTGCTTGTTGTTCTTGTGTTGCACTGAGATAAACTGCCGAGCTGAAAGTAGCTAAGGGTGCGTATGTTCCTCGTTCAGTACTATGTTGCACATAGGTATTAAAGTGAGACGAACGATAGGCATTCTCCGATGGATAATGATGTTCAAGGTCTTGAATTAATAATTGACAGAATTTATCTTTGCCGGACACACTTGCTTTGATTTTGTTGACTTGAGCTTGAAGGATTGCTCGAGATCGTTGATAATCCATTTCATCCATAGCTCGTTTGATTTCGCGAGCTGTTTCAACTCGATTGCGTTGTAGATCGAGATTGTAGTTGACTGGAAGTTGACCAGGAGTTGGCTGCGACGTTCGCATCAATTGAAACGGAACAGGTTTTGTCGTTAATGTCTGATTCGTGTTTGTCTCCACATATGTAACTGACACTTGACCTTGAATGTGCAGTGTAATTGAAATTTCATTATCGGAAATGGCATCGTCTTACCAATAATTTGAGGTATATCAGCGGCTTGTCCATCTTGTCTTCCAGTATTCTCATCATCCATTGACATAGTTTCATTGACTTCAATTTCCGGAATGTGTAGTTGAAAAATGAGATTTCGTTTTTCGTCTGCATTCAGATCGTTCAATTTAAATCTCAATCGTTCGCATGGTAAATTTTCAGGCGTATGCGAATATATCGAATGAACATGAGTGATTGCGTATGGTTCATTGAATTTGATCTCAACTTGAAGTTGATTTGCAACACAACTGAATAAGCCGCCCAATGTCAGAGCAAAAGCTCGACCAACCGCTGCTTGCTCGTCCTATTCGGAGCGAAAAAGATAATCGTGTGTGCTTACGAAATCAAACCAAAACTTACGATATATGTAAAGCTACCATTATTGCCCTTCTCAGCTATTTGTACCAATAAAGAAGCCAGATGGTCAGGCCCATAGCCGAATGTGTGACATTGCACATCTGTGGGTAATGTTGATAGTAATTGCCCGTAATAATGCAAATGATTATCTTGTCCGTCGGTGAGTAATAGTAAAGCAGCGATGGGATTTTTCGTTCGACGTGTATTTAGCAAATTAATACCCATCTGTAATCCACTTCCGATGTACGTACCACCACCGCCATGCAAATCATCGTTGATTGCTCTCGTTAGGACTTGTTGACTAAAAACTGGTACAACGAGGTCTGGTATTGTCAAAGAAAGTTATTTACTTCTGTCGATTCATTCGTTTCAATCCATGTGAACGATCGAATGCTCGCGTGTCAAACGAAACAAGTGCCAAGCGATCAAGATCATTCAATTGATCAGTTATATAAATGAGAGTTTCTTTTAACAGTTGCATTTTGTCACCAGCCATAGAACCACTCTGATCAACAACACAAATGAGATCAATAGGAACGCGAGATGCAACGGGCGACGTACTGCCAGACGCTACGACTCCTGGTGGTGCTTGAAGTGTCACCATGCCGTAGATATTTGATTCTGGACGAAATGCTTGAGTGCTATATTCAAGTGCTGTTGTTGTCGTAATCATTGGACGATGGCTCACTGAAGTCATAGCAGCAGCAGCAGCCTGTCGAGCAGAAGAAATTTGAGCAGAAAGCGTTCGTAAAGCATTCTTATCAACTGGATCTTCTACTGAAGGAATTTCCTACAGAATGAAATTACAAAAGGAACTGTTTCAACCTTTGTATATGCCCAAATTACTCACATGTACCGGTGGCTGGTGTGTACGAGCTAGTAGTTGTACAACGGTTGCATCGATAGCTGCTCGGCATAAGGGGCACTGTTTGTTTTGCGCTTGAATGTTCGCAGCCAAGCATTGTAAATGAAATTTGTGTTTGCAGGATAGTCTTAATACGGGTGGTCCTGGCACCAGAGCACTCAGACAGATAGCACAACTACGACGTGAATTTGAAGACCCAATAGTCTGAGCGGGAGAATTAGGCAACATAGATAGTTTGCGTTCCTTATGAATGTTTGCGAGAAAGAAAAAAAACGAACTATAAAACAACGTGTTTGTTTTTATACTATCATTTGCACGAGTCATGTGGTTGCACGACACATGATGACTCATTTTCTCATTCAAGGAAATGAGGCATCTAGCGTTATATTGTATTTTTTCATGCACGATTAATTTTATGAGAAAAAAAAATTGTTAATCAAATATTAGCAAAAAGAAAGATGTACTAGCATTGGTAAAACATATGGAATCGCCTGAAAGACGTTTCGATGCGCAGAATTGGGAATGATAATCGTGTTGTTGTCTTTGTATATACGAGGTACGCGACTTGATATTGCGCTAAAGACTTCCGATCGAGGAATCTTCGCGGCGCTAGCAACTTCATCTCCGGTAATTGTCATATTTCCTTGTTGACCAATGAAAGTAACGCGAGTTCCAACAGGATATTCACGGTCAAGACCGACCATCAATTGATCCATTGATATTCGCCCAACGATTTCCATACGTTGTCCTTCGACAAGAACACCTGTTGGTTTGAGATTTTGATGCCATCCGTCACCGTAACCTATTGGTACAGTACCAATCCATTGTTTCTTCGTTGTCGTATACGTATCTGCATAGCCAATCTTTTCGCCGGCTTCGACTTCTTTGACAAGACTGAGAACGGAATGAAGGGAAATAACTGATTGAAGTGTTATTGGCAAGAAGGCTTTTAGAGGTTCATTGGGTGGACCTGTTAACGCTTTGCCACATCGTACCATGTTATAGAAAGGTTTTTCGTCATGGTATAGCGTTGCGCCGGAATTCGAGCAATGAATGAGTTTTTCCGAACGATTGGGAATAATTTCAAGAAACTGTTTGAATCGACTCAGTTGTCTTAAGAAATAAGTTCGATTTGTTAGATCTTCTGAAGTGGCGAAATGTGTAAAGGCACCAGTGAATCGTAACTTGGGATTTCGAGAGACAATATCTATCACCTTTTTCACTTCATCTTCGGTTCTGCAACCAAGTCGGTTCATGCCTGTATCAATTTTCAGATGAAAATCAACCGGCTGTTCAATAGCTTGATCAGCTTCTTGTAACCATTCCAACGAAATGCCAGTGATCGTCACATTTGCTTCACTTGCTCGCGATAAATGTTCGACGGGAACATAGCCGAGAACAAGAATTGGAATATGTTTCGCGATTTCACGTCGTAGAACAAGTGCCTCATCCAATGTCGCCACACCGATCCAAGTTGCACCGGCAGATAAAGAAGTACGAGCGATTTCCATGATGCCGTACCCATACGCATTGGCTTTGACAACAGCCATCAGATGAACATTATCACCGATGTATTTTTTCAGATTTTGAACATTGATTCGAACAAGATCTAGATCGATATCAATCCATGTAGGCCGAAGATATGGAGGGGGAATTCTAGAACACATCGAAATCGATTTCTCGTACTCAAAAGCGCAAAGGGAAAATGCATACTCTTTAGGTTTTGTTTTACTTGGAAATATCGTCGAATTAATAATCGGAGAACTATGTATCGAAGCATACATAACGCTCATTATTAAAATAAGTCTGATTATTCGCGACATGGTTTTCTATCTAAAGAGAACACAACAAGATCGAAACTTAAATGTGTCACAGTTACAATCTCGTTTTTCTTTTCTTCATATGAAAGCGATAATAATCGTAAATTCACTTTGATATATCAATATGTGTATAATCATTAAGTGTCGCTCTCAAGAAATCTATGAGATCGAAAAAAAAACATCAAAATACCAGAGTCTTTTTGAAACTAATCTACATTGTCGAATATATTCGATACTTCGAAAGGAAAGGCAAAAAACGTGGTCTTTTCATTCTTTAAAATTTACCTATAGATAATATACAACGAATTCAGCACTTCAAATAAAGATTAACACCACATATCTAATTTAAATGATAAATTATGCACTTGCATTCATTGCTTTCAATCGTACAGATTTTTTTCTTTATCAGTTAGTACAAAATTCACTATTGTTATTGAGTCTACCATTGTCGATCGGAGAACACGTGTCCGGAAGTTTTCTCATGATTTTTTCTGGCTAAATCACTGATAGTACATATGCGTCGATTTCGAAATCGTAAGAATATACATCAATGTCAAGAGAAAGATAATATATACTTGATTTACTCTGTCAAATCATGAGCGAATCGATGATACAACAGAATAATTCGCCGTTCTACGCAAGTATTGAATTATGTGTAACATTGAGGCTTTGATTAATTATCGAACATCCACGGTCTTTCTTTTCATCACTGATATCTATGCAAATGAAAAAAAGATTATACGCGCATTGAGCATTCATTCGTGAAGGACTCCTATACAAAAAGCGATTTTTTTTTCTCTTTCTCAATTGACATCCTTCTCGTTCAATACTTCATATGTGCATATACACATACCAAGTAGAGGAGACATAGTCGATAACAGAGACGATGCAGCTGCAACATATTGGATATCCTCAAATAACTCCAATTGATCAATTTGCTCCAATAGGAGCAGAACCGATCAAGGAAGCTCCTCCACGGTAGATCATTTGTCATCTCGTCATCCTTGCCATAATGATCTGTGTTGTTTAGTCATCGATGGCCCGCTTTCCTTGCCATTGGTCTTCTCGCCTTAGGTTTATTTCTACTCGCTGCTACCATTGTTCTAGCATTAATTCCTGTCTATATATCCAAACAAACTCAGCCAGCAACAATACGCACATTAACAAGCCCATTTACTCTACCAATAAGCAGTAATACTATACTCACTGCAAGCACTTTCAATGCAGCTCAACTCGCGTACTTACAATCCATTGTTCGTATTTTCGAATCGTATGTTTCATATGTATCCTATGATTCTATTAGTTCCAACAACGACTGGATAGCAATCGAAAGACTAGTGGTAGTAAAATAACTGTGAACAGTGCATCGGCGCTGGTTAAAAGCAAACGCGTAAGTTCCAAACAAAGCAATTGCTTGATTTACAATTATTTCTTTTTACAGCGTAAACGACAAACAGCTGGATCGATTACTGGTACTTATACAATAACTTACCCTAGCACGATTCTAGTAACGTCATTCAATACTTTAAATTCTTTTACTCTTAGTAATGATCAGTGTAAGTGATACGAACCATGAATGATAAGCATTTCACATCTACGTTTTTTAGTAACACAACTGCAAAACTTACAAAGTAGTAAGAGTATTTACCGATGAATAGAAAAACATTCTTTGTATTTTCATTCTAGGTGGCTGAAAGCACGCGAAATTATAAATCATCGATCAATATTGACAATAAACTAAACGTTCTTTTTTTAATCTAATCCAATAAAACATATGCTCTAGATTTCAATCAAATAAATAAATAAATATCTTCTTGGTTCTGTCTCGTTAGAAAACTTCCGTTCACATATAGCACACGCGATACGGCCGATTTAAATCGAAAGAACGCGCAAAGCTGCCGATACTCATCAGATTAAAAGAAAGAAAAACAGCATTTGAAATACATCTTCGCAATCTGAAAGAACAAACATTTTCGACGTTATTTCTTTCCTATGTTTGCATTACTTATCTGGAGACATATTTTGTTACAACTGGCTCTTTTTGATAACAACAGCAAGAGTGCACACTTCAGTACTTAAAGGCAAACTGGTTTGTCTCAACTTCACGAAAACTGTGATGAACTGTAGTTTTTCGCTTAAGAATTATCATGGTATATGGCATTCGATGTTCTATATAGAATTAGAATGGAGCTATCGTTACATATTTTTTTCATTTAGATACTTAAAAAAAACAGATATTACGATGTATAACTCATACATTGATTAGCTTCGATGTAGTTGACTTTCTAACCATATAGTGTATTCATTTTCTGCTCGTGGATCAGCATTACTCCTCAACGGGCAATGAATACTTGCTGGTGATGTTTGTTGCTGTCGAACGGAAAGTTCAATTCTTGCATTGGATGAATTGTGATTCGCATAATGTACAGCATCAAACGATCGACGTTGCCTAGATATTTGTGAAGGTTCGTAGGACCTTTGACCATCGTTTTAATGCCAGTTGCAAAACATAGAGAATGTTGTCAATGTCGGAACAGTACAAACGAAAACAAAGCTTCAGTATTCACAATGCTCCTCTCATGCTATGGAATAGACAATTGCGGTTGTTAGGAGCTTAATGGCAAATACCAGACGAAAACCAGTTCGAAAACTGAGCTCCAATCGTGAAAGCTTCCGAACTACTGTTAGTAAATTGTTTAGTACAAGGATGGGACCGCGACAGCAAAGAAGAAAGCACATCTTGGTGTAAGAACGTGATCACGGACAATGGTGCTATTTTTACAAAAATTACCTTGATGTGACGGTTGGCGAGGACATCTCCATGATCGGAGCTTGTATTCGAAAAGAATCCGTCCGGATACGATGGATTATTGTCTACGATAAACCTCAAAAATAGAATTAAGTCGACGGCAGAAACGACAGAAAGGCAAAGAATAGGATGCTTGCATCGAGTAAGTCTATCATTTGACCTGTTGACCGATGGTTATTTCAGCAGAAATATATGCATACGCTCAGAATCATTTGGAATGTTTCTCCACTAACAAAAACAATATTTGTTATCATACACACACCTACATGGATTTAAGATTAGGTGAAGTTTTTTTTCTTTAATTTACCAGCAGCAAAGAACATTCTATTATTATTCCGATCATGCGATCGTGCGCATATCAGAATGAGAAAGAGGAACATCTGCGCACAACTCTATTTTCTCACTTTGTTGAAACTGGGTTATTATAAAGTAAAAGTACGTTCCGATTTTTTTCATAAGTCGAGTAAAAATGGCACGAATTTCGATTTTATTTTTGTCTTTAGTTGCACTATTTTCGAACAATGCGAATAGTTTCAACTTGACTGAATATGCTTCGATCATCGAATCACTATCACTTGATGGTCAATTCATCGAAGAATATACTAAATGGACATTGGAATTATTGTCTGATCCTGATTACATCGATGGTCCAACTCCGCCACCTTTTCCTTGTTCAACTGAAGGAATGACAAGCACAGAAGTACCAACATCAGTTCATGCTCTTCGACCTGGCGATATTCAATGCGTTGCCGCTCTGGGAGATAGTATTACAGCTGCTATGGGTGCTCGTGCTTTGACACCAGTTGGTGTTCTCTTGGAAAATCGAGGTCGTTCTTGGTCAGTTGGCGGTGATGATTCTTATAAGAAAGTCTTATCTGTGCCAAACATACTTCGTTTGTACAATCCTAATTTGAAAGGCTTTTCAACAAAAACATCCGTTTCGTTTCTCAATGGGCAAAATGCGAAAAATAATGGATTAAATGTTGGTCTGTATAGGTTACAACTCTCGTTCTGAACGAATTTATGTTTGTTTGTATGCTTGCAGCTAAATCTGGTGCTCGTTCATATCACATGGTAGATCAAGCCGACCTTCTTTTAACTCGTTTGAAGAATGAAAAATTATGTGATTGGGATAACGATTGGAAATTAGTCACACTTTTCATTGGAGTAATTCGAAATTTACTTTCTATTGAAATCATTCATTTGTTTTTCTCGTTATTAGGGCAATGATCTCTGTGATTTTTGCTCAGATTTGGTCAAACATGATCCAGCTAAATTCATCGGCTGGATTCGTGACACTCTTGATCGATTATATAATGCCAATTTGCCTCGAACACTGGTTAATGTTGTTCTTGTTCTCGATGTTCGTCCAATCCGTGAACTTAAGGATGGCAATTTTGTTTGTAAACTTCTTCATAAATCATTATGTAAATGCGCTGCTTATCCAAGTGAAGACGATGAACGAACGTTAACCGAATGGATTCCTCAATATCAACAAGGTGTTATTGATTTGATCAATAGCGGTCGGTACGACGGTCGAGAGGACTTCACTGTTGTTGTTCAACCGTTTTTATCGAAAACTGTGCCTCCCCGAAAATCGAACAAAATCGATTTCAGTTATTTTGCTCCAGATTGTTTTCACTTTAGTGCGAAAGGTCATTCCGTAGCAGCTCTATCACTCTGGAATAATATGTTCGAACCCATCGGTGCGAAAAAGACCTCCTGGCATCAAGGTGAACCACTCGAATGTCCAACACAAGATCATCCATATATTTTCACATCAAAAAATTCCGTTTCAGCTAAAAAATAACAATAAAGCTTAATAAAAAAAGACATCTGATTAGAGTGAGAGAACGTCATTTTATGTTCAAACAGGAAAAACTATATGCGTGATGTGTCTAAATAAAATCTGAAAGCGGAATAGATGTAGCTTATCACTATCACCTCATTATTAAACCTACGTGATATTCTGTCGCCTAAGGTATTCATACAAGATAAGCTTCTCCCCTCAGTAAGCTACATCCTTTATAATCTTTTTAAAAAATTTATCCCTTGTTAGTTCCAAATAGATTCATTCAAGAATAGAATAGCGAAGAGCATTAGTTAAGAGAATCGGGTGTGTACTGTAAGTATAAACTCATTAGCCGATATTCGATAACTGTTCTGATATATGTACTCTGATAGTTTTTATAAAGCTTATCAACAGTTCTATTCGATCTCGTGCTACTATACAATCTCTGTTTTGACACGATTCTGATGAGAATGTCGTGTGAAGATTTATCATTAAATGCAACTCTTCGTGTTTCATTGACTAGAAGTAATTAAAAACAACGATCGATAAAGAAAAAAAATCCGTTGTTTTGCTTTTGAGCCATATTTGGATTAATTTTAGCTTCTAGTGGAGAATAGAACCCTTTTCAAATGTATATGGTTTCTTTTCCATTCAATTATATTTACTGACAAAACTCGCAATTTTACTTGTTCATCAGAAAAGGAAACAACTTATTCTGATAGATTCATTAACACAACCAGTTTCACTCACTCTTTAGCACTGATGACGACAAATGCAACAACAAGTTTCTTAGTCACACATCTAGCAAGCATTCAGACGCAAATCACACGTTGCTTAGCTATTCCATTAGTTCTCGGCATATTCGGTAATTCGGCGTCATGTATGGTTTTCGGTCAAAAACAACTTCGTTCAAGTGGTGTATCACGTTTTTTCATAGCCGCGTCAACGTTCAACATTATTGTACTTATCTATGGTGTTGGTACAAGTTTCTATGCGCTTGATCACGTTAGTCCTGATACATATTCACTGACTTTTTGTAAACTACGTTTGTATATACGACATATCCTTTTGATGATTGTCCGAAGTTATATTATTCTCGCTTGTATTGCTTCGTTCGGGATATCCTCTCCTCACACAAGTTTACGCTCTTTATGTCAACCGCGGTATGTCAATTGGGCAATCGTTCTGGTTCCACCGGCTTGGCCATTAATCGCCATACATATGACATTTTTTAACACCATCCAAAAAAGTCAATGTGTTAATATTGAATCATATGTCATACCATTTGGGATCTATTTTTTTCTTGTTGTTGGCCTTTTACCGGTCGTTCTGATGGTTATATTCATTTCATTAACAACCCGAAATTTACGTCGTTTACATCATCGTGTTCGAGCAACAGTTCTTCGCCCAGCAAGATTACAATCACGTGATCGACATTTCATACGCATGCTTCAAGGGCTCGTTCTAATGTATGTCATTACGAATCTGTTCTATCCAGTCAATGTTTTATACTCGGCTGCAACCCATTGGACTGCAAAGAGTGCAGAACGTACTGCTATTGAAGCGATAATTTTCTCCATAACCAGTAATTACATCTTATATATCAACAACGTGTCGCCATTCTTCGTATTTTTCACTACATCTGATTCTTTCCGACATTCATTTTATCGCATCATCTACAAGTTCATGCGTTATTTCATAAGCAAAAGGAATCAAATACAGCCAGCGATGGTCACGATTGAACCATCTGCACGCAACAGAACTTGATTTGAACAAATGCGATGCCCTTATGTTCTGTAGCCCGGAAGCCAAACGATATATCGCCTAACGAGATAGTTTCGGTATTGTACTTTTTATCGCAATAGGTTGTGGTGCTGGCTCACCGACAATCATTTCTGGCTTTCGAGAATTGTACAAATCACATACATTTGTTCCTGGTCTACAGTGCCAAGTGAAAGCCATCGATATCAAAAAGAACGGATTTACATTTGATCTTCATTGGAATGTTACAACATTCTATGGCAATCTAACAAAAGATCGCAGGATCAACTCTATGATATACTTTTCCGAAAAAAGGATAGGATATCAACAGCAGCGAGTACGTTTTCAGTATGATTGACAGAATTTCACTAAGAAAAATCAATTCTATACACTTTTTTTTCTTATTGTCAGATAAATGGAACATACCCGTGTTTTTGTGCACGAGATGATATATCTGTCATTCAATGGAATTGCCAATGGAGACAACTATCGCTATTTTTAGTTGTCTTTGATCTTATTATGGGAACATTATTTTTCATCCCGAGTATGGGTATGAAAATTCTTAGAGAACGTTTTCAAAAAGAATCACAAACTGAACAATCCACAGAATAATTGCACCAGCTGAAAATATAGTTACTGTTCGCGCCTATTTATCAATAAATGATGACTGCGTATGTAGATTTATTTCAAATGAAACGTTTGTAGTATCTAATAACATGTTTATAGATTAACTAAGCGCCAATAAAATGTACCCGATATGAACCTTTTACTATTCAGGTTATAGAGGATGTGAGTTTGTTTCGCAAAAAATTCACTACTATATGTGTATTCCAGATTTGACTTTCCAGACATTGATTAGGGTGAGGGTACAAGTGTTCTGACATTTGCTTCTATTTCAAAGTATCGGGTATTCAGTAGCGAATACACTGAAGCAGGCTCGTGACAGTATTCGATACTTGCTAGTAAGAAAACTATACTTACATCCATTTTCATAGCTGACTGACAACGCGAGATGAGTCCATTGATTGAGAACAAATGGATCGGGATTAGTTGTCTGACGTGCTCCTGATGGCAAGAGACTAAACACTACTAAAGGTTCACCAGTTGATGTCTTGCCCAGTACGGGCTTGTAATAACTACCCCTCCATTTGCAGCTGTTGATGAGTATAGAATGAAGTCACTCAATGAACTCGGCTTTATCCAAATTGAAAAAGGAACTGATTGATTAGTAACACCGAGATGTCGTTAGCTTTTTGGGAAACTTCAGACGTGTTCCAATATGACCAGAAACTGTTAATGATACTGTCGTATCCTATTAAAAAAACTACTTGCGTCAATTAGTGACCCGTTGTTCCATGGCTAGTAGCATCAAGCTTTGTCTCGACAGACCATCCATATAACCTGAAAAAATCGAAGCTGTCGGGCCGCGAGAGTGTTGTATTCAATAGTAGTATTGCCAAACGTTCCCGAATAAGCACTGGCGATTCGATGACGAGCATTTAATTTACCATCGAGTATACGCAAGAGTAGTATTTCCAAGAATGTTATCACACGAAAAATGAAAAAAAACAACGCATTTTTGGTAATAGCCAGATGGAAACATTGGCTCGTTGCTGCGCATTGACTGAATATACTGATCGATGCTCTACTTGAAAATTTGCTCAGGAAAACAAATAATTCAATTGTAAATGACCAATTACGAAAACAATGAAAGGAGCTACTGCATACTGATTGATAACGTTGAGTAATACACATTGACCTTTAGCTGTGTATCCCGGAAAATACATTGGATTGTTGATTACAATGGTATCACTGCGGTTAAACAAATCAAACATATTCGAATCAAATGAGCAGAATGTTGTGAGGTTTAACCATGAGAATGCAGACGATAAAAAAAATACATGATTGGATACTACATGAAATATTATCACCCATGAACACGATCAGAATCTACTTGAGCAAATTTGTCACATACTTGATGTTTTTGTCAAAGAAATAGGGACAGTGGTAGTAGTTATTTCATTCGACGAATCTGTTATTATTTCGGAAAATCAAACAATTAATTGTATGTTCGTTTACGAAATAGATTATTAATTATAGTTCAGACTGGCGACATAAGAGAAAGGAGAAGAACTAGAACAGTGGCTATTATAACTACTATACCGATAACTAATACACTTGTATGTTTGCTACACATTGATCTATAGTTTAAAAGACGTTGCAATAGTAAAGCCATATGTAAAAATCATCCAAATAAACATAAGAAAAGTCTGTGGGCCGTTGAATTAAATTCTAACGAGTTTAATACATTAGTAAACTTAAAGGCAGTTAATCGCTTATTCCCTTTTCTGAAAGAAAGGGTTATACAGCGTTTAAATGGTGTGTTAAAAAGCTTAAAGTTTGTCTGTCTGTCTGTCCTATCCAATCAGAAATCAGCATTTCTAAAATCGTTGAAATTGATCGATAGCTGCTAGAAAATGATTACCGGTAGGATAATCGAGGTCGGGGATCTCGAATCCGAGGTTAGTTTTAACTAATTATTAACTATTAATTAACTAGCTGCCAACTAGACATAGATTATTAATATGCAGGGTAAGAGTCGACCGAAGGGTAATCGGGGTCGAGGATCTCGAATCCGACGTTAGTGTTGCTTAATTAATTACTAGTTTTTCATTAAGTAGTCACGACTTAGGAACATCCATTGTCAGAGTAGACCGAAGGATTTCTGATGTCGGAAAATTCGAAGTTGAGGGTGAATTTCGTTTTATTCGCTGAGCCTGGGCTTGTTCCTTCCTCTCTACAAAGGAGATATTTTTCTTTATCTGTTCTAAAATCTTTTGTAGAAGATGGTGAGCTGAGGGCTATTCACGGACGTCATGTGTACAAAGATACTAGCTCAAGAAGTTACACGAAAAGATCTAATGCATTGTACATAATGATGTTTCTAATTGAAGAAATTCGAAAAAGTGATATGAGCTTAGTATCATCTTTGCTTTGTATGCTACATACATCATGTCCTTTCATGGGAATTTAGTAGAAGTAGTTCGCTAAGTGATATACCCGTCGGTGGAATTCCATCTTAGTATATGATCCTGTAGCTGATAAATGGACTCCGACTGCAAATATGACAGGAGCACGTTCTGATCACACAGCAACTTTACTCAGTTCAGGTAAAGTACTTATCACCAGTGATGCNCCATCCAATCGTTGTTATCAAGTAGATGAATTATTAGATTCATCGATTATGTCGTTATCGTATATCAAACGTATCAAATACTATAATCGTCCTTGTGATATTCTTGATGTTCGATGTTTCTTCGATGAATTTCACGTTTGCCTTTGTGATAATAATGCTTTTCTTGATTGTGTTCGATTTGATCATTCAGAGAGTTCTTGTCCAACTGACGAGATAACTTGTTTGAATGATGGTCGATGTTATCAACCGATGCAAACAACGATCAATTTCGAATTTGCTTGTGTTTGTCCGGGTTGTTACTTCGGAGATCGATGTCAGTTCACAATGACTAAATACACCATTTCTTTAGACGCTCTACTCGATCAACATATTCTTATTGGCAGATCACTCTCGGAACAATTACCACTTATTCATTGGATGGTGGCCATCGTTGTAATTCTTGTTGTTGTCGACTTCCTTACTAATGGACTTTGTATTCTTACATTCGCACAAAGAACGACACGTAAATTAGGATGTGGATGGTATTTGTTGATTATTTCGATTGTGAGTGAGTTGGGAATCGTTATTTGTGGAATAAGATTTGTCTATCTTTTACAAATACGATTGAATTCGTTTGGTACAACGAACAAAACATTCTTGTCACTATCCTGTATTTTATTGGAACTTTTCTTATCGATTTTACCAACGATTAACGATTGGTTAAGCACTTGCGTTACAGTGGAAAGAACAATCATAGCTGCGCATGGTGTAAAATTCAATAGAAGGAAAAGTGTTTATTATGCGAAGATTGTTATTCTATTTGTTGTAGTGATAAATGTTGTGAGTGCGTTGCATAAACCGTTTCATCGCCGTTTAGTCATCGACTCCCAGCATGGAAATGACGTATTCGCGTGTGTTGCTAATCATTCTCAACAACAATGGATGAGTTTATATGAGATTTTTATCAATTTATTTCATTTCAATATTTGTTTTGATAATAATTCTCGTGCGTCGTAAATTGGTATTAAGTGATATGAGAGCAAAACTGAGTCCGTTTGAAATTTTACGAGAGCAAATCTTTTTATATAAAGCATTTCTTCTTAGTCCATTTATTTTAATCCTACTCGAAGCGCCACGTCTCGCTTTTCTGTTTGCTTTTGCTTGTGTTGAAATTCAATGGCAAAAACATCTATTTTTGACATCGTACATCATTTCATCATTACCAATGGTGTTGACGTTGTTTATATTCGTTTTACCAAAAGATTCGTATAGAAATGAGCTTATACGAATATTGCGAAACTTTCTGAAACGGTTCTTTAATAAATAACGCACATCCACTTCTGTCTTTTCTTGTCGTTCAAATCGAAAAATGTATCTTCAAACAGTTTTATATCAGTATGATCATATTAGAAAATACATTCCTAACTTAGACCACTAGAAATCAACAGTTTGAAATGAATTCGAGCTGAATGACAGCAAAGGATAGTCGGTGATTTAACGCTGATCAGAATCATTAAGGGGGATTGAAGTATAACCTTTACAAACAGTCGTGAGGATAAAAATCGCGTAAGAGCTTTCAATTCTTTACTTACCCTTTTTAGGGATATGTTCTCTTATTCTGTAATTTCGGAACACAATTGACTAGTTTTATGTAATTGTTTTCATATCTTTGTCACCAACTTCAGTTAAATATATGTGACAATAGGTCATCTAAAATACGAGTCAATATGAAAACCAAGCGTTTGGTTTAAAAAAAAACTCTTTTTCCACGTCAAGTTGAGTAACTATGTTCATTGTTATTTATTTTCTTCGTAGTGTCTCCTCAAGCCATTTGCTATTGGAAAATCAGTGTACACGCCGATGTATAATGTTTATTTTGATTGATTATATCAGACATGTCACGTTTTCACCTTCAGCGCGATTCTTAACTTTGTTTACAATGAAGAAAAGTTAATAAAGCAGAATGTAAATTTCATGTAGCGTATATGAAATTAAGAGGAACCACGTGCGATCTAAAAGTAAATAATTACACACAGACCAGTCATTCATATTTCGCATCAAACATCATACAGGCGACATATATATCCTATACCATATTTCAAAAAAGCAGCTTTTATTATTTTGAGGTTCTGCAATACCTGTAAGTGGCCTAGACAAAGACACACGAAGGGTAATACAAAAGCCAAACAGATAATAATCCCATCGATCAACCTTTCACTGTGAGAATATTTATGCGCGCGGAGCTTACTTCACTTCCTCATTACATTAGACTAGATTTCTTTTTTCTCATCGATAGAAACCCTACTCAACTGTCAAACAATGGCAAATATTCTTCCATGTATTTAGATCACATATACGACGCTGACCAGATTCGCAAAAAAAACGATTATAATGCACCCGACCAAAAGTCACAAGTGTATTGCACATCTTTCGACGCTTCTTATGTTTTTTACAGCCACAAGTGCGCAAACGACACTAACTCCCACATCCTTATCTAGTCCTTGCCCGGACTCTCTAATTCTATGCGGCAACACTATTTGCTATACTCCAACAACACAAATCTGTACAGACACCAATCAAATAATCCAATGCATTCGTGTTTGCGGAAATCAATGCTACAGTCCTCCATATCAAGCCTGTGTCAACAATGTGACGATGTGTAACATTCCAAACAACTCCCCCTACTATGGATATGGATACCAGGCCTCTTTAGCTCAATCGTGTAACGGAACCTGTTATGACTCGACATCACAAAAGTGCAACAACAGCATCATTCAGTGTATCAGCAACTGTGGAAGCAAGTGCTATAATCCATCCGCACAACAATGTTTCAATGGAACGCTATGTTCAGTACAACAAAGTATTTGTACCGTTAAATACGACAGTTGGGGAATGGTGTATAATCCGTCATCACTTCAGTGTTACGACCCTTCGAATCAAGTGTGCATTAACAGTTCACTTTGCTCGTATCCATCTCGAGTATGTAACGGACAGTGTCTTTTGGATACCCACTGTGCGTCAACAATGCCACTACATGTGCCGTTGCGAATAATTCCATGTACTATACGTACGGGTACGGTGCGTCTTCAGCCGAATCGTGTAACGGAACCTGCTACGATCCGCCGTCACAGACATGTCAGAGCGGCAGTGTCACGTGTATTGATAACTGCTTCGCGAAATGTTACAATGCATCTGTGTAAGGATGCTTCAATGGAACACTGTGCCCTATTCAGGAAAATCCTTGTACCGTAAAATACGACACATCTGGAGTTCAGTTTAATCCGCCCTGGCTGCAGTGCTATAACCCATCGTACCAACAATGCTTTAACAACACACTTTGTGCGCGATTACCGGGATTTTGTAATGGAAAATGTCTTGGATTAAATCAAGTGTGTGTCAAGAATATGACTATATGTAATGTTACTGGGTGGTATGGGAATTACGGTGTGAACCAAATTCAATTGTGCCAAGCTGTTTGTTACAACACGGCGAGTGAGCAATGTGTTGATAGGCACATCACGTCTAGATTTAGTTCCACTCTTTCACCGGAGTCAGTGGTAACGGAAGCTAGTAACTCGTTGGAGTATGGCTCGTCATCGTTAAGGTTGCTTCACTCGACATGGTTGAAGGTGATCGTAATTGTGTGCCTTGTGTTAGTCGTATTGTCTGTTATTATTTATGGCATATTCCCTTTTCTGAAAGAAAGGGTTATACAGCGTTTAAATGCTGTGTTAAAAAGCTTAAAGTTTGTCTGTCTGTCTGTCCTATCCAATCAGAAATCAGCATTTCTAAAATCAATGAAATTGATCGATAGTTGCTAGAAAATGATTACGGGTAGGGTAATCGAGGTCGGGGAACTTGAATCTGAGGTTAGTTTTAACGAATTATTAACTATTAATTAACTATCTGCCAACTAGACATAGATTATTAATATGCAGGGTAAGGATTGACCGAAGGGTAATCGGGGTCGAGGATCTCGAATCCGAGATTAGTTTCTCGAAATTCTAATTAGCTAAGTAGCTAATTAAGTAATGAAAATTTTCTTCGTTGTCAAGTAAGGGTTGACCGAAGGGTAATCGAAGTCGAGGATCACGAATCCGACGTTAGTGTTGCTTAATTAATTACTAGTTTTTCATTAACTAGCCACGACTTATTAACATCCATTTTCAGAGTAGACCGAAGGATTTCTGACGTCGAGAAATTCGAATTTGAGGGCGAATTTCATTTTATTCGCTGAGCCTGGGCTTGTTCCCGCATCTTTACAAAGGAGATATTTTACTTTATCTGTTCTAAAATCTTTTGTAGAAGATGGTGAGCTGAACGCTCTTCACGGACATCATGTGTACAAAGATAGTAGCTCAAGAACTTACACGAAAAGATCTAATGCATTGTACATAATGATGTTTCTAATTGAAGAAATCCGAAAAAGTGATATGAGCTTAGTATCATCTTTGCTTTGTAGGCTACATACATCATGCCTTTTTATGGGAATTTAGTAGAAGTAGTTCGCAAAGCGATATACCCGTCAGTGGAATTCCATCTTAGTAATTACAGACGCGTGGACTGTAGAAGCAGTATTCTGAACATATGCAGCACTATGAAAGATGTTCGCTTCGAAGCAAATCATACAATAAGAATTTCTTATCTAGTTTCTTTTGGTAGTCGAATGAATAGAAGATCATGACTGTCGAAGCGACAATAAAAGAAAACACAATCGTTCAGTTTGAAAGTCGATCGAAGGCGAAAGGAATAACATAGACAGCATGGCAACGGCTAGCCGTGAGTGACGGACCGGAGGGAGGTCGACGAACGACTAGACGTTTGTTTCGAAAATTACTTGAAAGATGAGATTTATCACTGTCTCAACGAAAATCAATGGTTTTCGAACGAACATAATTGATGTGCTTTCGAGCTTCGAGAATAAGGATTATACACTATCAGCGCTTCAAATTGAACAGAGCGATAGAATATGTACTGTAAACTACACAGTTACGAAGGGTGTTGATAGCTTCGATCACAGATCGACTCAGTATCAACGAGCTACTTCTTTATATGGAAAAACTATGAAAACTGATCATGCGCGTCAACGGCTAGCCGTGAGTGACCGACCGTAGGGAGGTCGACGAACGACTAGGTGTTTAAATGCTAGATTAATCCTAAAGTGTACGCTGAGAATAACCTTGCCAGGCTTCAGATAATTTTGAAAGGGATTTGACGAATGGATATTCCTCAATGAAAATATTCGACAAGGTATCATTTTGTTGACAGGAGAGAAAAGAATCGGTTTATTGCTGGAAGACACAGGCGAATGTTCAAACTTTTCACGTAGTCTACTGTATATCGTCCGTCTATGAGTGACTTAGTAAAGCATTTATGAAAATTTCCATGCGCGTGATGTGAAAATAGAAAAACAGATGACAAAGGTCAATGGTTGGCCGTGAGTGGCCGACTGACTAGCCGTTGAGCGATGAATTTTTCAGTCAATATAGTTAGTGCTGGAGAATTATCCACTGACAAATGGCTAATCGGTCTGATTCCTAAAAAGACTTTGCATCCTATTCATTCTAGTGTGTGACAGTGCCATGATTCAGTTGGACACTAGTAGAAATCGCAGTGTGTTTTCTCTCTTTCGAAGTCTCTGAATGTGTTCAGCATTCGGAAAAGTCTTTCAGAAAAGGGTCAGCGAATCCAAAGGATGAGCGCTACTTGTTAGTAATTATGCCTATTATTCAGATGTCTTTTTTGTTTTTAAAATAAATGCATATCGTAGGTAGGAATAGAGAGAAACAGGCTTCTGATTCCCATACCTGCAAAATGCAGATCATTGTGGTTCTCGTCATCTTCATGAGAAACCTACTGAATACATGGTTGTCATGGTTGAAATCGTTTAATTTCTATACGTCTACTTATTCAGCCAACATCCAAGTCTTAGTTGTCTATGCACAAACATCTCACCATCATGTACGTTTTTACCCTCGATTGAGTTTGTGTTTTTATAAAATACGAAGCATCACACACATATGTGTCATTGTGGGTGTGCAATTCAGACTTTGTAAGTAATCCGCAGCTCGCTTTTCTTGATGGTTTACTGAGTGCTGATGCAATACCCATCAACAACTGGCTTCGCAGATACTCTATGTGAATTAGCTGAAATTACTACGGCACATGCTGCAATTGAGTTAGATAATGAAATCCTTTTCATGTCACAGATGTAAATTATCACGAACGTTTTTCAACCGAATATCACAAATTCTTTCGAATGTTCTCTGAATATGAACATGGGACTGAAACAAGGTAATCTACTGGTGTCTGGCTTGGCCAGCAACTGTCAACACTATGCTGAAAATACAAATAACTGGTTAAGCATACCAGTGCATCCTTATTCAGTGTATTTTCAACATGAAAACAATGATTGGTGGGCTTGTCATAGAACGTCAAAGCACACGAACTTTGCTGCTGTGATATTCAGTAATGGCAATAGTCAAGTAGTACCCCGACTAGCGTTATGGGTGCTATGTTGAAGACGCTCTATTTGTTTCGACATTGAGATGTTATTATAATGTAACATGTTTCTCATTGCTACGACTTGCCCATTCACTGCCGTTAGAAGTCCAACTTCTTGAAATGACTACCGATTCTTGATTGCAAGTCACTACCACAATTGGTACGACTTGGTCGTCTGCATCTTTGTCAACGCATTCATCGTGTAAAAACCGGTATAAATCAAAGAAAAATAAAACATTACAGCCCTGACGCAGCAATAATTGACGTTAAGCTGTATGATGCATAAAACGTATCTATGTCATATAATTTTATTCTCAGAAAAACCATAAAACTTCTCTCATTCCCGAGATAAAGAGTATTTTGTAATGTTTTCATCTTACAAGCGACGAAAGAACATAACTCTTATCGAACTACACATCGCTACGTTACTCCTATCTGTTGCTTTCACAACGTTCTTTCTGTGCTATCTGAATATTCATTGCCCAATTCTCAATTACACCTACAGCTTTCGAGAAAAGAATGAGAAAAATGTTCTAGTTTTTTAAACCGTTCTTTTGCATCACATGTTTAACTTCAGCTGAAAACAAGTGAGATTTAGACTTTTTCTTTTCTCTTATTTTATTTGTCTTGATAAGCTTATCATTCTGCTTGCTCATTCAAATATGATGGAAGCACTCACATCGCAGAGAACACAAGTCATTGCTTTCGCCGATAAATACTTTCTTCAGCGGCGTAATAACTGTTACACACGATATGTAAGCCCTTAATTATAAGACATCTATGTATTGTAGATATATAAATATTTTTCACATGATTCGTGGTACTTCCATACGGCTACAGCATCGTCGAAATCCTACAATTTCACGGCGAACTCGTGTGAATAAGCCGTCAAATGGAACTACGACAACCCAACTACGAATAGTGATACTTCCAACACCACCACAAGAACATCTGACTTTATCTGAATTAATTGAATCATTAGAAACATGGAGAGATCCTGACGACAGTGCACAAGATCTGACAGCAAAAGAAAAAATTCAAGATTGTTTCGAGCAACAATCAGACAGCTTGGATTTATCCTCTCTCTCTCTGAGCACACTACCGGATGTGATTGGAAGAATGCAGCATATACAATTCTTATCTCTTGCTGACAATTGCTTCTCTGAATTGCCGGAAATCTTGGCCCAACTGACCGATTTAAAACTATTGAATCTTTCATATAACACACTCGTAGGCATACCCGATAGTATCAAATCATTCGAAAAACTGCAATTTCTCAACGTAAGTTGTAATCAACTTCAAAAGGTTTCTGCTGAACTGGCGCGTTTGCCACACATTGAAACAGTGCTCTTGCCTCATAATCGAATCCTGGAATTTCCCGACAACATTAAAACTATTAAATTTCTCGAGATACATGATCAAGTGCCATTTGCAAGAGTCGATCGCTTTTCTATTGAATTTGCAGAGCACTGGGAGGCCGCGATAAAACATGAAGGGGATTCCGGTTACTTTGAAATATGGATGGCCCGATTCGAAGAAATTCTGGAGTTGAAACACGTAGAAAGGTATGCCGATGCACTCCTAGGGCGGGCTGGTAAAATAATGAATTTGATGGTAAAAAGCTCACAGTTACGTCAACGATGTTTTATCGAAGCAAATAAATTTATTGCTACGTGTTACGACGGTCTTCTATTCTCCTTATTTGTCATGGAAACCATTTATCTGGAGGAAAAGATGATGATTTTAGAACTGTCTGATGACGAAGTTCGACAAGCTATGGAACAAATATATAATTTTCGTCGACTACAAGATCTTGCTATATTGCACGCCCGAAAACAAATCGATGAGACAACGACGACCGAACGTGATGCAGAAATAGCAGAATTAGAAGCAAGTCTACTTTTCTATTCGTCATCGGCGAATACTCTTGACATGCCATTAGACGAAGAGAACTCCCGTTTCGTAAATGATGTTCCAAGAATATCGTTGGATGTTCAAATGGCAGTTCGATTGATCGAACAGGAAAAGCGCGAAGCTGGAGAAGACTATTTGGTGGACTATCTTATCGACAAAGAAGTGTGGGTGCTCTATTTAGAAATTCGTTATGCTGATATAATCGCAGAACATAGAGAAATATTTATGGAACAGTTAGATAAATTGGAAGTGAGAAAAAGCACAATGCTTGATTATGATTATCTTATCGAAGCCAATGCGCTTGTTGAAGAAAAGACAGATTCCGAACAGAGATTGTATCGTCAGTTAACCAAGAATATTGTGAAAGATTAAGTTTTTGACTTATGGATCAAATAAAATTTCATGCTGAGCTTTGTGTGAACGAGCGACTCGCTCGAAATACGTTGTTTTCCATTTGTTCGAAAAGTGTCCATTCAGATGAATGGAAGCAGAATCGATTGTTTGTTAATAAAAGTCGGTATCACCAAAAGAGATGAACGAAACGGATCTGATAATTGATAGAATTGCTGAGTTAATTCTTACATGCGACTCGATTTTATTTACAAGTGGCGCTGGCATGAGCGTGGCCAGTGGGCTTGGTACTTTTCGAGGTAATGCAGCTGACATTTGGTCACCTCTCTTACAGGAACCAAAGTATGATTATACTGAAATTTGTGATCCAGTTTGGTTTTACAAAGAACAGAGCAATAGTATTGAACATAATACGGCTAATTTCGGATATGCATTCTGGATATACCAGCACCACTTATTTACTTCAACTACGCCTCATCACGGTTATCTCATCGCTAAACAGTGGAGCCAATTAGATCATATGAAATATGCGTTCAGTTTTACAAGTAATATCGATGGACACTGGAGAAAATCCGGTTGGTGTGATGCATCTATACTTGAATGCCACGGTTCTATTGATTATATGCAATGTGTTCGTAATTGTTGTGATTCGGTATGGCCAACGAATGACGCATTGAAATTAAATATTGATCCAGAAACCAACTGTGCGATCGGTCCATTGCCGTTATGCTTGCACTGCAGTCATTTAGCAAGACCTAATATATTGATGTTCAATGATCGACAGTACGCCGGTGAACGATATAACGAACAGATTGATCGCTATGAGCAATTCAAGATGGATATCATAGAGACGAAATCAAAATTATTGATTATTGAACTAGGTGCTGGTACAACGGTACCGTCGGTACGAAATGAAAGCGAACTGGCGTTTAAGAACAAGAAATGGGTGGCCAATTTCGTTCGAATTAATTCATCAGTTGAGCATTCAACGATTGAAGATTGTTATAAAAACAAAGCCAATCGATTGACGTTCAAATTAACAATGGATGCGTTGGCAGCAATGACATTGATTGATCAAGCGTTGAATAGGAAACTAAAAACAGCTAAATAGTTATCAGTGAGGAGCGTGTGTAATCGATCAGAAAATTTTCGTCTATCGATGAATGAAACTTTGTGTATCTATTGTTCGTTGTGATGTACGACGCGGAAAGTTTTGATTGTGTTAACAGAGTCAGTTTCTTTTAAAAGTTATCATTTTATCGTCAGCTCATTTCAACTTGTCTAATACATCATGTGACAGCGATACGACGCATTAATCAAAAGTAAATTCAGTGCAACGAAGAACACTATATTTTTCTTTTCAACTCTGCGCAAGAGAAAACATTTTGACGAGAGGTTTCTTTTTCTATTATAAACATTCGGCTGGGCATCAAAGAAAAGAAAAGCATCTCAACCTTATTCTCACTTTCTGTTATTTTCTTCTGCAGCAGAAACTAGGCACGTGCGCAAAGTATTTGATCATCTTATTCTCTAAATTACGCGCAGAACTCGTTTTTAACCGTCTTGAATGTCGCAGCAAAAGAACACTGTCACATCTACTGTGTATGGAAAATGTATTGGATGTCATGCCAATGCGAAACTAAACGTTTGTAGCATCTGCCATAATCTGAAATGTATCTACTGCATCGGAATGCACCAACAAATAGACACGCTTCTTCAAATAAAAGCTAAATGGGAAGCAAAAGATCAACTTTCGAAACAGCAAACATGTAAGTCAAATTCCATTAGAACTCAAAATATCTTGTTTTGTCTTCTCTTTAGCTTTGAAGTGTAAAGAAATTGAGGAAAGTACCGAGAAAACGACAACATCATCTGAACTGCTCACGACTACGTATCATACATATGGACAGCAACTAGAACAATCACAAGCAAATAATCAACAGTATGAATTGCATTCGTCTGAGACGATTTCATTTTTGCTTTGTTCTTGTCTGTTGAAGACATGTGGATGATCTGAAAGAGATGTTGAATGAACCGGAAAAGATTAGTACGACTAATGTTGAAGATTGTACACGAATTGACGAAGCAATCGATCGAGTCGAAAAGAGTTCGAAGAAGGAGGTGAAACGGATAAAGATGATCGTTTGAAATGATGTTAAATAATTATCTTTTTTCCTAGCTGTGCACTGAACCCAATACGACAAGTTCAACTTTGGGATCACTGAATGATGGTACATATAGTGCTTCAATGCTAGACCAGGCTGGTAAGTATGTATGCAGGGCTTCAAATGTGTAGAGAATAGCAAGCGTCGATCGTATAAACCTTTTACAACCAAATATTCATGATATCTCTCGCTGTTGTCCTTTTTTTTAAAGATATTCCAGCACAGCACATTAATATGGATCATCATCATCACTTATCAGCTGAGTCATTGCTTGAATCAAACGCAACTGACACTATTGAAACTGAAAACGATAGTGTAGATAATTTGGAATCGAACGTGGTGGTGGTGGCAATGGACCAAAAGCAGCAGCTCTCGAAAAGTCAGAAACGTCGACTTAATCAGAAGAAGCGAAAGGCTAGTAATGCTAACAAGTTATCGACAGTTCCAGAAGCATCAACAGATACTTCTACAACACAGTTAAATACATATATTAAACCAGTGACGAATACAACTGCGACGTTGTATTTCAGCAACTTGACAAAAAGCTCAACAAGATCTCTAAGAGTATTTCGTGGGCAAAAAACAGCTTCTAACAATGAATACCTGCTCGTGTGTCCCAAGGATGAATTGTGGTTGCTTGACACGCAAGGAAATCAATGTTTGGCTATTCCACGTCGATTTGACGTTTACGATATGTGCTGGTCTACCTATTTGAACAAGTTTCTCGTATTGAGTAGTAAAGGGCTCTATTCATTTGATCACACAGGTCAGAATCCTTTGACAATGGAAGTGTCGGCATTTGCGAACACAATGGATGAATGCACATGTCATGAAAACATATTCATGGTCATTAGCGACGCGGTCGCAGGAGCTGATCTACAAGTATGGAATATGGAGGGGAAATGGAAAATGACTCGACGTTATTCACGGCCGAAAACCTGCAGATTGGGTGAAGCAATCAATAGCATACGTTTTAGCAGTAGTGGAACGTATTTGGGAGTGACATTGACAGCACCTTTCATCGGAAAAGCATTTTTTCAACTACGTAATCCAAAAGATTTAACTGTTTTAGAAATTGTGGAACGCCCATTTTATGAGGGCTATTGCAATCATTATATGTTGGCTCTTCCAAATGATGAATTTCTAGGTTACAAATATTCGGAGAGAGAAATCTTCGTCTACCATGCGAACGGACATCAGAAAGACGTAGTACGATATAGCAAAAGCATATGTTCAATATCGTTCATGATGAATGGTAACATCTGTCGTCTGGCTATCCAAACACATCAACCCGACGAACTTCATTTTCATGATTTATAACTGAGTTCTATCGTTCGTAAACCATCATAGTTAGATAGTCATTTTCTTCTCATAAATTGACGTACTCTAAGCCGTTCGTTTGCTATAAGATGATTAATCTCATATAAATAAAGTCGAAGAAATTTTATGGTTACTGAAAGTGACAAAAAAAAACTTGTGATTTTACGGAAATAAACTGTCACAATCTGCAAAACATTTTAGCCTGAATATTTGATTCAATCTCTCTTGGAAGTCTAGCATTTGCTTTTCAGTACATAACAAAAGGAACGATACTGGATCAATCTCATTGCGACGAAAAGCTTTTCTAGTTATCAGATGTGGTAAACGATCATATAACAGTTCATTTTCGAAACACACACTTTATTTTGATGAGATTATTCACAGAAAGTAGAATATCTACTATCATCGCAAATGTTTGAAAGTTTTACTCCGGCAAATAAAACTAATTTTCCTCCATTCATTCCAAGCGACAGGAAAGATTAACAAAAACACTTTTGAAAACTCTTCATAAACGTTTCTTCAAAAAAAACCGAACGAAATGAAAAGTCAGGTTTCAACCACAGAATCTACATTTTCGCACCAGATATAATTAGCAAAAATGCTTTCATCAACACAAGTGTACACTAATCTCGTCATTTCTGCTTTCAAGTAAAACGTTCGCGCACGAGTTAAATAAATAACAAGAATGTCATCTCAAAAAGAATATTTTCGACATAGTTGATGGCGACAACGTTGAAGAGAATGAAAAGCAGCTTCGCTTTAATACACTTATCACTGGCGTTTATCTTCTAATTCTCATCTATCTGCTAATTACTCTTGTGATTGTGTTATATATTAGTCTGAACACAACTGTTCTTACGATTAATCGACCGACAATCGATCAGATTGGAAAGCGACCATACGATGCTCGATGTCCATGTTCACCCAGATCTCGATCCTGTGCAGTGACTTCACTGTCTTACAGTCGAAATTTCATGAAGTCTGTTCGAGCGATTTTATTTCTGATGGATGGATTCAAACCATCCATATCGGAACGAATGTAAGTTATTGTGAACCGACGGATTTTCGAGTCTTTGGAAGTGCACAGTTCATGGCTCTTTCGGCATTCTGCCGTCTTTCGCAAATGAATGTGCTGGGAAATCTCGCGTCATTCGACATGAGTATTCTGATTAGTCAACAAATTCTCTCGAAAAGAATTTTACGACCCCAAACCCAAGCATTCCTCGATCAATTTTGACTAATAGCTATGGATGCATTCCGCGCACAGATTTATTCAATTCGTTGAATGCCTACGCTGTTTATCTTGAGGGTTTACAAACGAATTTCTATGCGACCGACACCGCCGGATCGTCTTTAGCAATCAGTACAACTCTATATCAAGATCAGCAAGGAAATTGACGATTCCAGGCCTATTTGCTTGCTGTTTACCGGTGAATTCTGTCTTGCCTTTCACAATCGAATGTTTCTACAATCAAACATGTGTTGACAATCTTCTATCATACTTTTCAGACAATGAAACTCTCACAGCAATGAAGATCAATGATCAAAGTCATTTTGTTCCAAATTCATCGATCGGATTGATCGATGATCGAAGATTTAACTATGAATATCTCGTACGAAAAGTACTTTAATCAATGTTCACCTCACATGTGTACTTATACAAACACTCGACGGCATGGAATTGTATTCATTACTGAAAGAATTATCGAGCTTCTAGTTGGATTAACTCTCGTGCTGCGATTGACCGTTCCAATTATTGCGCGACTTATCCGACGCATCATAAATTACAAATCAAGTGGAGGAGTTCCTCGTAAGTGTTGAAACTCGAGCGTTTTGCAGTGCATTTCATTAGATTTTTAGTTTGCATGCGTCTAAGGACAGTCGCACGAATTATTCACAGACTCTTCAAGGAATTGAATCTTTTCAAACAACAACGAAGCAATGATAACCAAATTTCTTATCAACGGATTGTCAGTCGATTGTTTATCTTGCTATTCGTGGGCACTTCAGCTGTCTAAGCACTCTATATAGACTTAAGTACCGATGTTTATTATGGAACAGTTCATAATCCGGATGAAAACCAATTTGATCGATTGCAAAAGAATTACTCAACTAATTCATCATGTCCATGTTCGGCAACATCACTGCAATATTCAACTTTTCTTAGTATTGAACCTCGGTATCATCAGTTATGCTCGAGTGATTTCGTTTCTTTGGTATATCACATCAACGAGTATTATCGTTTGGATTATCGACTTAGTGATGCGAGTTCCTTCTATTTCGTTAATCTGTTTTGTACAGAGGCAAAGGAAACAGTCGATCGTGCTCTGACTGTCTTTTTGCAAACTCAGTTAGTCAATACTCAGGTTCTCGCACGAGAATTCTCTGAATCTCAATCAAACTCATTAATTCAAAATTGGCAATCAACTACCCGATAAGCTCGAATGATCCTGCAAAAATACGGCAACTGTACAAGCGCAGTGTTTCCATGCTTAAAAATGCTCTCCATTTATACTTATAGTTTGACTGAAAATAATTACACTCAAATCTTTCAAGTTTCTCATTTTTATACCGGCTGCTACTCATTTAATTTTACTTTTCAATGCACGCTAGAATGTTTTTATAATCGATCATGTCTGATGGAGCTTGATCAGTATATGAATGAATCTCGACGTGCTCAAGCATTTGATTTTGCCCCATTGAATTCAACTGTTAGTTCACCCGATGAAACATCTGAATCGATTATCAATAATATGATGATCAATTCTTGGTCATCCAACGTGTCTTTCACGTCCTATTATCACGCTTGTGCTCCTTCGGCGTGAACATTCGAGAATAAACATCGGATGAGTATTTTTCTCTTGCTAACAACCATTGTGAGTATTTTTGGCGGGTTATCACTTTGCTTGAAGGTTTGTATGATAATCATCCTTGAAATTTTGGAAAAAATAATGAGTGGTTGCCGCATACCAATTCGACCAGTTCTTGCATTATTCATGAGGAATGCCAGTTAACGAGTCGATTGAATTCCCTCTTACTTGTTATAGCACTCTGTTGTTTACTTGTCAATTCTGCTTTTAAATCCCGTTTAATTATCGTGCAGATACTCAAACCATCGTTGACAACATACGAAGATTTACTGTGAAGTTATGCAGATACAGTCCAATGTTCGTGCTCACAAATTTCGATTCAACACGAGTCATTTGTAATCACTGTGCTTCGGTTTCATCAGATATGTTCCAGTGACTTTGTGTCAAACGAATGGATTAATTATATTCAAAATCGACTGAACTCGACTGAACCATGCGATATAGATGATTTGTATTATTCAGCAGATGCGCAGTTTCAGTTACTTGCTTCGATTTGTGAACTGACACAGGAAACAGTCCGTAGTGCAATCAAACGATTAACAGCAAATAATCTCATTAATATCGAACTTCTATCGAGAGCCTCGTTAACGGAACGAATTCGAATGAGTATTGATCAGCTGCAAATCACCTCACCAAATACATTTCGAACAACATTCTCCTTAATTCGCGAGTTTGTCGGTACAAATATGCTGCTGAGTGGACCTAGCACCAACTGGGTAATTAACACTCCATATGAGATTGTCGAGGGAGGAAAAGTCAATATGAAGCTATTGGCTTATAATGGGTGTAGCTGTGAACAGTCACCACAATGCGTTGAGTCATCGAAAGGAATGTTCGTCGGTTATTATGCATCGGAGGCTTTTTTGAAATCAACACTAGCGTACGTGTTTTTATGATCAACAATGTATTGATATAAGTCAAGTATTTCAAGCAATGGATAGTTCATCTCTGCTATCTAGTCGGTTCGATAGTAATTCTACGATCGAATCACTTGTTGCTCAACTGATGATCGAAGAATATGCACGAAATCTGTCCTATGAAAAGTATTTTGAACAATGTGCAGCATCGTCTTGTACTTATTCATATGTGTTGAAACGTGATATGATTGAAGGGATAACATATTTGCTTGGACTGTATGGAGGTTTATTGATTATCTGTCGAATGATGGCAGTAATCATTGTAAAAGTATTGTTTTGTCGAACTTCAAGAGTCAATTCTAGTTAATGACTATAATACGTAGTTGAATTTCATCCGATCGTTTGATAGATATTTCACTGAAAAAAGAAAATTATTCTTATAAATGCTCAATTACGGTGTATGTACTATTGACTAGCTTTAAGATTAGATTCTAGTGAATATAAAAGAAGTAAAAATATAATTAATCTCGATAAGCATGACTAGCCTATCTATATATACGTTTTAGAAAAAAAAAACATTCTCAGAGAATTTCATTAAATATCAACATATCTTCAAATTGAACTATTTATTCGTGCCCATCCACCATACAGAGCAAATAATGAACTTCTGCAAATAAGAGACATCATGTTGCTCTATCGAGAATTATGATCTCATCACTTATGAAAGTGTGATGAAATATATCTGTGTCACATCAGTTACCATGGCAATTCATTGATCATTGTCTGTCACACCGTCCTTATACATATTCAACCACCCCGGCCCAACAACATCGAATGTTAATTTTTGTAAAATACACTTTTGTGCACTTCAGATGTCCCCAACGGTGTACCGATCGTACTTGACAGCTGCATGTTTTGGTCAATATATGTCAACATCACAATAACGATCGTATCGGAAACCTTGCAACATCAGCAGTCTGTACTACGTATGATGTGATTGCAGTGAATAACACCGTCTGGGTTCTGGTACCCACACGAGTCTTGTTGTTTTTCAATATTCGAGACAACCAATGTGGAATTGTGTATAATGTCAGTGCATTCTTTTTTTTTCAGTTGCTATGTGCTCATCGCTGGTGGTATTTTACCTATTTCAATCATGCTTATCTATGTTCTGGGTGTTCGACGAAGTGTTCGACTGAAATGAGAACGTCGTCGCCGATTTGTATTAAATACATGAAGCGGAGAGGGTAGTTGTGAACGCGAGCGCTGGCGATGCTCCTATTTCCAGTAGCTGCTCACATAGTAACTCAGACATCACGAATGGTGACTTATTTTCACACTGCTGTGATAATTAATGCAACAAACAAATCCGCCAGCCGAACAGCGATCGAGCAGTTTGTTACTTTTACCGCTGGAACAATAAGTATCTTTTTTTCCCACGATATCTTTCTATCTGTACACAATGACATTACAAACATTTCATCTTCTATTAAACCAATGGAAAAACAATATGACTCAGATTCATCTATCGACAAACTACAGAATCATTAACGCAAATGATCATCCTGCACGTGTACCTAATGTGCACTAAGTACAGTTTTTATAAGCGAATATTACACTGGCCTCAATAAAGCGCTTTGATCATTTGCAGGAGTTTTTACTTCCACGAAAAATACGATTAAACATCCAAATTATGTTTGTTCAGAGTTTAGTGTATATGGATCGACTCGAATATTTCTTCTTCGTATACAGTATGCCACTAATCTAACTGCTAATGGTACTGCGGTTCTCAGCGCTGCCACCAAACCACCAGTGAGACTAATAAGTGTTGTAACTATATAAATCGCATCGTTTCGTGCTTCATAACTGTAACTACACTGCGCTGGTTTGCATTCTTGATAATAGTTCTCATACGTGACAGAAACATTCCATTGTTCGATCATCAAGTGCTGT
>CAJNOJ010000218.1:6569-176703 GCA_905250025.1 Adineta ricciae
ATTCCTCCTAACTGTATTGATATTTCTTCCAAATACCTAATGCTCTATTTAACATTTGGTATAAATATCTATTGTTGCTTTTGCAAAAATATGTGTCTCGACCGATCCAAAGAATTAAATATACAGAAAAAATAGCTTTCGTTAGGGTGGCCATAACAATAGATAAAAACATGTAGTAATTAGGATTATTTGAAACTATTTTACATATATACTTCATGAATCATAGATTCCTTTAGAAGAATTATAATATGACAAAGATAATTGTCTTCTTACAAGTTGAAAAACAGGATTGTTGGCCATAGTAAAGAGAAATCTTCTCCGTGTTTCTCTTCTTCGGTACGTAGAGCCTATTCTGTTTGAAGAGGTAAGGCGCTGCTGATTTCTCTCCGACCAATACGAAAAAAACATATATTTCGAAGTCATTGCACCTAAGGAACGATCAAATTCAGCTAGTCTTTGCTCAATTGATGTCTCTGATTTCGCCGATATTTATACAGTAGATAGGTCTCACAAAGTTAGCAATATAACCAAAATTTCAGCTCATTTGAATAAGCCGTTCAGGAGATACAGGCATTTCAAAGTCTCGCGACTCGCTCAGCTCTTTCTCGTAGAAATCGTGCTTTCAGATATTACACTTTAACGCTATTATTGTGTATATTAATTTATTTTTAGTGTAGATTAGATATTTTTACAAAAGCAACAATAGATATTTATACCAAATGTTAAATAGAGCATTAGGTATTGTGAAGAAATATCAATACAGTTAGGAAGATTATGGATGATTACATCAAAAAACGAAATTAACAAAGCACGATAGGCAATATCTGATGCAATGAGAGAAAAGGGACAGTTACTACAATAATTAAGATAAATGTAAAGAAAGAGATAAAGAAATAAAACATGCACGAATAATTATTTTAAGGTAATTTCAAACTGTAATACGTTTTATATGCTTGCAATAACACTAGGCTCTTAGCAAAGTATCGATTTACACATATCTCAAACAATGAACGAGGTACACTCTCGTTTTGTTTTTTTGTCAAGTTCATCTAAACGTTTCGGTTCAGCGTCTTGCACAAAAGAAGGTTGAACTTGTAGAACCTTCATGTGGAAAGGTCGAAGGATAACTATATCATCCCCTTTCTTCACTCTACTGAGTTGTGCATATATCGATGCTACTTGCAGTGTCCCAGGTGGAACTTGAAGATCGACTACGATTTTGTTCATTGTGAGTCCTTGCGCCTTGTATGTAGTTATAGCGAAGGCAGGTACAATGCCCGACCCCAGAATGTCTTCGGTAAATTTTTATGAAAAAACTGTTTTTTACAAAAAAGTCGCCCTTTGTATAAAAAAACTAATCCATGTAAATATTTTTAAAAAATAGCGCCAAATTCGAGTTCATCGACCCAAATAACTCCTTAGTCAAATTTTATAACAAAAAGTTTTTTTGTAAAAAAGTCCTTCTTTGTCTAAACAAATTCTTTTTTATGAAAAATTTCCAAAAAATAACGTCAGATTCGAAGTCTCCGCCTCGAAATACATCTAGAAATGTCTTTTCGGAAAAATTGATTTTCAATGTTTTTTTGACCCTGCGGACATACAAGCAAGCAATCAATCAAACAAACAATTTATATTTCTAAGACTCTTCTCTACGAGAAAGAGAATATGAATGAAGATGTATATTTATATGAACGAAAGTCATTTATATCCTCAAGAAATGAGTAATATAGATATCGTTAACTTGATTCGAATATTAAACTAATCCTTCGAAGTCTGAAGTTATAAATGTAGAACTTAACGCTTCGAGTTTAAAAGTTTAATATTCGCATTTTCTTCTTTCGCCCATGTGCTATGAACCACATGAAAACCACCGATTAACCATGAGTTGCATAATTCGGCTTATATTATAAATGGACATCTGATAGACTAATCTCAGTTCGAATATAAATAGATGTATATCTATATAAACCTATACGTTTATGAATAGATAGGTATAGATTTAGTTATACCTGTGCGTACCGATGGACATAGGCTGACATATAGCTCGCCTGAGAGTATTCCTGTATATTCCTAAACACACATGTGGGTGGGCTTAGGCAGAGCTGAACCTATCCCTATCTATTCGTAAACTGGCATGGGTGAATAGGCATAGCTAAATATATCGCTATCTATTCCTTGGTATGTGTTTGAGTGTATTAAGAATTCGTCACTTATCTTATAAGTCGAATTAGGCAGCTACTCCAAAATTAACACGAAATTTGAAGCTCCATTCTATAATGACGCGATCTTCTGCAGATACTTCGAAATTTGTGAATACTCTTTAACAAAAACGTTTCTCTCCTGCTTCACAGGGTATGGTGCCATGAGTCATAGCCGAGAGAAAAAGTATCGACAAGCGTGTCTCTAATCAAATGGGAAAAGGAAAGAGAAAAAAAAGAGAAGAATCTACCGCCATCATACGTCGAAACTAAACTTTTCGTTGTAGTTTTGGATTTGAAAGCGTGTTGATACTTTAAGTGTGCCTAATAGGGAAAAGGGTGTTTATATTAACGATAGTTCAAATGTCTAAATGATTTGTAATACCACATACTTGGTTAAATAATGGTAGTAACGAATGTTTGAAGCTAATGCTGCGAATAGATTTATGGCAATGGTTTGTGTCTGAAATCAATAAAGAAATGTAGATTAAAATAAAAAAGCAACTGCTTACTTAGGTTCAACGTCAATTCGATCAGCTGTCTTCACAGAGGCTTGCTTTTCCTTGGTGCTTAAACCACTAATTGCTGATGTAAGTTCTTCAATATTCTTTTGTCCAAACGAAACTGCTGCCTCTCCCTCACCAACAATTGCCGATGCACCTGATGCACCTTCTTCATCGTCTTTATCTCGATCATTTTCTTTTTGAAGTGTTGTTGCTATCATATCGTCGTAAATTTCGTACAATAATTGAGTAAGAAAACGAATAACGCGAAGACATTCTATGAAGCGATCACCTGGATGATTAAGCCATTGGTTGAAGTTCGAAGTATGTGAACCAATGAGAGCCGCAAATTGCCTTTGATTAACTCCTGCTTCTGCTAACAGACGTCGAACAAATATTCGTGCTTGATCGTCTCGATCATTTTCATTAACCACACCAAAAGTAGGTTCACCACTTGTTCGAATTCTGACAATCGCATCGCGCAATTGTGTACGTTTTTGTTGTAAAGTTTTAATACCTTGTGACATTATAATGATAATAAGCAATCAATAATCTAAAATAAATGAACTAGAAGAGAAATAAAAGAAGAAAGAAAAAAAAAAACAGATGATGTAAGGCATGCTGAGCGACGTCAACAACACGTGAAAATGATTCACAATGAAACCACGTCGGGTAAGAACAAGAAACAAAAAAATGGAAACGTCACATATGACGTATCCAAAAACGGCTACGGAAACTTTATAAATACTGCCGTCTAATTTTTGAATACAAACGCTGTCTTTAGAATGGTTTTCTTAAAATCAGAAACAGTATTCAGCTATGTAGGCATTATATTATGTGTCAAGTTTTAGCATTAATTTACAATTTTCACGACACTTTCAAACGTTTATACTCAGCAGGGGTGCCCCTCATTTTCGTATTATACCAAATTTGACGAAAATAAGCAGTCATCCTATTTCGCGGAACGTGTGCGCATGGATGTGAACAGTTTTATTTGATGCTAATCCTCATCCACACTAATACCCCATGTTCTTAAATTAAATAGTGGTCATTGCATATCATACATATTTTTTATTGTAAAACTTTTCAAATACATATAAAAGAAATAGGTATAAAAAGGAAGTTGTTGTCATTTGCTTGGCCTTATATATTCACTTTATTATTGATTCTTTAAGTCAAACTGATATCATAGCATAAAGAATATCCCAATTGAACTATATGACTCATCCATGAAGAAAAATGATTACTTGATACCCATTAGGTTAATCTTAAATGTTATTCGAATATAATAAATCAATGATAGTTTTTTTTATTAATTTTGCTCATTTTTCCTTCGAACTTAAAATCGTTCGGTGAAGGCATAAAAAAACTTTCCCATAACCAACTAGTTTAGATAGTTTTAAAATGTTGTGATGGTCTAACGAAGTTTTACGAGATAGCTCTAATGTGTTTACGACTAATATGAGATAGAAAATGACAAAATAGGAAAATTCCTACTCTTATCCATTGCCGATCCGACATACATGCTCTTGCAATTACGTTTAAACATTTTGGTAGTATTCTTGATGATTCATAAACGGTACGTTTTAAGTTCTGATCTTTTAGTTTTGATTATTAAGCTTTAAATCATCGTGTTGTTTCATACTACTCTGTTAGTAAAAAATTTCTTTTCTTTACGCACGCATATTCTCACATGAAGAAAATGGCTCGTCAGAGAACTATTTTAGATTGGGATCCAGATATTGATAATACGATTGCGATATTGTTGACATTGTTATCATCAGTTAGTTGTTGTCGGAAATGAAAAAGAATTACACCGATTGTTTGTTCATTGTGGTTGAATCATTTGATAGTAAGAGAAATCTTTACTGGCAATGGTTGAAAGGATCTAATCCAATATCAAGATTTAATCCAACTAGATAGTTACTTACTGATGAGTTATCGATACCAATTTATAATAGGATACTCTTTAAATGCTTTCATATACAACGTCGAAGAAACAGCATAGATTATGAAGATGAGAATCGATGTTATAAATGAAAAGAAATAACCAGGAAGAAGTAATCATAAATTCCTTGATGTTCTCACACGCGTGCAGGTAATGCTGAAATGATTAGACGAGGCATTGATAAAACAAGAAGTGCTTTAGTTGTGCAGCTGATCATTTTCGAGTAGATCAAAAAATAATAAATAAAACCCAAAAGTAGTTAGTAAGCAATGGAACAATAAGATTAAAAAATATGAAATAACAACAATGTTGTACTCTTGAAGAGAAGAAGAATAACAAATTACATACTATACTTGTCAATTCTTGGGCTAAGCTGAATGCTACCAAGCGGGTCCACAGGTTGCGGATAGTGGAACGACCATTAGTATAATGGCTAGCTGCGAATAAGATCAAGCAATTGATCAAATAAGCAGTCCCGGACAAGACCCAGCCTTCTTGCCAGCAGGGTGTGGTGGAGCTCGAATTGGCACCAAGACTCCTATAAAATGCCACAGAAACCCACAGACGACAGGATGATAGGGCGAGTATAGACCGCCAGAAGCCAGGTTCCTCCCGAACCGAGTTTCATAAGTCTTAGCCTGGGTAGGTGAAGCTCGTTAGCTTGACTAGCAAATTCACCAAATGGAGAAAACCATTCTAAACCGGCGGAAGGCAAGGGGAAACCACCGCCGTATATTCCCAAGCACAACATGATTAACGTCAATATTTCCAATCAAGATAACAGCGTGAAGGGGGTTCTCAGAGAGAACATCTCGCTCGGTAGAGATGGTCACGTAAGACAGGTGACCCTCGATCGTCAACAGGCTACTGTCCAAACTAAAAACACACTCAAAATAGGAACTTGGAATGTAAGAACTATGTTTCAAAAAGGAAAATTAGAAAACGTAAAGAAAGAAATGCAAAGATTGCAAATAAATGTACTAGGACTATCTGAAGTCAGATGGACGGGTGCTGGATCTTTCACATCAGATAATTTTACTCTATTCTATTCTGGAGGAGATCAACATGAGAGAGGAGTAGGCATACTTCTTGACAAAGAAACTTCTAAATGTGTAAAAGGCTTTTGGGCTGCCTCAGATCGAGTTATTCTAATAAAACTCCACGGCAAACCTTTTAACATCTCATTGATTCAATGTTACGCACCCACAGCTGACTCTGATGATGATGCAATTACGAATTTTTATGAAGATCTAGACAATGCCTACTCACAATGCAATTCAAATGATATCATCTATGTAATGGGTGATTTCAATGCAAAGGTGGGGGACATAAGAATTGGTAATACAGTAGGACCTTTCGGATTAGGCAATAAAAACGATAGAGGAGATATTTTAATAAATTGGTGCCAATCACACAATTTTGTTATAACAAATACATGGTTCAAAAACCATCCACGTAGGTTATGGACATGGAAAGGTCCAGGAGATCGAGTCAGAAACCAAATAGACTACATTATGGTCCCGAATCGTTTCAGAAATGCGATCATATCCTCCAAAGCATTTCCTGGGGCAGATTGTGGTAGTGATCATGTCCCAGTTATCAGTGAAATAAGAGTCAAATTAAAAAGACTAAAGAAATCAAAACAAATTCCTAAACTTCAAATTCAGCTCCTCAAAAATAATAATGATGTAAAAGAAAAATTCTGTATAGAGGTACAGAATCGTTTTGAAGCACTGGATGATATAACAGAGGTTGAAGTATTGTGGGAGAAAATGAAATCTTCTATACTAGAAGCTACTGAAGCAGTACTTCCAAAAATCAAAATGAATAAGAAAAAGAGATGGATGACTGAGGATATACTACAACTGATGGAACAAAGACGACTCAAGAAGTCAAATCCACTCGAATATAAACTTTTAGACAAAGAAATCAAAAAGAAATGCTCAGAAGCAAAAGAAACACGGTTGAACGAGCAGTGCTCAGAAATCGAGAATAAACTGAGTATAAACACCAAATATGCTCATATGAAAATAGATGAAATCACAGGAAAATCAAGATGCACTAGCTCTGGTTGTATCAAATCAAAAAGTGGGACCATCCTTATGGAAAAACATGATATACTGAATAGATGGTCAGAATACATTGAAGAACTTTTTGATGATAATAGAGCTGCTAAACCTATAATAAAGAAAAATATTGAAGGACCAACAATAATGAAAGATGAAGTAAGAAAAGCTATAAAATCAATGAAAACAAATAAAGCAACAGGTCCTGACGGAATATCCGTTGAAATGATTCAATGTCTCGATGAAATAGGTGTTGATATGATGACTAAATTAATAAACCAAATATATGACACCGGCAATATCCCAGAAGATTTAACTAAATCAATATTTATAGCTCTTCCAAAGAAGTCTGGAGCTACAGAATGTGAACTTCATCGCACAATCAGTCTCATGAGTCATGTAACAAAAATTCTACTCAAGATTCTAATGATGAGGATGAAAAATAAGATCACACCAGAAATAGCTAAAGTACAATACGGATTCATGCCTGATAAGGGCACTAGAAATGCCATCTTCATCCTCAGAATGATAATCGAAAGATCAATAGAAGTCAAGCATGACATATATCTCTGTTTTCTTGATTACACAAAAGCGTTTGACAAAGTCAAACATGAGAATATGTTCGAAATCCTAGAAAAGCTTGACATTGATAGTAAAGATCTTTGATTGATACGTAATATTTACTGGGATCAAAAAGCTGCCATTATATTATAGAAATTTTTTGTAAATCTTTGAAAATTTCTGAAAAAAATTCATAAAAATGCTTGAAATATTTTGAAATACTACACAGAACTTCGTAAAATAAATTGTTGTCTTAACTAATCAAAACATATAGGAAAATTCTGACAAAGTAATATTTCAACGGGCAAGGTTCCTCAATACGAAATTACAATGGGCAAACCTCAAATTTAAATGGGCAATCGCCCATTTGCNATGATCTTCTATTCATTCGACTACCAAAAGAAACTAGATAAGAAATTCTTATTGTATGATTTGCTTCGAAACGAACATCTTTCATAGCGCTGCATGTGTTCAGAATACTGTTTCTACAGTCAATGCGCCTGTAGTTACTAAGATGGAATTCCCCCGACGGGCATATCGCTTTGCGAACTACTTCTACTAAATTCCCATGAAAGGACATGATATATGTAGCCTAAAAAGCAAAGATGATACGAAGCTCATATCACTTTTTCGGATTTTTCAATTAGAAACGTCATTATGTACAATGCATTAAATCTTTTCGTGTAAGTTCTTAAGCTACAATCTTTGTACACATGACGTCCGTGAATAGCGTTCAGCTCACCATCTTCTATAAAAGATTTTAGAACAGATAAAGAAAAATATCTCCTTTGTAAAGAGGCAGGAACAAGCCCAGGCTCAGCGAATAAAACGAAATTCATCCTCAAATTCGAATTTCCCGACGCCAGAAATCCTTCGGTTTACTCTTACTCGACAACGAAGAAAATTTTCACCGCTTAATTAACTAATTAGCTAATGAGCTGATTGGAATTTCGAGAAACCAACCTCGGATTTGAGATCCTCGACGTGGATTACCGTACCGGTAATCATTTTTTAACAACTATCGATCAATTTCATTGATTTTAGAAATGTTGATTTCTGAGTGGATAGGACAGACTGACAGACAGACAGACAAACTTTAAGCTTTTTAACACAGGATATAAACGCTGTATAACCCTTTCTTTCACAAAAGGGAAAAAGTACATCGTTGTCTTCGGGTCTCTCAATATAATTCAGCACTGTTGAGAGGACAACATCCGCCAATAACTAAAACTGTTTTATCGAGTAATGTCGCTGCTGCATGAGATGATCGTGCAACACTCATATTTCCAGTCATTGCCCAAGTACTAGTTGATTGATCATACAATTCAGCACTATTCAGGTAAATACCACCATCCTGGCCACCAGTAACTAAGACTTTTCCATTTGATAATATCGATGCCGTATGATATCCTCGTGCAACACTCATATTTCCAGTCATTGTCCAAGTACCTGTTAATGGATCATACAATTCAGCACTATTCAGATAAATAGCACTGTTGAATCCACCAGTGACTAAGACCTTTCCATCTGATAATATCGATGCTGTATGATATTCTCGTGCAACATGCATATATCCAGTCATTGTCCAACTACCAGCTGATTGATCATACAATTCAGCACTATTCAGGTAAATACCACCACCGTTGAGTCCACCAGTGACTAAGACTGTTCCATTTGATAATATCGATGCTGTATGAGATGATCGTGCAACACTCATACTTCTAGCCATTGTCCAATTACCAGTTGATGGATCATACAATTCAGCACTATTTTGTGAAATACCACCGTTGAATCCACCAGTGACTAATACTTTTCCATTTGATAATACTGATGCTGTAGGAAGTCGTCGTGCAACATGCATATATCCAGTTTTTGTCCAGCCTACAGAAAGATTGAGAATATAAAGAAAGAGATCTTTCGTGAGAGAAAGCAATGTGAAGTCCATCAGATTTAGCGGTTGATCACCTGTGAAACAAAAAATCGCCTATCTCAAGAATTTATAAAAGCTTTCTCTGTTCCCAAATACCTATAGTTTCACTTAAACACTAGATACACTGTGTACCTTAGCGTGCTCGTGATCCGTAGCCTTTCTCGAGATCGTTTACACAAGCATATCATATATCAAAATACCTCACAAGGTGTTTTTCCTGTATAGATCAGTCATTATCATGTCAGCAAAGTTAGGCGTTCTCTTCTATGTGAACTTGTTCTTCTGATTAGCTAGGGAATCACGAAATCGCCATGCAACTGCAGCGACTTCGCATAGTTGTTTACCTCGAGGAGAACATTGATTATTCGATCCTAGATTTCTTCGATAACAAATAACACTTGCTCGAACATCTCCAGATGATGTTATATTACCAGATTGACAATCCTCACTAAACATCAAACAAGTTCGATTGTCATGATAATAAACAGCTGTTGGACATTGATCTTGGTGAGCACATTGCCAAATACAAGATTGAATCGATGCGCCGGCTGGCAAAGTGATATTTGAAAGGAGAGCACAAGAAGAATTGGTGAAAAAGAGAGAAGATCGATGAACTTGACTGATGATAATGGCATCGATTGAGGAGATAAGGAGAGAAATGACCAGAATCAGGTGCATTTTCTTCCACTGTTCTTTTAGTTGAAATGAAGAGAGAAATGTAATGAAAAAGGAATCGGAACACATTAGAATAAATTTCCACGGACCAATCTACTTGTTGGAAAAGAATGAAACGTCCTCTAATTGACGACTTCGTTCTGTCGTTCATTTCCTCTCAAACAAAGAATCTCTATTTTGTAAATTCTCTTGAGTTTACAAACATGAGACGCGTTACGAAACACTTTTGAAAAATCTTCAGTTTCAACTGATTTGCTTCTATCTATTTGACTTCTATTGAATGACACTGTATCTTTGTAATAGTGTTGAACTGATGAGGTCGCATATGGAACTCAAAAAACGTTTCCGTTTACAGATTGAAATGAAAAATCAATCCAGCGTCTTTCTATCAATGAGAATGCCTATTGTATAGACATTGCAAGCTCAAATAAAAACAGGAAACAGAAAAGAATTCAGCTGAGCCGCAGTTATCTGATAGTTATATCAGTACAAAATCAAGCAAAGGGCGTTTTCGAATAATACTCATGTTATTGTTCATTTCTTTTATAAGAATGATTGATAGAAAATGATGACTTAAGGTAATAAATCATTTCCAAATAAACTCCGTTCATATCGATTTTTATTTATTATAATCCATAGCTGTGATGTAGTATGGAATAGTCCACATACATAACATCATCATGTATTTTTCTTTCTCGTTCTTGGACTTTTCCTAGACACACACATATATATATATGTTGGCGTCCAATGTGAGATTCAGGCCAATCTAAGATCCGCCTAGGCGAAAGTGGAATTCCACATTGGACTAGTCCAAAGTCGGATTATTGCTATTTNGTCTCGAGATAGCTTGGCAAGACGTGATGACAATACCAATTATGGATTTTTGTAGCGAATCAAATTTAATTTCAACTTCTTAAAGAGAAGTCAAGTCGGTAAACTACTTATCTTACATTGACGCTTCCTAAGGTGTTTTTGATTTCTTTCAAGTCACAGAATAGTTAAACAACAAATGATTGACACAAATCAATGTTAATATTTTTGTCAAATGTTTGGAAACTATCCGATCAAAAGTAAGTTGATATCTACGAGATTATGATATTAGAGTATTTAACATCGAAGTATCATACTCTGTTTTGTTGTGACTATGCAACTAAGTGTTAAACAAATTATAGTTTGAATAAATATATGGAAAGGTGTGTTGAATGTTCTTATTCTATCACAAGAAACAAAACAAATAAAACAACGTTTTCTAATCGAGTGACACTAAAGTTTGACATTTGTCCAACGAGATGTTAATGTGAACATGGAATATNTAGCAGTAACCCGACTTTCGACTAGCCACATGTGGAATTCCACTTTCGCCTAGGCGGATCTTAGATTGGCCTGAATCTCACATTGGACGCCAACATATATATATTCATCTATTCTATATATGTGTGCTTGGATAGTTCTGTTTCTCCTGTTCTTTCTCTTGTCTCTCTTTTTTATCTTTATTCACGAATAAAGATTTCTAATTATATATATACGAATATATAATAGTCTCGAGATAGCTCGGCAAGACGTGATGACAATACCAATTATGGATTTTTGTAGCGAATCAAATTTAATTTCAACTTCTTAAAGAGAATTCAAGTCGGTAAACTACTTATCTTACATTGACGCTTCCTGAGGTGTTTTTGATTTCTTTCAAGTCACAGAATAGTTAAACAACAAATGATTGACACAAATCAATGTTAATATTTTTGTCAAATGTTTGGAAACTATCCGATCAAAAGTAAGTTTATATCTACGAGATTATGATATTAGAGTATTTAACATCGAAGTATCATACTCTGTTTTGTTGTGACTATGCAACTAAGTGTTAAACAAATTATAGTTTGAATAAATATATGGAAAGGTTTGTTGAATGTTCTTATTCTATCACAAGAAACAAAACAAATAAAACAACGTTTTCTAATCGAGTGACACTAAAGTTTGACATTTGTCCAACGAGATGTTAATGTGAACATGGAATATAATTACAAAAATCTTCCATTTTCTATGCAGAACATAACTTCAAACGAAGTTAAATCGTAACTACAATATTAATTTGAGGATGTGGAGTGAGATTAAATGAAATGATTGAAGCTAATTTTGTCAAAAGCAATGTCCAGAAAATGAATTCTAATCAAAATAAAAGAATTTGTTTTGAATCATTCAGAGAAATTCTAATAGTTTCAGGAGGCGTTTCAACTTCTTTTCTTGGACTTCATTGACAAGATGTACTTTTTGTAAGAGAACAATCGTTTTCCTAAGAAATATCATCGTCATCAAGGTACATCAGAATATTTTTCAAATCAAATGTTGTCAGTGACATCAAAAGTTGATCTATGATCGGATTCTATATTCTCCAGCTTATGGTGAAAGATCTTCGTGATATATAATGTGGGAAATCTATTGTGAGTCAGTAGGCACGTACTGAATTCGATTGATGGAAGAAGAATGAGTGTAAAAATACTACCATTCATTCTTAAGATGATCTTGAAGTAAAAATAGAATTGTTTGAAAACAATGTTAATCAAAATGTCAACAAACAAAAATATCCAGATGCTGACGAATCGTTTGTCGTCGAATGAAAGAAGCGAAATTTGTCAACGGATAAACAACATTCGAAAGTCTTGATAAGATTCACGTTTATCTTTTACGGCAACAGAATATATTAGGAACTTTGTTTTTCGTGGTTCTAAATTAGTTCTTTTTGTCATGGCGCGTGCATAATATCGAAATAATTTTCGTTTTAATCGACTTTCATCATTGGACATAGTGATTATGTCATGGGAAGATCTTTATTCAACACAATAAATGATACAAAACAAATAACAAATGCTTTAAAACATATTGGATTTTTTATTCATGGAAATGAAGAGGAGGTGGATGATTTCACATTTTGCGGACTGCGCTTATTTGCTATTTTATATGAAACGAGAAACCACTTAACCTCAATCAAACATAAAACTGGAAATATCTCATTGTTAGATATTTACTTTTGTATGAAAATTCGAATTTCTACTACCAAACGAATAGATGAACTCTGTTTATGGACACGTATTATTGAAAATGGAAGAAAGATCTATACATAGTTTTTAGTACCTATAGAAGAATTTCAGATATATTTTCAAAAGGAGAAAACGTCATGCGAGTAACTAATTAGTTTTATATATGTTCGTTTTAATCATCGACCAAACATACTCTCAATAGGAGTACAGCATTCAATGCAAGGCGAAAAGCTCTATAAGATGCACTATTGAATTTGATTTATATATACATGTTTTTTATTTTCAAAATGATGCATAATCGTTTTTCGAGTTTACAAGAATGATCATATTTTCTTAACATAGGCCATTGCACAATTTAAAAGCAACTGATGCATTCGCATATAATGATTTGTTATGCAAATTGTAGAGCTTTTCAAGACGCATTTTGAGATTTATGAGGATTTTTGATTCTAGAAAACATCAGATAGGATAAATTTGAAATTAGAATAACGATTTTCGAATGTGTATACAGAGAGGTCTCTGGCAAACTAGAAAAATAGTTCCAATCCTTTTTTTTGAAAATAAAATGTACATGCATCGACTACAGCCCATGGTGGATCTTGTAAAGCTTCTCACGCTGCATCTTTGAATGTATTTTATTCGTAAAAAAACGTATTGATAAAAGTACTGATCGTTTGTAAAATAGATGCTAGCTTTGAAAGTGAGGTACAGTTTATATTCGACATTAGTGAAATATATGGAAAATACGGAGAGACACATTTATTCTTTGACACGCGCTAATTCTTTTTCACTTAGGTTTAAATAGAATATAAATTTATTCATCTGTTCAATAATTTCTTTTTAGTTATTAGTAAAAGAATATTAATATTTATCCACGTGAATCTATAGCATTCAGAAAGAAAAATTTAGCCAAATCGCACTTAAATAAATAAGTCCCATCTATACAAACTGATCTATTCGATTCAGAATATAATTCCACATCAAATGGTAATACTTTTATTCACGTGAGGGCGTAAGATCAGTTAGCAAGATACGTGCTTAGATCTTTTGTATCAGCAACGTCTTCTTTGCTTCCTGTGATATCTATTCACTTTTTCATTTCGAAATAAAGTAAAACGTTCCGAACCACACGAAACAACCTTCTTGTTTTCTAATAGTAGGTGTTAGAGTAAGTGTCGTCGACGTGTCATGAGAGAAGCTAGATTAAGGTGGTGTGCACGCGTTCGCGTATTCTCTACTTGTTTTGAAAACGATCGTGTCTTATATATATGGGAAAATCATAGGCTACCACAAATTTAGGGATGCATACAAAGAAAAGTTAGATGATATCATTTCAGACATTATCACGATGATTCATCCTCTTGCGGTGGGCAAAACGAATCATCTGTTGGCTGATTTTCATTGTTTTATTAAGTTTATGGCATGAAATGTTTAGCCATCAATTAATCGTAAATTCCCGGGCGATCAGTCGACACACATGGTGTATTGTCGGTTATCCATACCCATGGATGAAATATTATCGAATGACAACGAATCTTTTTCTACTAAATTTGATTAATTAATGATAGTTGCAACAGGATTCCTTCTATATAAATCAACGCATTTCAAGTACAATCTGAAAAGGAGTCAAAAGAATGAAAGTTTACGTGGGGTATCTCCAAAGCAAAGTCCACTTTACGGAAGTCCCTTGGCATTGATTATACTCGGTATGATGAGATTAGTTTTGCATTTACATTGAATTGTATTGTTCATCGATGACAGAAATATATTTATCTCATCTCATTTACCGCACCGATTACAACTTGTCCGATATTTGTTTTACCATTCAAGATCTATCGAGATGACTTTCAGAAAATTGCCCAAAACAAACTTCGAACAGCTTGTTGGAAATGAACTGCTTGCTTGTTTATATGCATAATTTATTTTCCAATCATGAAAATAAATGTTCTTTGATCGTACTCTCGTATTCACTCTGATTCTATCGTGCACTAGGAAGCAAATGCATTTTTAGTTTTTATTCGCTACAATCTACCACGTAACCTTACTTAGAGCTTGACAGTAACAGATCTAAACAGTCTACGGATTAGTTTCTTCTAAGTCTATTCAGTTTCAAGATGTTTCCCTTCGAGATACTAGGAAACGGTGAAAGATAATTTTAGTCAGTTGATGTCATCAAATAGTCATCAATCCAATTTGTCCTCTGAAAGTCTCTCAATTCCATTTCATTGCTACTCGTAACACTCGCCACCTCAGCCTTAATTCGCCACCATCTGAATATTTGCCATATGCCATAAATAATAACAGACAATACGACTAACACAAGGCACACAATTACGATCACCTTCAACCATGTCGAGTGAAGCAACCTTAACCATGATGAGCCATACTCCAACGAGTTACTAGCTTCCGTTACCACTGACTCCGGTGAAAGAGTGGAACTAAATCTAGACGTGATGTGGCCATCAACACATTGCTCACTCGCCGTGTTGTAACAAACAGCTTGGCACAATTGAATTTGGTTCACACCGTAATTCCCATACCACCCAGTAACATTACATATAGTCATATTCTTGACACACACTTGATTTAATCCAAGACATTTTCCATTACAAAATCCCGGTAATCGCGCACAAAGTGTGTTGTTAAAGCATTGTTGGTACNAGATGGATTATAACAGTTGCTTCCACAGCTGCCGATACACTGAATGATGCTGTTGTTGCACATTTGTGATGTCGGGTCATAACAGGTTCCGTTACACGATTGAGCTAAAGAGGCTTGGTATTCATCTCCATAGTAGGGGGAGTTGTTTGGAATGTTGCATATCGTCAGATTGTTCACGCACCGTTGCGTATCCAAAAGACACTGTCCGTTACATACTTGAAATGGGTACCAACAGAGTGAATTGTTGAGGCACACTTGATTCGAAGGATAGTAACACTGAAGCGATGGCGGATTGTAAACCATTCCCCAACTGGCGTATTGAACGGTACAAATACTTTGTTGAACTGAGCACAGTGTTCCATTGAAGCATCGTTGTGCAGATGCATTGTAACATTTCCCGAAGCAGTTATCAATACACATGATACTACCGCTCTGACATGTCTGTGACGGTGGATCGTAGCAGGTTCCGTTACACGATTGAGCTAAAGATGCACCGTACCCGTACGTATAGTACATGGAATTATTCGCAACGGTACATGTAGTGGCATTGTTGACGCACAGTTGGGTATCCAAAAGACACTGTCCGTTACATACTCGAGATGGGTACCAACAAAGTGAATTGTTGAGGCAAATTTGGTTCGAAGGGTCGTAACACTGAAGCGATGGCGGATTATACACCATTCCGGAGCTGCTGTATTTTACGCTACAAATACTTTGTTGAACTGAGCATATTGTTCCATTGAAGCATTGTTGTGCAGATGGATTATAACAGTTGCTTCCACAGCTGCCGATACACTGAATGATGCTGTTGTTGCACATTTGTGATGTCGGGTCATAACAGGTTCCGTTACACGATTGAGCTAAAGAGGCTTGGTATCCATATCCATAGTAGGGGGAGTTGTTTGGAATGTTACATATCGTCACATTGTTGACACAGGCTTGATATGGAGGACTGTAGCATTGATTTCCGCAAACTCGAATGCATTGGATTATTTGATTGGTGTCTGTACAGATTTGTGTTGTTGGAGTATAGCAAATAGTGTTGCCGCATAGAATTAGAGAGTCCGGGCAAGGACTAGATAAGGATGTGGGAGTTAGTGTCGTTTGCGCACTTGTGGCTGTAAAAAACATAAGAAGCGTCGAAAGATGTGCAATACACTTGTGACTTTTGGTCGGGTGCATTATAATCGTTTTTTTTGCGAATCTGGTCAGCGTCGTATATGTGATCTAAATACATGGAAGAATATTTGCCATTGTTTGACAGTTGAGTAGGGTTTCTATCGATGAGAAAAAAGAAATCTAGTCTAATGTAATGAGGAAGTGAAGTAAGCTTCGCGCGCATAAATATTCTCACAGTGAAAGGTTGATCGATGGGATTATTATCTGTTTGGCTTTTGTATTACCCTTCGTGTGTCTTTGTCTAGACCACTTACAGGTATTGCAGAACCTCAAAAGAGTAAAAGCTGCTTTTTTTAAATATGATATAGGATATATATGCCGCTTGTATGATGTTTGATGTGAAATATGAATGACTGGTCTGTGCATAATTATTTACTTTTAGATCGCACGTGGCTCCTCTTAATTTTATACACGCTACATGAAATTTACAGTCTGCTTTATTAACTTTTCTTCATTGTAAACAAAGTTAAGAATCGCGCTGAAGGTGAAAACGTGACATGTCTGATATAATCAATCAAAATAAACATTATACATGGGCGTGTACACTGATTTTCTAATAGCAAATGGCTTGACGAGACACTACGAAGAAAATAAATAACAATGAATATAGTTACTCAACTTGACGTGGAAAAAGAATTTATTTGAAACCAAACGCTTGGTTTTCATATTGACTCGTATTTTAGATGACCTATTGTCACATGTATTCGACTGAAGTTGGTGACAAAGATATGAAAGCAATTACATAAAACTAATAAAATGTGTTCCGAAATTACAGAATAAGAGAACATGTCCCTAAAAAGGGTAAGTAAAGAATTGAAAGCTCTTACGCGATTTTTATCCTCACGACTGTTTGTAAAAGTTATACTTCAATCCCCCTTAATGATCCTGATCAGTCTTAAATCACCGACTATCCTTTACTAGCATTCAGCTCGAATTCATTTCAAACTGTTGATTTCTAGTGTTCTAAGTTAGGAATGTATTTTCTAATATGATCATACTGATATAAAACTGTTTGAAGATACATTTTTCGATTTGAACGACAAGAAAAGACGGAAGTGGATGTGCGTTATTTATTAAAGAACCGTTTCAGAAAGTTTTGCAATATTCGTATAAGCTCATTTCTATACGAATCTTTTGGTAAAACGAATATAAATAATGTCAACGCCATTGGTAATGATGAAATGATGTACGATGTCAGAAATAGATGTTTTTGCCATTGAATTTCAACACAAGCAAAAGCAAACAGAAAAGCGAGACGTGGCGCTTCGAGTAGAATTAAAATAAATGGACTAAGAAGAAATCCTTTATATAACGGGATTTGCTCTCGTAAAATTTCAAACGGACCCAGTTTTGCTCTCATATCACTTAATACCAATTTACGACGCACGAGAATTATTATTAAAACAAATATTGAAATGAAATAAATTGATAGTAATTTCATATAAACTCATCCATTGTTGTTGAGAATGATTAGCAACACACGCGAATACGTCATTTCCATGCTGGGAGTCGATGACTAAACGGTGATGAAACGGCTTATGCAACGCACTTACAACATTTATCACTACAACAATTAGAATAACAATCTTCGCATAATAAACACTTTTCCTTCTGTTGAATTTTACACCATGCGCAGCTATGATTGTTCTTTCCACTGTAACGCAAGTGCTTAACCAATCGTTAATCGTTGGTAAAATCGATAAGAAAAATTCCAATAAAATACAGGATAGTGACAAGAATGTTTTGTTCGTTGTACCAAACGAATTCAATCTTATTCCAAAAATAACGATTCCCAACTGACTCACAATTGAAGTAATCAACAAATGCCATCCACATCCTAATTTACGTGTCGTTCTTTGCGCGAATGTAAGAATACAAAGTCCATTAGTAAGGAAGCCGACAACAACAAGAATTACAACAATGGCCACCATCCAATGAATAAGTGGTAATTGTTCCGAGAGTGATCTGCCAATAAGAATATGTTGATCGAGTAGAGCGTCTAAAGGAATGGTGTATTTAGTCATTGTGAACTGACATCGATCTCCGAAGTAACAACGCGGACAAACACAAGCAAATTCGAAATTGATCGTTGTTTGCATCGGTTGATAACATCGACCATCATTCAAACAAGTTACCTCGTCAGTTGGACAAGAACTTTTTGAATGATCAAATCGAACACAATCAAGAAAAGCATTATTATTACAAAGACAAACGTGAAATTCATCGTAGAAACATCGAACATCAAGAATATCACAAGGACGATTATAGTATTTGATACGTTTGATATACGATAACGACATAATCGATGAATCTAATAATTCATCTACTTGATAACAACGATTGGATGGTAAAATACTGGTTCTAACATTTGCTGCGAATTTTCGCATCACAGTAACGAGGTGATAAGATTTCCGAGTGTTTGTATCGAAATAAATTTCAACGAATACAAATGTTGGTAGAGTATCTGTTTCGGAAAAACTAATTATATTCGAATCAAGTAAAACATTTTTGTAAATATAACGATTGAACGTTGAAGCAGCTGCTAATCGATTGCTCAGAGACGCCATATGAACAATAACAACAGGAATATGAGTTTTTGTACGATCTTCGCGCCACATATTGTTCATTGTAATATTGACATAAGCAGAGGACTCTTGACAATATTGACCGTGAAAATTTGGAAGGCATATACAAACTACATTATTAGTTCGAAGATCGACTGAAATACAGGTACCGTTATTTTGACAATAGGATGATCTGCGACAAATATCAACATGTGCATAACAGTATCGTCCTAAATGATTCAATGGGCAAATACAATGAGAATGAAATGCGAATGATAATGGTGAACAAGATATTTGTTGCTTGATTTGGCAAAATTCTCCTGACCAACCCGAATGGCATAAACAATAATATTCCTCAACACGATTGGAGTAAACACGGCATTGCCCATTTTCAGTACAATTTTTTTCACATTGAACTTTGGAAATGATTCGATCGGTAAGAATTATTCTCGTAGCAAGTCGATTAACAGGTAGAAATGGAAAAGCAATCTTATAATAAAACGATGAATGATACTCAACATCTGTTTTCGATATCTGAAACACATCAATGACAATCGAATACATTTCATACAATCGTGGTGCTCGAAGATAAACAACTTGTTTATAAATGGGTACAGTATCGAATATTGTTGCGTAATAAAGTTCAGTAGAGTCAAAAAACATATTCGATAATGTTTGAAGACGAATTAATAATTTGTAAACAATTTCTGATGATGTTTGTCGAGTATTTAATCGAATATTTAACGCAATAGAAATTCGTTCGGATTGATATTCACATGTTCGACCATAATATGCGGGTGAACATAAACATTGTTCACCATCAATGGGCGAATTAACAACAATTCCTCGATGACAACGATATTTATTCAATGTAGACGGATTCACATCGCGACAACTACGAGTTTTTCTTTCAACATCTTTTATTGGTCGCGGAGATTTCACCGATGGATATTGACGATGATTATCAATAGAAAACAATCTTTAATGTGGTAGTGTACCGATTAAACTGCAAGATTCTATGTTGGATCGGAAGTGAACATCGCACGTTACTCGACTATCACATTGATTCTGTTTTGGTTCACAGTAGCTTTGTTTTATATCACAAGGATAAGTTCCATACGGGCATTTTGTATTGTTTTTTTTATCTAAACAAATGGTTTCATTGTCATGAAATGGACAATGAAAGACTCCATCGCATAAATCTTGAAATTCAATACATTTCGAATCATTAAAACAACGAAAGACTTTATGGTCATCGTTTGGATAATTTCGTTGACAATAATTATTTTCATTGACACCCACATAACATTTGGTTTTGCTATTTTTTGCCCATAACATCGGTATACATGACTCATAAGTTGATGAATTAAGAAGTTGATTGCATTTTTGATAGACCGGATTACAATTACGTTTCCATTCATCGCAATTATCTTCATCTTCGATAAGTTCGGGATGAACTCGGCCATTACAGATTTCCTGGAAGAGAAAATATTTATTGGAAATCTTCAAACTACGTAGATATTGACATCCAATATTGGTTCGATGTCGACATATAAATGGATACATTCGATCTGATCCGTCTTCACAACGTCCTTCCGTTGCTGGTAGTGCTGGTGGATGAAGATAATACATATCAGATTTTCGAACTCAATCACTTGATAAATTCTGACGGCAAAGATTTCCTTCGTATGTTTCATCAGTCAATGAATTCGGACAATCGTAGAAATGGTCTGCGACACGGTGAAAAGATATCAATCGGCATGAATCTGGACATGAGTAGAGTTTTGATGAATTCCATCCGATCATCGGTGATGGAAGTGCACATGCAGAAAAAACGAGACGCATATACGAAATAAATTGAGTAAAATCACGTCGTACATGAGAAAGAGATGTAACGAAACTAACCGCGTTTTCTTTTGTAAAACAAGTTGTTGTCTCACGACAAGTTAAACCAGAGTAATTGAAGTTTGAAGGATAGAGATTACATTTATCATTGTCATAACATGTTAACATAGGTGTTTTATCACGAGTAAACGTATAAATAAATCGAACGTCAGGATAGAAAAGGGGGAAATTTGACAAAAGAATGTTTTTACATTTTGTCTTGCATGCAGTATTAATCGACATAAATCTACAATCTATGAATGCTTCATATGAAGCGTTATAAGCTCCATTTATATTACAAAGAAGACAAGTTCGACAAAAATTCTTTGTTACATTGATTTGAGTTGTTAAAAACCATTTATTTCTTCCATTGGAACAAACATCTGCCTCTTTCTCTGATTCAGTCATTGCATTCGATACACATTCTCCATCACCACATGGATATTTATCCGCCCATGCGCATTGAAACTCTTCGCAATCGTTCGAAGGATTTTCAAAACACCTACCAAAGTGTATTCTTTTTTCGTCGCTTCGATCAAGACAATCGATCGTGTAATCGAAAGCAAAATCCTTATCAATACACATACCCGATGTACATCGATATTCATACTTCGGATCACATTCATTTGATTCTAATAGATGACAATAAAGTTCGTCTTCACCATTCTCACAAGCAATTAAACCATTACAGATATGTCGTCAATATGGACCAAACCATCGCAGATCAGAACAAATACAAAAAGTTCGATCAACATCAGAATGTTGATTAAATTTACCGTATAAATCAATGATATCGATTGGTACTTGCCAATAATATAATTCATCTGTTGAAATATTCTGACTTTGTAATTTTGTAAATGACGTTAAATTGCAATGATTGTGACATTTTAAATTAGTATTCATAGTTTCTGATTGAAAACAATAGGGAACTATCGAATACGAATCTTCTTGTTGTTGTTAAAAATAACTGTATAAACAGGATCAAATTTGATGATCACGATATAGATGGAATTGTTGACTAGTTGAAGAGTAAATCAATGCGAAGAATGCAAGACAATTGATCAGCATTCTAATGTTCGATTGCAATACCTGTTCTCTCTATTGTATTGTTATTTTATAGCATAATGAAATGCTTTGGATCGGTCAAGATAAATATATCACATAACACAATTTTATTAGCTTTGACTGTCAATCAAGATTAGCATACTGGCATGCATTTTTGATTAGTCTGAAATCTATTCTACCTGTATATAATCATAGTATTTATATAATTTCAAATCGTTTCCTTTCATTTTTTAAAACATCCATAACACTCAAATACTTCTAGAGGGTGAGGGTGTGGGTGAGAGTGTGTGCATATCACACCCTCACCCACACCCTCAAGATGGTTGAAGAAGAGTAAAATTATGGCAATGAGCAGATTGATACACTCCCATCCTCACTCACGTCTAACCCTGATGTTCGTATTTATTTATTTGCACAAATAAGTTTATGTTTATATAATTTCCAATCCATGGTTTGACATTCTTTTGAACAATAACGAGCTTTCCCACACTGAGCACAAGTTTTCGACGCATTTGCTTCGCAGCAATATCGACACATATTTAATATCCATTCCGATTTACTTTGCATTACAATCGAAGAAATATCATCAACCCAGGTCGNGAGACGCCATATGAACAATAACAACAGGAATATGAGTTTTTGTACGATCTTCGCGCCACATATTGTTCATTGTAATATTGACATAAGCAGAGGACTCTTGACAATATTGACCGTGAAAATTCGGAAGGCACATACAAACTACATTATTAGTTCGAAGATCGACTGAAATACCGGTACCGTTATTTTGGCAATAGGATGATCTGCGACAGATATCAACATGTGCATAACAGTATCGTCCTAAATGATTCAATGGGCAAATACAATGAGAATGAAATACGAATGATCATGGTGAACAAGATGTATTTGTTGCTTGATTTGGCAAAATTCTCCCGACCAACCCGAACGGCATTGTCCATTTTCCAGTACAATTTTTTTCACATTGAACTTTGGAAATGATTCGATCGGTAAGAATTATTCTCGTAGCAAGTCGATTAACAGGTAGAAATGGAAAAGCAATCTTATAATAAAACGATGAATGATATTCACATGTTCGACCATAATATGCGGGTGAACATAAACATTGTTCACCATCAATGGACGAATTAACAACAATTCCTCGATGACAACGATATTTATCCAATGTAGACGGATTCACATCGCGACAACCACGAATTTTTCTTTCAACATCTTTTATTGGTCGCGGAGATTTCACTGGTGGATATTGACGATGATTATCAATAGAAAGCATTCTGTAATGTGCTAGTGTACCGATTAAACTGCAAGATTCTATGTTGGATCGAATGTGAATATCGCACGTTACTCGACTATCACATTGATTCTGTTTTGGTCCACAGTAGCTTTGTTTTATATCACAGGGATAAGTTCCATACGGGCATTTTATATTGTTTTTTTTATGTAAACAAATGGTTTCATCGTCATGAAACGGACAATGAAAGACTCCATCATATAAATCTTGTAATTCAATACATTTCGAATCATTAAAACAACGAAAGACTTTATGGTCATCGTTTGGATAATTTCGTTGACAATAATTATTTTCATTGACACCCACATAACATTTGGTTTTGCTATTTTTTGCCCATAACATCGGTATACATGACTCATAAGTTGATGAATTAAGAAGTTGATTGCATTTTTGATAGACCGGATTACAATTACGTTTCCATTCATCGCAATTATCTTCATCTTCGATAAGTTCGGGATGAACTCGGCCATTACAGATTTCCTGGAAGAGAAAATATTTATTGGAAATCTTCAAACTACGTAGATATTGACATCCAATATTGGTTCGATGTCGACATATAAATGGATACATTCCATCTGATCCGTCTTCACAACGTCCTTCCGTTGCTGGTAGTGCTGGTGGATGAAGATAATACATATCAGATTTTCGAACACAATCACTTGATAAATTCTGTCGGCAAAGATTTCCTTCGTACGTTTCATCAGTCAATGAATTCGGACAATCGTAGAAATGGTCTGCAACACGGTGAAAGGATATCGATCGGTATGAATCTGGACATGAGTAGAGTTTTGATAAATTCCATCCGATCATCGGTGATGGAAGTGCACATGCAGAAAAAACGAGATGCATATACGAAATAAATTGAGTAAAATCACGTCGTACATGAGAAAGAGATGTAACGAAACTAACCGCGTTTTCTTTTGTAAAACAAGTTGTTGTCTCACGACAAGTTAAACCAGAGTAATTGAAGTTTGAAGGATAGAGATTACATTTATCATTGTCATAACATGTTAACATAGGTATTTTATCACGAGTAAATGTATAAATAAATCGAACGTCAGGATAGAAAAGGGGAAATCAGACAAAAGAATGTTTTTACATTTTGTCTTGCATGCAGTATTAATCGACATAAATCTACAATCTTTGAACGCTTCATATGAACCATTATAAGCTCCATTTATATTACAAAGAAGACAAGTTCGGCAAAAATTCTTTGTTACATTGATTAGAGTCGTTAAAAGCCATTTATTTCTTCCATTGGAACAAACATATGCCTGTTTCTCTGATTCAGTCATTGCATTCGATACACATTCTCCATCACCACATGGATATTTATCCACTCATCTGCATTGAAACTCTTCGCAATCGATCGAAGGATTTTCAAAACACCTACCATAGTGTATTCTTTCTTCCTCACTTTGGATCACATTCATTTGGTTCTAATATATGACAATAAAGTTCGTCTTCACCATTCTCACAATCAATTAAACCATTACAGATATGTCGCCAATCTAATCCAAGACCAAACGGTTGACAATCAATACCTTGATAGGTTGTAAAAGTAAATCTTTGTGTTATAAGATACGTTTCTCGACATAAAAATTGTTCGTCAATAATATCATTGAAGTTTGTTTCGAAAGATTGAAACGTGTATTCACAATATGGACCAAACCATCGAAGATCAGAACAAATACAAAAAGTTCGATCAACATCAGAATGTTGATTAAATTTACCGTATAAATCAATGATATCGATTGGTACTTGCCAATAATATAATTCATGTGTTGAGATATTCTGACTTTGTAATTCTGTAAATGACGTTAAATTGCCATGATTGTGACATTTTAAATTAGTATTCATAGTTTCTGATTGAAAACAATAAGGAACTATCGAATACGAATCTTCTTGTTGCGAGAAATAACTGTATAAACAAGATCGATTTTGATGATCACGATATAGATGGAATTGTTGACTAGTTGAAGAGTAAATCAATGCGAAGAATGAAAGACAATTGATCAGCATTCCAATATTCGATTGCAATACCTGTTCTCTCTATTGTATTGTTATTTTATAGCATAATGAAATGCTTTGGATCGGTCAAGATAAACATTTCACATAACACTATTTTATTAACTTTGACTGTCAAGCAAGATTAGCAAACTGACATGCGATGTAAACCTGTCATGCATTTTTGATTAATCTGAAAGCTATTTTACCTGGATAATCATAGTATTTATATAATTTCAAATCGTTTCCTTTCACTTTGTAAAACATCCGTAACATTCAAATACTTCTGAGAGAATTTTGTTCTTCTATTTTCATTTTTACAGAGAAAAGATTTTCAGGAGAGCGCGCGATGAGGGTGAGAGTGGGTGTGATATGCACACACTCTCACCCACACCCTCAAGATGGTTGAAGAAGAGTAAACTTATGACAATGAGCAGATTGATACACTCCCATCCTCACCCACGTCTAACCCTGATGTTCGTATTTATTTATTTGCACAAATAAGTTTATGTTTATATAATTTCCAATCCATGGTTTGACATTCTTTTGAACAATAACGAGCTTTCCCACACTGAGCACAAGTTTTCGACGCATTTGCNATTTGTAAACAATTTCTGATGATGTTTGTCGAGTATTTAATCGAATATTTAACGCAATAGAAATTCGTTCGGATTGATATTCACATGTTCGACCATAATATGCGGGTGAACATAAACATTGTTCACCATCAATGGACGAATTAACAACAATTCCTCGATGACAACGATATTTATCCAATGTAGACGGATTCACATCGCGACAACTACGAGTTTTTCTTTCAACATCTTTTATTGGTCGCGGAGATTTCACTGGTGGATATTGACGATGATTATCAATAGAAAACATTCTGTAATGTGGTAGTGTACCGATTAAACTGCAAGATTCTATATTGGATTGGAGGTCAACATCGCACGTTACTCGACTATCACATTGATTCTGTTTTGGTCCACAGTAGCTTTGTTTTATATCACAAGGATAAGTTCCATACGGGCATTTTGTATTGTTTTTTGTATCTAAACAAATGGTTTCATCGTCATGAAACGGACAATGAAAGATCCCATCACATAAATCTTGTAATTCAATACATTTCGAATCATTAAAACAACGAAAGACTTTATGATTATCGTTTGGATAATTTCGTTGACAATAATTATTTTCATTGACACCCACATAACATTTGGTTTTGCTATTTTTTGCCCATAACATTGGTATACATGACTCATAAGTTGATGAATTAAGAATTTGATTACATTTTTGATAGAACGGATTACAATTACGTTTCCATTCATCGCAATTATCTTCATCTTCAATAAGTTCGGGATGAACTCGACCATTACAGATTTCCTGAAAGAGAAAATATTTATTGGAAATATTCAAACTACGTAGATATTGACATCCAATATTGGTTCGATGTCGACATATAAATGGATACATTCGATCTGATCCGTCTTTACAATGTCCTTTCATTTCTGGTAGTGCTGATGAATGAAACAAATACATATCAGATTTTCGAACACAATCACTTGAAGTTAAACATTGAAAATAACTTGATAAATTCTGTCGGCAAAGATCTCCTTTGTATATTTCATCAGCCAATGAATTCGGACAATCATAGATATGGTCTTTGACACGGTGAAAAGATATCGATCGATGTGAATCTGGACATGAGAAGAGTTTTGATGAATTCCATCCGATTACCGGTGATGGAAGTGCACATGCAGAAAAAACGAGATGCATATACGAAATAAATTGAGTAAAATCACGTCGTACATGAGAAAGAGATGTAACGAAACTAACCGCGTTTTCTTTTGTAAAAAAAGTTGTTGTCTCACGACAAGTTAAACCAGAGTAATTGAAGTTTGAAGGATAGAGATTACATTTATCATTGTCATAACATGTTAACATAGGTATTTTATCACGAGTAAATGTATAAATAAATCNTGCTTCGCAGCAATATCGACACATATTTAATATCCATTCTGATTTACTTTGCATTACAATCGAAGAAATATCATCAATACGAATTGATGGTTTCATATCAACTGCTCCTATCCGTAAATACGGATTGATAATGTGTATTTTGTTCCCAATAGTATACAATTTACTGATTAATTCCTCGCCTTCTTCTTCCAAAATTCCATAAATAAGCATTCGTTGACAATCGAAATTCTTGTCTTCAATGACTAAGTGAATTGACGGATCCCATGATAATGTCTCTTCGATGATTGTTACTGAAAGTACATATCCAGTATAAACATGATCTTTTCTTGAATTCATTTCTCTTAGTGTAATTGGTTTCAAACCAATTAATAATTTGTCTGTTTGCTGTTTAACTCGAGGTTTGACAGTAGTCGATATGCTCCTATAACCTAAATTCCGTTTTTCTTCTAGCGTTGTGTTCTCCCATACACGATGATTTTTTATAAGTTCTACTCTATGAGGGTCAGTAAGATGTTGTTTGCGAGCATTTGTAGGAGTTGGCTTTACATTGTTGTTCGATTCGATCATATCTATAATTGGCTGTAAAAACGCAATATTTTCTGATTTATAAGGCAAAAACCATGGTAATTGCAATTTTTCTGCTTCTTTGCCTGCTCTATACTGTTCATAGATCCAGGAGATTCCAGCAACAGGCATGAAATCTTTCGAACACAGTGCCATTTCATAGTATGCTTCAGGAATTTTTCGATGATCTTTTGGAGCGGTTGCAATAAATTGTTGATAGGCCTTGATCGCTTCAGCCATGTCTTTGCCAATATGGCGCAATAGAACAGCTTTATGATATAAAAGTTCATAATTATCAGGCTCTATTTCAAGTCCATGATTTATATTATACAAACCAGCATCAGAGTTACGTTGAAACCCGTGCACTGTGCCACTCATGTAGTAGAAATGAACTGATTTGGGATATTTTTGTTTGCATATTTCAAGAAATTGTTGAATTAATCCATATGAATTTAAATTAAGTGTTGCGTAACATACTCGAACATCTTCATCAACTTGTGAAACAATGCAAGTCGATTGTTGTGTACATCGAGTTAGTACCCGTTCAATGATACTACTAACTCTTTCAAAGAAAATAGCCGGAATTTGAGCTACAATCGTGTCAATACGATAACATTCAGACAGTTCATGAACAAATGTGTTTTCTTGTTCTTCTGTCAATGTTTTAAAAGATGTAAGTAAATTTAACGCTAATATAAAATGCTCTATAGCAGTACGAAGTTTCTTAGCTGTTATTGAACCACGACGCGCATGTTCACAAAACAGTCCATACTCTTTTAAATAGAAACGTTCACATACAACTGATGGAGAATATTTACTTTGATATAATACATCATAGTTCATAGCTTTACTTAGCGCTTCTTGAAGATCTGATGGATAACTCTGACGGTTTTCCAATTTTGTCATGAATTCATCACGATTTCGTTGAGCAACAACATTGCCTGATTCGCATGCACGATCGTACCATAGTTCCGCCATTTGAAAATCATTTTTACGTAATCGAAGTTCGGCTAAAGTCATCATAGCACTTGGATCACCTCTTTGTGCTGCTAATTCATGTAATTCTTCAGCCTTTTCAAGATTCTTATCAACCGCAAGACCATCCAAATACATGCAACCTAAATTATTAGCAGCCATTGCACTACCATGATCAGTTGCACGTTGATACCAATAAACCGCCATTGAAAGATCCTTACGAACACTAATACCTTCGAAATATCTTACGCCTAAAGCGTGTTCAGCATCAGCGACGCCAATATTCGGCATTCCTTTTAGTTTGGGATGTTCTGCGGGCTGTGACGCTGCTTTTTCAAGCCATTCACGAGCTAAATTGTGATCTTTTTTCACACCTAAACCTTTATCGAATAATCGAGCTAAGTTATACATTCCTTCAGCATTGTCTGCATTTGCTGCTTTGGCAAAATATTTCGCGGCTTGCTCGTAATCTTGAATAANGTGTTCAGCATCAGCGACGCCAATATTCGGCATTCCTTTTAGTTTGGGATGTTCTGCGGGCTGTGACGCTGCTTTTTCAAGCCATTCACGAGCTAAATTGTGATCTTTTTTCACACCTAAACCTTTATCGAATAATCGAGCTAAGTTATACATTCCTTCAGCATTGTCTGCATTTGCTGCTTTGGCAAAATATTTCGCGGCTTGCTCGTAATCTTGAATAACATCAATGTCTCCAAGTGCAAACTGATGTCCTTTCGTTACATCAGCCACTGATGGATCAATTAGTGCGAGTGTACTTCTATTTTTTTTCTTATCATTTCTGCATCGAGACATTCATGCATTGGTTTACAATTCGCTCGCGGATCGAGATATTGATGTTGCCAATTTCGCTGAACTCTTATACGACTTTCATCCAATGCTGTTTGTATGTCTTGTTTTGTCGGATCAAGTGCAAATGCTCGTTCAAACGAATTAATCGCCTTTTCATAATCATTCAAAACAACATAGACTTGTCCAACACGATAATGTGCTTTCCACCATGTAAACCAAAGGTTTCTTGCTTGTTTAGCATCTTTCAGAGCACGATCTAATTCCTTTGGCATATCACCATCACCTGAGTATAATTGTTGTTTATAAGATGCTAATCGACTTGCAGCCATATTCAAAAAGAAAATCGCACGATCATGATCTGAAACACCTGATAAATCTGTTGCTTTAATAAAGAACTTGATTGCTTCGGAATAATTTTCCTTATCATAAGCTTCGATACCCAATGACTTTAAGCGTAATGCTTCTTTTGTATTCTCTTCATTTATTATTTGTTTGGGTAAATCAAATATACTATCTTCTTTTAATTTATCTAATTCAGTTTCAATATCATCGAATGATATTAAAATTGTTGATATATCAATCCATAATTGATGACATTCTTTGTTATCAATAGATTTCGATGAATGATGAACTAACTTATTTCTTGTGTCTCTTAAGAGAGGCTATTTGAGAGGTAGGACCAAACCGTCCGGAGATGGTTCTGGGATTTCGACGTTTGATAACACGTTTGAGAGATCATATTGTGTATATACAAAAAGCAAAATATCAGCATCGTATGTATTACTAATAGCGGAGATATCGGGGTGACAAGTTTAGCACCCTAAAATGATCTTTCAAATTTTGTGCTTTTTTCATGACTTTCTTGTTTGTTCAGTATCTTCGCTAAATATCAACCAAACATACAAGTAACTTACGTATATCATTCGATAGACTAGAATCTGCTCTACAAAAACCTCTAAAGGACCGTAGTTCAACAAGTGACTTATGAGATTGCGAAGATTGAAATACAAAAATGCATGACCAATTTTTATTTTTTGCTTTTTACATATTTGAATTATGAAATGTCTATTTCCATTTGTGATTACCTTCCATCATATGAATAATTTTTTGTTGGAATTTCCAAATAATGATTCAACTTCATAAGTCACCTTTTTCTTCATTCTGTTTCATTCAAACATGTCAAGTTTAATGATGACTTTAAAATTCATTTTTCTCTTGGAGATTTCCGACAACTTATATATATTCATACATTCGTAAATACTGTTACTTTATATCTACTTCTATCAAAACTCATCATAATGAGTGAACACTGCCCTGCTCCGCGACGTGCCAAATGTAGTGGATGTATTCGAAATGCTATTGGTAGATGTGATCATTGTCATTCACGATTTGAAGAAAATTGTTTCAGTGCTCATGTCCAAACATGTCCAGGTGCACGACACATGTCAAGTGGTAGACTTACTTTAAAACCTGAATGTCAATTTTGTAGTAATGACGCGACGGGAAAGTGTAGCGGATGTCGAGAAAGTGTTTGCAGTTCATGTTTTGAACATTCTCATCGAGTTCACCGACTTTACCGGACACAATCTGATTCATCGTCATGTAACCTCAGTTAGTTAATTAATTTATTTACAAGAAAACTGTAAACAGGAACAACCAGATTTTTTTTTGCAAAAGAGCATCCGATGTGATGATCAATAAAGGACATATTTCAAAGCTTTCATTCTAAAGAGTGACTGTCATCAGGTAGTATTCGAGTGTCTACAGAGAAACTCTTGGTGTGTGAAATTGGATTGTCGCAATCATTTGATAAAGGAATAGATATTTTTGTGTGATTTAGCTATACTTCGACCGATGTTGTTGATCATCGTAGGAGCTTTGTGACATGGGTCAGACTAATCTTAGAATTTGTAAATCCTGCGACTACTACTCTTTTTAAAACAATCCAAATTGGTTTATTATCAACTTTTTATTGTCTCTTTTTTCTTGATTCATCGCTGTTGAGCGATTCTAGTTATTTGTTGGAAATTTATAAATCACCTTGAGAAAATATATAGAGCACAAAAAAAATCAAATAGGACTGTTGTTTCAATACAAAATACCGCCTAGTTTAATTTCGCGACAAACCATATAATTTCACCCATTCCAATGCTTTACGATTGAATTCAGCTCTGTTCAGTTGATATTCGGCAGCAATCTCTTGAAAAATCAAACAAAATAAATAAGTTCTTTTACATAGCGAAGTACTACAAATTACCAGGATTCACGGCATGGTCAAGTTCAGGATTGTCAATTGCATACGCAATACGTTTGATAGTATCTAACAATGATGTTGTTGGTTTATGTTCTCCATTGTTATATAGTAATTGATCGCATATTCTGCCATCCGTGCCAACATTTGGATGATAGATTTTTTTCAGAAAACGAATTTCCGGTGGTTTGAATGGGTAGTTATCCAGTAACTTTATCTCGATTTCAAAAGCAGCTTCTTTAAAAATTTCTGCACTTGTCAATATTCTTCCTCGTGTAATGACCGGCTTTTCGGTCGGTTTGTCATCCAACGATGTATAATCAAAGTGAAATTCTCCTACTGATGGTTCAGTCCATTTTACTGATCCTCTTAGACGTTCGATCTCCAAAATTATGCGTCGATTTTGACCAGTTGCCATATCCTTCACTCTTTCTATTGAATTGCAATAAAGTCGAAAGAGAAAAAATACTTCTGATAACATATACTTTCGGTTTTATTGACACAGTGCAATGATGATTGGATTTCACCCTCATAAAAACAAATCGTACGTGTATTTCTTGCTTGTTGTCAATCAGACTCTTATCCTTAGATTGAAATTTCATAGTGTGTCGTCAGGTTTGCTTTCAGTGTGAAAAAACCGACGTCTGGTGGTGAAAACTGCCTTGGATTTTTCCGTTTATCAACAACAGCTGTAATTGGTTGATTTCATTTATTTCTTCTTATCATATACTGTAGCGATACCAGCCACGTGTTGATTCAGAGAAGCAATCAAACATTGATGGATTCTCAGGTACGTGCAGAATGGATGTGGTAATCCAACCCGAATCCACGGTCTGACTCTGAGCGAATAAAATGGAGTCATTATTCAGATGTAGAAAATCTAATTATCGAAGAAGAGTTTACGGCGAAACGTACTGATGCTATCTTAGATAATTATTGTATAGATTTCTCATAATGATGACAAGAAGCAAAGGCGAGTGCAACGTTGTACGGTCCAAAAACATTCAAAATCATCGTGTAAAGATCGCTGTAACTTGATGTTATCGCTCCTAAGCACCCTTTCAGTAGGATCATACGGCTGGATTTCACCATTCATAGTAGAAGTAAAAAAAGATCCCGAACTTGACGAAGAACAATTACCGTCCGTGGATGAAACGTTTGTTCCGATGATAGTTGAAAGAGCTGCTTTGGGCATTATTGATGAAGGAAAAAAGATTGGAAAACGATGCGAAGGGGAACGCATGGCCAGAGGAACAAGAACCTCTCTGGCGGAGTAAAATTCGCTCGATTGGTCCATTCTGTTCATTTCTGTGGGACAATCCATTCAATCTCAATGTACAAAGAATGCGTTCAACATCTTGATGAATATCAAACGTTTCAAACATTTACATCGACTAGTCGGAGTCGTACTGTAGCTGAGTTGATCGCTACCAACGATCTATTCATTATGAGGGTGAATTGTGCTTTTACAGCAGATATTCAACCATACTCGATAATGCCTCATGAAGAGGAAGAACTTATCAATCTTGGTGTAACTTTCACTGTTAAAAGAGTAAAGTTGGACACGACTATAAACAAACATTTGATCTATCTAGAACAGAAGCAACGCTTCAATAGTAAGTAGGATCTTTTCAGGACGGTACGAATTCAAATATGATCATTTTCCATTTCCGATTAGAGTCGGCCATACATGAAATATCAAACGTTCAAGAGGAGATTTCAGCCGATAATTCCTCTACATTTCGTGATTTTGACTACAAGGGCATACTGGATTTTTTTGTTAATGACCCTAATCGTATTGGTCGACTTGATCGTCATGGCTTTGATCAATCTGATCCTTTGCTAACTTTTTTTCTATTATCACGCGATGGTGGTAATCATAAGGACTCTAGTGTATTTCGTACTTTGTGTACCCGGTTTCGAGTATTATTCAAGAATAATGATGATTGGGCTATCGAGGAATAAGAGATTGAACGAGAAGTATTATATAACGGAATCCTACGCAAAACGAAATACTACTATGTGATGCTTTGCATTATCTGTTATCTATATAAACTCCTGAAGGCAAAATAGTAAAATAACAGAGTCATCGTTAAGGATGAGAGAGCCAAACGATCAAATTGGCTAAACTTTTGAAGCATTCTAGCCTATACTTCAAGTTGACTGTTTTCATCTTCATTATCCCAGGAATTTGGAGAATGGTTATCGAATATTTTCTGTGTTATTAATCGAATCTTCATTCACTTGTCGCTCTGTGACCAGAAATTCCTTTGCTGTTGAAAGATTAAGAGCGAAAATAACTTATATATAACAAGACATGTCTCATCATGTTAGTTGCCCTTTCCTATAAAGATATAGTGAGAACAGCTGGCTCTTTAATACTGAACAGCCTCCAAATATTTCTAATTAATGGCGAAAGTTCTACGGATAAAGCTTTAACAGCATCTCGTACTTAACCACTAGTGTTCAGTTATTTGAAATTTTGGAAAGCAGTTGTGACGAATTCATACTTTAATACGATAAAGCTTTTTTGCAAAATGGAAAAAATACCATGAAAATCTTTAAAAAGGCAAAAAGTGGAAGTAGGAAACCGTATGTTAGTTTTCAATGTCGATTTCAAAGGAAAATATTATAAGTTTTAATGTGCGCACATAATCAGTTGAATTGATATCGTTTAGATTGAGGCATATACTTGATGCTTTCTTTTCTAACTCTTTCAAAAACAAACTGTTTACAGCAGACATTTTATTAAGTTTCGTACGAAGTCTGATGTGGATAAATCAACCAATGTTTAGAAAAAGTTGTAGATTGAGATATAAAACACTTGATAAGACGGAATGGAAAGAGATGAGCAGAATGTGCTGACGAAAGAGACTGTAGATGAAACAAAGAATCAGTAGTGTTGAAATTCCATGAATTACGAATATGTGAGTAATCTTGACTCTCAAATCTATTTAATAAAGGGTAATATCCATACTCACATTCTCAATAGCAACGAATCTATGATGAATAAAAACAAAGCAGCATTACGAAACGTGGGTGAAATCCTAATATCTTCACAAGTTGTGAATCACTAGCAGTTATTAAGACAAGCTATTTATGAAAACACGTATATTCTCGTTCCACTCTCTCTGTTTCGTTCTGTCACGTTTTGGTATGTTCTGTTCTGATGTTCTGATTAAGTATTTAAGTGAGTGAATCAAGACAGAAAGGGGAAGATAGAACGAGAACAGCGACTAATTTAGTCTTTGTTTCAGATAATAGAGATGGTTTCGACAAGCGCAAAAACAATTGTAGAATACAACTGTTGTTCTATGCAAACGATAAATGAGGATTTTTCTAGCTGGAACATTGAACAACACCCGAATTATTATACTTTAGTCGATCATAACGATATATTTAGAAGAAAGAATACATTGTATTCGTTTATAAATAACAATAGTTAATGTAAATTATTACGTCGTAACAATTACCTTTTGAAAGTGACCAGCGCAATAGTGTATGTTGGTGAAAAATATATTATTCCAGGTTTAAATAAGTACCGTAGAACTTATATAAACAGAAACCTGGGAAATGGAATGCCAAAATTTCGTCAATGGCAAGATGTGACGAAGTATATCGGCGATCGTTACAGCAACGCAGTTTATGCTCGCGAACATACATTAAAACAAGACGTTTACAAGCAAATACTTAGGCTAGCTAGACAGGAAGGAATATCTGCTAGATGTTGGAAGACTTTAGAATCATTATACAAAAACAGAAATTCAGCTTGTCATGTAAAGACCAGTGAAGACGATGCACGGAGTATCAAGGAATATGCAGATAATTTTAGTGGTGAAAATGAGAAAAAAAGTGTCAAGCTTTTATCCGAGTTGGTACTCACAACACTTGCAAACAGAAGAAGAGAAATAGACTAGGATTACAAATGAAACATCGACATAAACTCATCATTTTTATGTTGAATATCGTAGATTAGATTTTCTGTCCATAATCGCCTATCCAGTCGTGGTTCGAACATCATATTCATTTAGTCTTATTTTTTCTCTTTCAGATTTGTCAATACTGAAGTTTAATAATGGTTAATAACTGCAAATTACTTGATCAATTTGATCCGAATCCTGTTCAATACGTTGGAAAATATTCTAGACGATGCTCGGAAATATCATTACCTTCCTCGCAAAGTGAAGACGAAGATCGAGATTTACAATCACGTTCTCGGAAGATTTCCTGTCGTTCACCTTACTTTCTGCGTAAAACTCCACGTTACCAACCTAACCCCAAGAGAATGAAACAAAATTCAGAAAAGATGATAAATCAACCTGATGATTGTTCAAGTTCAATAGTGAGAGATGATATTATAAGGAAAATGTCCATTTGTTTATCTTTTTATGGGAATTTTGTTCTGATTCCTGCAGTCGAAAAGACACTGAAGAAAATCAATGGTCAAAGATTTACTTATTGGTACGAAATGATGCAATTTATTGATTNTCGCTCCTAAGCACCCCTTCAGCAGGATCATACGGCTGGGTTTCACCATTCATAGTAGAAGTAAAAAAAAGATCCCGAACTTGACGAAGAACAATTACCGTTCGTGGATGAAACGGTTGTTCCGATGATAGTTGAAAGAGCTGCTCTGGGTATTATTGATGAAGGAAAAAAGATTGGAAACGCTCCTTTATATACAATGGATAGTTTTTTATTCAGAAAAATCAACGAATTTATGATATTAATCGGAGACAAGAAAATCTCTGGTGAAGTCAAATTCGCTCGATTGGTCCATTCTGTTCACTTCTGTGGGGCAATCCATTCAACCTCAAACTACGAATGGACAAGAGACTCTTGTACCGAGCGATTAATCTGTCGGATGAGCAAATCGCAATGTACAAAGAATGCGTTCAAAATCCTGATGAATATCAAACGTTTCAAACATCTACATCGACTAGTCGGAGTCGTACTGTAGCTGAGTTGATCGATACCAACGATCTATTCATTATGAGGGTGAATTGTGCTTTTACAGCAGATATTCAACCATATTCGATAATGCCTCATGAAGAAGAAAAACTGATTAATCCTGGTGTGTCGTTCACTGTTAAAAACATAAACATGAACACGAATACGAATACAAACAAAAATGTAATCTATCTACAACCGAAGCAACACTTCAATAGTAAGTAGGATCTTTCCAGGATGATATGAATTCAAATGTGATCGCTTTCCATTTCTGAATAGAGGCGGCCATACATGAAATATCAAACGTTCAAGCGGAGATCTCAGCCGACAATTCCTCTACATTTCGTGATTTCCCCTACAAGGGTATATTGGGCATTCTTGTTAATGATCCTAATCGTGTTCGTCGACTTGATCGTAATGGCTTTGATCAATCTGATCCTTTGCTAACTTTTTTTTCATTATCACGCGACGGTGGTAATCATAAGGACTCTAGTGTATTTCGTACTTTGTGTACCCGGTTTCGAGTATTATTCAAGAATAATGATGATTTGGCTATCGAGGAATAAGAGATTGAACGAGGAGTATTATATAACGGAATCCTACGCAGAACGAGATATCACTGTATGATGCTTTGCATCATCTGTTATCTGTATAAACTCCTGAAGGCAAAATAATAAAATAACAGAGTCATCGTTAAGGATGAGAGAGTCAAACGATCAAATTGGCTAAACTTTTGAACCATTCTAGCCTATACTTCAAGTCGACTGTTTTCATCTTCATTATCCCAGGAATTTGGAGAATGGTTATCGAATATTTTCTGTGTTATAATTCGAATCTTCATTCACTTGTCGCTCTGTGACCAGAAATTCCTTTGCTGTTGAAAGATTAAGAGCGAAAATAACTTATATATAACAAGACATGTCTCATCATGTTAGTTGTCTTCTCATATAAAGATATAGTGAGAACAGCTGACTCTTTAATATTGTATAGCCTCCAAATATTTCTAATTAATGGCGAAAGTTCTACGGATAAAGCTTTCATAGCATCTCGTACTTAACCACTAGCGTTCAGTTATTTGAAATTTTGGAAAACTACTTCGTTGCTTTTCCGTTTTTCTTGGCAATATTACTACTGCGCAGTTATGAGAAATTCATATTTCAATACGCTAAATCTTTTTTTCAGAATGGGAAAAAATGCCAAAAAAACTTTAGAAAACACATAAAGCGGAAGTAAGAAGCCAAATAGTGTGATTTCGAATGGCGATGTCGAAGGAAAAGAAAATAGCAGATATTTTTAATGAGCGCTTACAATCGATTGTGTTGACATAGTTTACAATATAGAATAAACGTGTTGTTTACTTTCCTCGTTCTGTTATAAGAAAAAACTGATGATTATAACATAGATTTCCTTATGCCATTTTATCGTGAAGAAGGGTGCCATAGATACTCACTAAAGTGCCTTCCGATTGCATCGTATGATAGGTAAGATATGTTGAATTTTGTTCAAGGTTATTTGAGATATAATGTGCTGTTTGAGAAAAATGTTTTTGACAAGAAGTCCTCCTGTCAGCAAAATGTCGCGATTGAAATAGTAACGTTTGAAAGGAAACTATTGATGTCTAGTGAAATGAACATTGATAACGTTCGAGTAGTTTGATAAGACGATGCCGAAAGAGACTGTATATGAAGTGAAGAATCACTAGTGTTGAAACTCCGTGAATTACGAATGCGTAAGTAATCGTGGCTCTCAAGTCTATTTAATAAATAGTAACAGTGAACGTGAAGAGCAGAGCAATTTCGTATTCATATTCTTTAGAATAGCGAAATTGTGCTGAATGAATACAAAGTAACATTTCGAAAAGCGACTAAACATCGTAGTATCTTAGAAATTCGTGATTCATTAGCAGCTATTAGGACAAGTTTTTTTTTTAAAACAGCTATGCTCTCATTTCTCTCTCTTTGTTTCATTCTCTCACGTTTTGGTATGTTCTGTTCTGATGTTCTGAGTGAATGAAAACGAAAAAGGTGAGATAGAACAATTAAGTGCGACTGATTTATTCTTGGTTCCAGATAACAGGTATGGCTTCTGCAAACACAAAAAAAATTATTGAATACACATATTGTGCTGAGCAACGTAAAGCTAAAGATTTTTCGACACAATATTGGATAAATAACGAACGACAACAGTGTAATTATTATACTTTAATCACTAATAATGAAACATTCAAAAACCAAAGCACACGTATAATATATTCATTTGTAGAGAACGGTGCTGAATGTAACTTATTACGTCGCAACGCTTATCTTTTGAAAGTAGCAAATGCAATAACTTTTTTTGGTAAAGAATATATTATTCTCGATTTAAATGAGTTTTGCAGAACTTCTATAAATGAAAATTCCGCAGATGGAAGACCAGGATATTCTGTGCCAGAATTTCGTCAATGGCACGATGTGACGAAATATATTGGTGATCGTGACAGTCCAAGAATTCCTGCTTGGGAACGCGAGAAGAAACAAAAGGTTTATGACCAAATAACTAGAATAGCTAACAACAACGGAATATGTGATGAATATTGGGAAGCTCTCAAATCATTGTATGATGAGAGAAATTTAGCTTGCCATGCACCGGCGAGTGAAGCCGACGCAGAAAGTATTAAAATATATGCAAATTATGTTAATAATGAACATGAAAAACAAGGTGTCAATTGTTTATCCGATTTGGTTCTCACTAAACTTGGAAGCAATAAAAGAGGAAGAAAATAATTAATTAAAAATGAAATATCGAAACAAACTCATCTTTTTTATGTTGAATATTGTAAATTCGGTTTTCTGCCCATAATTGTGTATCCAGTCGTGATTCGAATATTATATTCATTTAGTTTCATATTTTATCTTTCAGATTTGCCAATACTGAAGTTTAATAATGGTTAGTAACTGCAAATTACTTGATCAATTTGATCCGAATCCTGTTCAATACGTTAGAAAATATTCTAGACGATACTCGGAAACATCATTACGTTCCTCGCAAAGTGAAGACGAAGATCGAGATTTACAATCACGTTCTCCGAAGATTTCCTGTCGTTCACCTTACTTCTTGCGTGAAACTCCACGTTACCAACCGAACCCCAAGAGAATGAAACAAAATTCAGAAAAGATGATAAATCAACCTGATGATTGTTCAAGTTCAATAGTGAGAGATGATATTATAAGGAAAATGTCCATTTGTTTATCTTTTTATGGGAATTTTGTTCTGATTCCCGCAGTCGAAAAGACATTGAAGAAAATCGATGGTCAAAGATTTACTTATTGGTACGAAATGATGGAATTTATTGATTCTTATGATTCACCGTCTGCAGATGAACATCGAAAGAAATTAATTGATGAATTAATGCAAAACATGCGTGAATTTGTTGAAAACGAAGGAATATCACGTGAAGATTGGCGCAAAATGCTATGTTCAATACCAGATGATGTTATCGATAAATTCGATTACCGATTAGAACAAACTATGTTTGATGAAATTCTAAATCTGGCTGAAAAAAATCTATTACCGTTTAATTTAAATAAGCCATTTATTTCTTTATTAAATTCCGCGAAAAAGTATGTCAAAAAACATATTCGAAAATGAAACATTTGAAACGTTACTCTTGAACATTTATTTCGTTTAAATAATAAATTTTATCGTACATACTCGTGTTCTTTTGGGAAATCTGAATCTTTTTTTAGCCGTACCATTCGCTTAACGAACAAGTCCACTAAGCAGTGTGTTGTATAAATTTATTTTACTTATTATCGAATAAATTATGCAAAGAATTTCGGGAGAAAATGCATTCATCATGGTTTTTTTTCATCAGTGAGCAGAATGTTGAATTGCTTGCCGCTGAATTATCGAATAGAAAGAATGAAATGTTCTTTTCTGTGTACAGTATTTTTCGTATCATCAGAAGTAATCGAAGGTAATGCCAGTGAAATGTGTTGCGGGACTCGAAAACCAAGGAATAAAAGTAAGGGTGTGGTTCGTTTGGATGATTTCAGTCGAGTTAGTGAAACAGCTTTCTGCAATATATAACAATAGGGAAGGATGTGGGTGTAATGTCTCTGTTTATTTTCATTTGTCACATAAAATAACTGCCAATCATGAATAAAATTAAATGATAAATATTAAAGGAATCCATAACACAGCTACACATGATTCATATAGTGAGTTACTCGAAAATACTGTACCCATTGTTAACCGTCCAGCTCGAAGCGCTGAACTCGATTATTACTTTGATCGCTAACGTAAAGAAACGTTTCGTTAGCGTTGAGTGCTACTCCAACGGGTGAACGGAGCATAGTAGGAAGCGATCCTGCTGTTCCTGTCCCAGCAACTGTAGTTGCTTGTGTATCATTCATTTTCCATCGCTGAATTCGATTGTTATTCGTGTCAGCAATGTACATGTCACCGTTCTTCGGGGACACCCATACAAAGTACGGTTGATTCAATTGATTTGGATTTGATCCCGCTCCGTTTCCTCCGGCTACCGTCACGCCTACAGAACTATTCAACTGAAATTTCTGAATACGATGATTCATACTATCACAAACGAACAGCGAAGACGAAGTTTTATCAAAAAAGATACCTCGTGGATAATTCAAATACGTCGACGAATTACCACTTTGATTATAATAACCAATAACAATCGTATTATTATTTCTGATAATAACATGTGTATCGAACAACGAGGTGTACATATTATTATATTGATCGAAAGCTACTCCCCAAACGCCAATACCTCTTGAGGCGATGGTGCCTTGTGTGACATTCACTGTGATGTTTGGCGGCCATTTCGTCAACCGATTAAGATTACGATCAGTAACATAAACATATTCACTGCTATCAACAACGACATTCCATATTCTATTCATTATAATGTTCCGTTGTGGATAGCCGAGACCACCGGCTACAGTAGTTCCCAGACGGCTACCAAAATGAAAACGTTGCACTCGAAAATTATTCGAATCGCATACGTAGAAAGTTTGATTGATCGATGAAACAAATATACCGCGCGGTGCATTTAATCCCATAGCATCATCACCAGCTGTCATATTGTCATAACCAGCAATTGTAACGCCGATCGGTAATTGATCAGCTAGAATATAATACAATAAATATTGAGTAACTAGTACGATGCACTCTTCCTGGAAAAGGTTGTTTTCGATTATTGTTGTATAAATAGATGTTTCCCTCAGAAATGTGCGGGACCGCATTTTCAGGTATTATGTGGATCTCATCCCTTTTTGCTAGCTCGAGAATATTTCTAGTTTAACGATCGGCTTTTGATGTAAATATCTTATCTAACTTTCAGCCGAAACTTTCCTACAGGTGTAAAAAGTACTCTCTAAAAAGCCAGAAAAGTATACTAGAAATACTTACTCGGATCACTTGTTATATCAGATGTCACAACTTCGGTTGTCACTTGAGTTGATGCAGTCGTTGATGAACTCGTTCCAACCGAAGTGCCTAATAAGAGAAGCAAAATTAAAAGACAGTATAGAACTACAATTTTTTTCATATTTATGCTTCCGCATTACAACCATCAGATAGACCTGTTGTGTTGTATAGCACACTTGTATTCGGTTGCAAGGTGATAGCCAGTGTAGAACTTCCAATCGTCGCATCTGTAACAAACGGCAAGACAAAATGTTCAAAAATAATTCTGAAAAGCGTTGCGACTTACATCCACACTGATTGGATGGTAAACAAGTGTAACCAAAATCTTCTCGACACATGCTTCTGTTTTGTTGACAAGATGCACCGATTACAGGTAACTGTGGTGCACATATGGATGTTGATATATTCCAATAAGTGTGTGGAACGCATTCACATGTGGAATTCGTTGAGCATGTAAGATAACGAGTTTCGTAGCAGCTAGTCTGACATGAAAGACCATATTGTGAAAATACAGCTGCAGAGATTTTAACGACACCAACTCTTGATTGAGATGGTACTGCAATAATACTACCCACTGTATCTATATCACCTTCGAATAATCGACATTGGTCCAATGCAGATACATCATAATCAAAAATGCGACACAATCGATTTTGATTGCATGCAACAGCACATAACTTCAATGAGTTCCTTGTTGTTGTCGAAAGCAGCTGTGCTGCTGGATTGACAGGAGAATATTGAGTACCATTAGAATAGTACACGATGTAAGATTGACTTATTTGATCGGAATGAGTAGAATCGATCACCAAAGTAAGCAACGACCAAATGAAAACGACCAATTGTCCATTATTACGTTGATACACAAAAAGCATTACTGAAAATCAAACGATATCTGAAAGATGGTTAGTTTTAATCAGACACAGATGTTATAGAAGCCAACTATCAAATTCTGCACTCGCACTCTTGTTTATTCATAGTATACCGAATAGAGTAATAAAGGTGGATCGTTAATTGTTTCGGGATTTAACAATTTTTTTCTGTATTATTATAGTATGAGTGTTGATTAGATACATAAGAATACGCTTATGAGAAATAATTTTAAGTTATTCAGTGCACTTCTCTTCCTCTTTGTTCCATATATATTGGAGTACATGGTAGAAAAAGAAATTTGTTATTATGTAATTTCCGATGATAATGAGTTTTACAATAAGGGAAAACTAATTATCTGCAAGTATTATTGAATTCTACACGCTGAAACAGCTCCTTCTAATCTCACAGCACTTGGAAAATACTATTTTCCGCCAGTTTCTCCATTTTATATTATGCATTTAAATTTTGCACTGACGTCCTTGGTGAAATAAAAAAAGTTTTTTGAGATCAAAATCGATCGAAACATCGTTTTGATATACGCCGTATAGGACGTAACAAAAAGATGCATGCGTATACCTAACAAATTTTTTCGTTCTGTTCTACCGAAATGTGAAGGTGTTTTTATTTGGTAAAATGGCACATGCTCAACAAAATTCGTCATCTGAGAGACGAATATTTTTCGACACATAAACGTAAATGTCGAAAAAAAATTCATCGCCCATTCTCGGACTCTCCGTTGAGATTGTCTATCGAATTCTTGATCACTTGGAAGTATCAACCATCCTTCGATCACTTCGAAATATTTGTACTCGACTCAATATCATTATCGACACTTATCATCGATACCAGGTCACTTCCAACACCTTTACGTACGTAAAACAACTTTTATTTTCGTGTTGACAGATCTATACCACACTAGATCTTTCCACTCCAGTTGTTAATGACAAGAAAATTCAATGCTTATCCAATGCTTTAGAGAATAATACTGTAATAGATACATATTCGTCGATATGCAGTAGATCTCATCTCTTTCGCACAGACAATAACAAACCTACAACTTCAAGTGACTGATATTGATAATCGTTGTGCAAGATATTTAGCACATGTCATACGAAAGAATCGTGTAAGTCTTATTCTGCGCTTAATAAGCTGCTTTGACAAACTCTGTTTTCGTTGAACATAGACACTAACGCATGTGAATCTTAAGTATAATAAAATCGGTCCACAAGGCGTACGATACTTAGCTCAAGCATTGTACATTAATCAGGTCAGATTAGTTCACTTTTTCTTATTTTTTATATTCGCTTTGATCTTTATTAACAGACACTGACGAGTCTCGATCTTAGCTCGAATACAATTGGTTCTGAAGGAGCTCAATATTTAGCTATTGCTTTACAATTTAATCAAGTGAAATAATTTCTCGTCTTTTCCTTCGTCATTTCCATATTTCTCTAAAGACACTTACAGACTTGTCTTTGGAATCTAGCAGTCTTGACTCCAATGCAATGAAGTATCTCGCAGAAGGATTACAAAAAAATAAGGTCCGTTAACTCTCTTTTTCTCGTTATTTGACGTTTGTGATTTAGAAATTGATGAAATTANAACAAAATTCAGAAAAGATGATAAATCAACCTGATGATTGTTCAAGTTCAATAGTGAGAGATGATATTATAAGGAAAATGTCCATTTGTTTATCTTTTTATGGGAATTTTGTTCTGATTCCTGCAGTCGAAAAGACACTGAAGAAAATCAATGGTCAAAGATTTACTTATTGGTACGAAATGATGCAATTTATTGATTCTTATGATTCACCATCTGCAGATGAACATCGAAAGAAATTAATTGATGAATTAATGGAAAACATGAAAAAATTCGTAAAAAACGAAGGAATATCGGATAAAGATTGGCGCAAAATGTTATGTTCAATACCAGATGATGTTATCGATAAATTTGATTATCGATTAAAACAGAATATCTTTGATGAAATTCAAAATCTGGTTGAACAAAATCGATTACCATTTGATTTAAACAAGTCTTTTGGTCGCTTATTAGACTCCGCGGAAAAACGTGCTGGAAAATATATTCGAAAATGAATCACTTGAAATATTATTCTTGAACATTTGTTTTATTTAAATAATAAATTTTATCGTACATACTCGTGTTCTTTTGGAAAATCTGTATCTGTTTTTAGCAGTACCATTCGCTTAACGAACAAGTCCGCTAAGCAATATATATTGTATAAATTATGCAAAGAATGTCGGGAGAAAATGCATTCATCATGGTTTTTTCATCAGTGAGCAGAATGTTGAATTGCTTGTCGCTGAATCATCGAAGAAAGAATGAAATTTTTTTTTTTTCTGTGTACAGTATTTTTCGTATCATCAGAAGTAATCGAAGGTAATGCCAGTGAAATGTGTCGCGGGGCTCGAAAACCAAAGAATAAAAGTAAGGGTGTGGTTCGTTTGGATGATTTCAGTCGAGTTAGTGAAACAGCTTTCTGCAATATATAACAATAGGGAAGGATGTGGATGTAATGTCTCTGTTTATTTTCATTTGTCACATAAAATAACTGCCAATCATGAATAAAATTAAAAGATAAATATTAAAGGAATCCATAACACAGCTAGACATTATTCATACAGTGAGTTACTCGAAAATATTGTACGCATTGTTAACCTTCCAGCTCGAAGCGCTGAACTCGATTATTACCTTGATCGCTAACGTAAAGAAACGTTTCGTTAGCGTTGAGTGCTACTCCAACGGGTGAACGGAGCATAGTAGGAAGCGATCCTGCTGTTCCTGTCCCAGCAACTGTAGTTGCTTGTGTATCATTCATTTTCCATCGCTGAATTCGATTGTTATTCGTGTCAGCAATGTACATGTCACCGTTCTTCGGAGACACCCATACANGTTTCGTTGTGCATAGCCGAGACCACCGGCTACAGTAGTTCCCAGACGGCTACCAAAATGAAAACGTTGCACTCGAAAATTATTCGAATCGCATACATAAAAAGTTTGATTGATCGATGAAACAAATATACCGCGTGGTGCATTTAATCCCATAGCATCATCACCAGCTGTCATATTGTCATAACCAGCAATTGTAACGTCGATCGGTAATTGATCAGCTAGAATATAATACAATAAATATTGAGTAACTAGTACGATGCACTCTTCCTGGAAAAGGTTGTTTTCGATTATTGTTGTATGAATAGATGCTTTCCTCAGAAAAATGTGCGGGACCGTATTTTCAGGTATTATGTGGATCTCGTCCCTTTTTGCTGGCTCGAGGATATTTCTAGTTTAGCGATCGGCTTTTGATATAAATATCTTATCTAACTTTCAGCCGAAACTTTCCTACAGGTGTAAAAAGTACTCTCTAAAAAGCTAGAAAAGTATACTTGAAATACTTACTTTGATCACTTGTTATATCAGATGTCACAACTTCGGTTGTCACTTGAGTTGATGCAGTCGTTGATGAACTCGTTCCAATCGAAGTGCCTAATAAGAGAATTAAAATTAAAAGACAGCATAGAATTACAATTTTTTTCATGTTTATGCTTTCGCATTACAACCATCAGATAGACCTGCTGTGTTGTATAGAACACTTGCATTCGGTTGCAAGGTGACAGTCAATGTAGAACTTCCAATCGTCGCATCTGTAACAAACGGCAAGACAAAATGTTGAAAAATAATTCTGAAAAGCGTTGAGACTTACATCCACACTGATTGGATGGTAAACAAGTGTAACCAAAATCTTCTCGACACATGCTTCTGTCTTGTTGACAAGATGCACCGCCTACAAGTAATTGTGGTGCACATATGGATGTTGATGTATTCCAATAAGTGTGTGGAACACATTCACATGTGGAATTCGTTGAGCATGTAAGATAACGAGTTTCGTAGCAGCTAGTTTGACATGAAAGACCATGCTGTGAAAATACACCTGCAAAGATTTTGACGACACCAACTCTTGATTGAGATGGTACTGCAATAATACTACCCACTGTATCTATATCACCTTCGAATAATCGACATTGGTCCAATGCAGATGCATCATAATCAAAAATGCGACACAATCGATTTTGATTACATGCGGCAGCACATAACTTCAATGAGTTCCTTGTTGTTGTCGAAAGCAGCTGTGCTGCTGGATTGACAGGAGAATATTGAGTGCCATTAGGATAGTACACAATGTAAGATTGACTTATTTGATCGGAATGAGTAGAATCGATCACCAAAGTAAGCAACGACCAAATGAAAACGACCAATTGTCCATTATTAGGTTGATACACAAAAAGCATTACTGAAAATCAAACGATATCTGAAAGATGGTTAGTTTTAATCAGACACAGATGTTATAGAAGCAAACTATCAAATTCTACACTCGCACTCTTGTTTATTCATAGAATACCGAACAGAGTAATAAAGGTGGATCGTCAATTGTTTCGAAATTCAACCATTTGTTTTCTGTATTATTATGGCACGAGTGTTGATTAGATACATAAGAGTACGCTTATGAGAAATAATTTTCAGTTATTCAGTGCACTTCTCTTCCTCTTTGTTCCACATCTATTGGAGTACATGGTAGAAAAAGAAATTTATTAATATCTTGTAATTTCCGATGATAATGAGTTTTACAATAAGGGAAACTAATTATCTGCAAGTATTATTGAATTCTACATGTTGAAACAGCTCTTTCTAATCTCACACCACTTGGAAAATGTTATTTTTCGCCAGTTTCTTCATTTTATATCATGCATTTAAATTTTTCACTGACGTCCTTGGTGAAATAAAAAAGTTTTTACTTTGAGATCAAAATCGATCGAAACATCGTTTTGATATACGCCTTAGGACGTAACAAAAAGATACATGCGTATACCCAACAGTTTTGAGAGACGAATATTTGTCGACACATAAACACAAATGTCTAAAAAAAATTCATCGCCCATTCTCGGACTCTCCGTTGAGATTATCTATCGAATTCTTGATCATTTGGAAGTACGAACCATCCTTCTATCACTTCGAAATGTTTGTACTCGACTCAATAATATTATTAATACTTATCATCGATATCAGGTTATTTCCAACATCTATACGTACATATAACAACTTTTATTTTCGTGTTGACAGATTTATACAACACTAGATCTCCCCACTCAAGTTGTTAATGGCAAGAAAATGCAATGCTTTAGAGAACAATACTGTAATAGATACATATTCGTCGATATGCAGTAGATCTTATCGCTTTCGCACAGACATTAAAACACCTACAACTTCGAATGACTGATAGTGATAATCGTTGTGCAAAATATATTTAGCACATGTCATACGAAAGAATCGTGTAAGTCTTACTCTACGCTTAATAAGCCACTTTGACAAACTCTGTTTTCGTTGAACATAGACACTAACGCATGTGAATCTTAACTCTAATAAAATTGGTCCACAAGGCGTACAATACTTAGCTCAAGCATTGTACATTAATCAGGTTACATTAGTTCATTTTTTTCTTTTTTTTTACATTCGCAATTGATCTTTATTAACAGACACTGACGAGTCTCGATCTTAGCTCGACTAGAATTGGTTCTGAAGGAGCTCAATACTTAGCTATTGCTTTACAATTTAATCAAGTGAAATAATTTCTCGTCTTTTCCTTCGTCATTTCCATATTTCTCTAAAGACACTTACAGACTTGTCTTTGGAATCTAGCAGTCTTGACTCCAATGCAATGAAGTATCTCGCAGAAGGATTACAAAAAATAAGACGTTTGTGATTTAGAAATTGATGAAACTATCTCTCGCACATAATCCAATTGGTCAGTCAGNTTAGCTATTGCTTTACAATTTAATCAAGTGAAATAATTTCTCGTCTTTTCCTTCGTCATTTCCATATTTCTCTAAAGACACTTACAGACTTGTCTTTGGAATCTAGCAGTCTTGACTCCAATGCAATGAAGTATCTCGCAGAAGGATTACAAAAAATAAGACGTTTGTGATTTAGAAATTGATGAAACTATCTCTCGCACATAATCCAATTGGTCAGTCAGGTTTAGATTATCTCGCAAATGCGTTACAATACAACAAGGTAGACATGAAATCTTTGTGTACACATTTGTAACGTTGAATATAGACTTTGATCGAGCTGATATTGATTAGAAACGAAATGAATGGTAGAGGAGCAACACAACTGGGTTGGATTTTAAAATCGAATAATGTAAGATAGTTTGACTTTGTTTCTCATTGACATTTAACGATTCAGACATTGAAAAAACTCATTTTTTTCTCCAATCCAATCGATTCTGATCAGATGAAATATGTAGCTGATGGATTAGCTGTGAACACTGTAAGACAATGCATTTATTCGTATTGTATCTTATTCATTTTCAAATCCAGGCATTGACAGACTTGACTTTTACAAAAAATAATCTTGACTCTCGCGGTGCACAATACTTTAGTACTGCCTTGGAGAACAATCGAGTAAATCTATTTTGTACTATTCAATCTTATATAAAATCGTTTTTATTCACTACAGTCTCTTATCAATCTGTGTCTTAATGTGAATAACATTGGCACTGAAGGTATTCGATATTTAGCCAAAGCATTAAACAACAACCGAGTGAGCAAAATTCTATCGTTATAAATTTTAATATTTCATAGACTCTCACTGCATACAGACACTTACAACATTAAGTGTTGAACACAACCAAATTGATGGTAAAGGTATGAAGTATCTTGCAGATGCTTTACAAAAGAACACTGTAAGATGTTATTAAAATGTGCATCTCGATGACTTTTCGCGAATATTTAGACGATTACAACACTAAATTTATCGAACAATAACATTGGAAATGAAGGAGCACAACACTTAGCCGGCGCACTGGAAAAGAATACGGTGAAAATGTTTTCTGCTCATTTTCTTTCCATCTGAACGTATATTAAATAGACATTGACTAGTTTAATTCTTGAACAAAGTTCGATCGGTACTGATGGAGCACGTGCTCTTGCTGTCGGGTTACGAATTAATTGAGTAAATTGAACTCTCCCAGAAGCTCATATAGATATTTTTTCTCTTTCATAAAACAGACGCTGATCACACTAAATCTTCTTAATAATCAAATTGATTTAGCTGCCATAGAACAATTAGCCGACCTATTCCAAACGAATAATACTGTGAGAAGATGATTTTCATTCATGTAACTATTTGTATTCTTTCATTTAGGCAATCAGAGAATTTTCTCTCAGTCAGACGGCATGCGATGCTCAAGGAGCACAGTGTTTATTTAATCCATTACATTACAATAATGTGAAAGAAATTTTTTGTTTGCTCATATCTTATGCTAATTCGTCCTTTTCAATATAGACACTTACTACTCTCACAATCAAAAGCTATAAAATTGGCTCCAAATCAATGTCAAATCTAGCCGACGCATTACTATACAACAGAGTAGAATTCGATTTCTTCCATATATATATACCCTACGCTTCTTAACCTAGACATTGACAACACTAGTTTTTAAATCGGTTGACATTGGTTCTGAAGGAACACAGTATTTAGCAAAAGCCTTAGAAACTAACAATGTTAGTAACATTCTTTATTGTTTACGAATTGTTATTGATTCAATGTAGACACTCACCACATTGGAAATCGTCTTCAGCAAAGTTCGTAGCGAAGGGCGCAACATTTATCAAATGCATTAATGTATAATAAGGTGAATATATAATCTGCAGCGCCCTGTTCACACGCACACGGTTCGTTGTAGGGTCTAGCGATGCTGAGTGTGGTATGGAACCAAATCTATTCGGAAGGAGCTCAACATATGCCTAATGCTCTCAAGTATAACAATGTGAGACAATTTCTACTCTTCGTTCATGAATTGTATTCATTTCTTTATAATAGACATTGAAGAAATTAAAACTGGGAAGTAATGAAATGCTTGGAAGATGCACTACTGGTTAATCGAGTCAGTTTCATTCATTTCATTTCCATCTGCTAACTTTGATTGTTCTGATATAGACACTCGAAGTGTTGTCATTTGGTTATAAATATGAATGTGAAGATGCAGTACAATACATAAAAGATAAATCACTTTATTTCGCAGCAAAAATAGAGTTGGAATGTTGATTATTGACTAACACGTACTTTGTTGAAAAAAAACTGAAAATAATTGTTTTTTTTGTCATCGAAGAAGATTAACGCGATAATTGAAATAACAGCGTATTTGCAAAATGACACAAAATCTTCAATTATTTGAAGATTAGTCCTTTTGATTTGATTACGCGAAAACAACAATTCTATATCGTTCGTTCTGTATATATAACGACAGAATATCACATTCAATTGGTATTATTAGACAAACGAAACATGTTGTCTGTATCGGCAATATATTTCTTCTCATTCATTTTTTTCTTCAGGTAATTCGAAAAGTACTTGACTGACTCAGAGAAATTTCCTCATTAATCTATAGTGTACCAGTCAGCGAAGTGACCTGTTCTGTTTGTGCTGATACATCTCAGTACGATCAATGTTCAGCGAATAGTGCGTGCGGTTGTTTTCACATGGTTGGCGCTCACAATGTTGGAATTTGCGGCTTTCTCTGGACAAGCTGTTCAACTCTTGCTCCATGTGATTCTCTAACCAATTCTTGTGCTAAAGATGATCATATCTGTGTTCACCATCCTCGATGTAATACAAGACCTGTTTGTTATCCAGCATCAATGATTGATCCACGAATTTGTCCAACAGCTACAGTGAGTACAAGTACAACCAATACGATTCCAAATGCAACTGAAATTACATCAACAACGACAACGACAACAATTACAACAACAACTTTTACTACTACTGGTGCACCAAGAAGTAAGTTCGATGCTCATGTTGACTAAACAGGGATTTTTTAATTCGTCAGACATCATTCAAAGTATCGATTTCTTTGCTAATTTGAAGCAATCATTGACGTCATTTGGATTGAATAGGCCAAAAATTTGTATATATATATATATTTCTGTATCACCTTGATGAGTATCTTATTTCAAAGGTGCGACAAAAATCGAAATTGATTCTACAGTGTATAGATTCAGTCCCTATAATCGTTCTCTCTTGACATGTTCCTTCGGAATTTTATATTTTATAACGAAAAAAAACTCTCTTATTCTTAGACTGGCGCTTTACTAGTGGCATGCCAATAGGATTGAGAGACCATGTAGCAACTACATTAATGGATGGAACAATTATGATGATTGGTGGCAACAATGATGATAACGGTGAAACGAATAGAGTTATTCTGTACAATTCGTCAAGTGAAACCTGGAGCAATGCAACTAGTATGCGAAATGCACGATATGCACATAGAGCATCCATTTTATTCAATGGGAAAGTCTTAGTTACTGGAGGCCAAAGAGCTACATACATAACTACAGATAGTGTCGAATTGTATGATCCATCAACAAAAAAATGGACATCAATTGATAGTTTAAATCATGCACGGAGATACCATACAGCAACGGTTTTGTCAAATGGAAAAGTATTGATTGCTGGTGGAGAAACTTATAGCGTGAATTATGGTCAAATATCTATGAGTGCTGCTGAGTTATACGATCCATTTGCAGACATTTGGACAGTTACTGACAGTTTGAAGAATAATCGAACAAGACATACCGCATGCCTTTTAAAAAACGGAAAAGTACTGGTAGCCGGTGGTTCACAACTTACTTCAGAATTATATGATCCAGCAACAGGGCTATGGACAACGACGGGTAGCATGAAACAGTTCCGAGAAGGTCATACGATGTCATTGTTACCAAATGGACAAGTATTAGTTACTGGTGGACATAGTTTAAAGAGCGCTGAATTATACGATCCACTAACTGGAAACTGGACCTTTGTCGAAAATATGCATTATGCTAGACAATATCATACAGCAACTGTAATGTTAGATGGAAATGTCTTAGTTGCAGGTGGGTACAATACAACTGCTACGAACAGAGTCGAGTTTTATAATCCAGAGACAAGAAAATGGACAACAACTTATGAAAGAATGAAGCANGGTGGACATAGTTTAAAGAGCGCTGAATTATACGATCCACTAACTGGAAACTGGACCTTTGTCGAAAATATGCATTATGCTAGACAATATCATACAGCAACTGTAATGTTAGATGGAAATGTCTTAGTTGCAGGTGGGTACAATACAACTGCTACGAACAGAGTCGAGTTTTATAATCCAGAGACAAGAAAATGGACAACAACTTATGAAAGAATGAAGCATGACCGTCATAGTCACACAGCATCGTTGTTACCAAATGGAAAATTGTTGGTTGCTGGTGGAAATTCCAATAGTTACTACTGGCGTAGTGCAGAATTATATGAGTAATCATTCGAAATAAATAAAGAGTTTCAGTGATTTTAAAGTCGCATTCTTGAAATACTACTTATTTAAATATTCGTAAAGGCAAGGGTGTCGATAAGAACGACTAAACATTAGTTTCAAACGACTATAATTTCCTATTGTAAAGGCGATAAATGTTCTCATGATATTTGTTCAGTAAAGGGTCATCAGCAATGACGCCACGTTATATTTGAATATTGTCGATGTTGTATGACACAACGATAACGTTATTTCAACGCAAACTCATCGAACCATGGATCATACTCAAGAATTACCAGACTCTTGACTCAGGACGAAAAAATTTTTAGCATTTACTGTTAAAAAGAGAATTCTACCTCGATGTTAAATACATGTCAGATGTTGTTGACAGTTCATTGGATGAGATAAGTTTACTGATGACAACCGACTTCGCTTCATCAGTTTTTCTCTGAATATTACAACCATATCGCATAAATATTTTTTATTGCAATTAATAGATTTCGAAAGTAAAGAAATAGATCTTGTATGTACATGATATCTATCCATATTTACAACAATATAGTTTTAGTCCCGCCCTCGCCCGCAAAGTACTACTTTTTCTCGATTCTTTCACGTTAGAGAACAAAATCTCCTATGCAGATACAGTTGTACTCGACATTCTTATCTTGGTTATTCAACTTGTAGTAATTACAAACAATCTAAGCACGGTAATAATTGTCATGAACATATCGTAGATGAATATGAAAAAAAAATTGTGGTTAGATTTAATCGAGTGGATAAGATCGAATTACCCCTTATTTGCACACTCCCGTTATTTGATTAAGGCATTCTTTTTTCTCTCTCGTCTGACCATGCGATCGACAGAGAAGCATTATCAACTGTGTAATTTTATCTTAAAAACATTGACTTTCTGTTTCATTTTTCATGAAATATTTGGTTGGGAAGGTATCTTACACAAGTTGCAATGACTTCAGCAAAACAATTATTTGACCGTGAATATACTAATCTTGAACTATATCAATTGATATGGCTCGAGTCAAATTCGAACGATCAAAGCAATCGTATTGAGAAAAGAATATCTACAGAGAACTTAAGAAGCATTATTGATTATACAAAATTCTTTCACGATGTCGACGAATGTTTCGATTATATCAACAAGACACAAGATTCTATGACACTATTAGTTAGCACAGATGAGACCGTTATCGATGTTCTTACGAATGATCAACATCCTAAAAACTTGTTGGGTGTTTATGTGCTCTGCAATAGCGAGAAATCTATTCCAAAGGTGAGTTTCAAGTTTGAATGGTTTTTGGAATAGTAAAGAGTAATTTAGATAGTGCGTACTTATACAGATGTCGATGCTTTATTGAGNAGACAATATCATACAGCAACTGTAATGTTAGATGGAAATGTCTTAGTTGCAGGTGGGTACAATACAACTGCTACGAACAGAGTCGAGTTTTATAATCCAGAGACAAGAAAATGGACAACAAGTTATGAAAGAATGAAGCATGACCGTCATAGTCACACAGCATCGTTGTTACCAAATGGAAAATTGTTGGTTGCCGGTGGAATATCCAATAGTTACTACTGGAGTAGTGCAGAATTATATGAGTAATCATTCGAAATAAATAAAGAGCTTCAGTGACTTTAAAGTCGCATTCTTGAAATACTACTTATTTAAATATTCGTAAAGGCAAGAGTGTCGATAAGAACAACTAAACATTAGTTTCAAACGACTATAATTTCCTATTGTAAAGGCGATAAATGTTCTCATGATATTTGTTCAGTAAAGGATCATCAGCAATGACGCCACGTTATATTTGAATATTTCGACATAACGATAACGTTATTTCAACGCAAACTCATCGAACCATGGATCATACTCAAGAATTATCAGACTGCTGAATCAGGACGAAAAAAATTTTAGCATTTACTGTTAAAAAGAGAATTCTGCATCGATATTAAATACATATCAGATGTTTTTGGCAGTTCATTGGGTGAGATAAGCTTACTGATGACAACCGACTCCGTTTCATCAGTTTTTCTCTGAATATTACAATCATATCGCATAAATATTTTTTATTGTAATTAATAGATTTCAAAAGTAAAGAAATAAATCTTATATGTGCATGATATCTATCCATATTTACAACAATATAGTTTTAGCCCTGCCCTCGTCCTCAAAGTACTACCTTTTCTCTATTCTTTCACGTTAGAGAGCAAAATCTCCTATGCAGATAGTAGAGTTGTACTCGACATTCTTACCTCGGTTATTCAACTTGTAGTAATTAGAAAAGATCCAAGCACAGTGATAGTTGTCATGAATATATCGTAGATGAATATGAAAAAAAAATTGTGGTTAGATTTAATCAAGTGGATAAGATCGAATTACTCCTTATTTGCCCACTCGCGTTATTTGATTAAGGCATTCTTTTTTCTCTCTCGTCTGACCATGCGATCGACAGAGAAGCATTGTCAACTGTGTAATTTTATCTTAAAAACATTTGCTTTCTGTTTCATTTTTCATGAAATATTTGGTTGAGAAGGTATCTTACACAAGTTGCAATGACTTCAGCAAAACAATTATTTGACCGTGAATATACTAATCTTGAATTATATCAATTGATATGGCTCGAGTCAAATTCGAACGATCAAAGTAATCGTATTGATAAAAGAATATCTACAGAGAACTTAAGAAGCATTATTGATTATACAAAATTCTTTCACGATGTCGACGAATGTTTCGATTATATCAACAAAACAAAAGATTCTATGACATTGTTAGTTAGCACAGATGAGATAGTTATTGATATTCTTACGAATGATCAGCATCCTAAAAACTTGTTGGGTGTTTATGTGCTCTGCAATAGCGAGAAATCTATTCCAAAGGTGAGTTTCAAGTTTGAATGGTTTTTGGAATAGTAAGGAGTAGTTTAGATAGTGCGTACTTATACAGATGTCGATGCTTTATTGAGCGATTTGACTGCTGCTGTTAAATTCAAATCAAATTCACCAGGTCTTACAACAGATGATCTCTATCGAACATGGTGGGCTGACTTTATCGATATTTTATGTCATATTACTTATCCAAGCGATTCCTTGAAGCAATTAGTCGCTGCACTGCAAGAATACTATAGAGGAAACACAATTGCAATCGCAAAATTGACACAATTCGAACTTGAATATAAGTCCAAAGACGCGATACTATGGTATACACGTGATACATGTATCTATCGCGTTCTTAACGAAGCACTTCGACAGCATCATGTTGAACGTCTCTTCTTATTTGGCTTTTACGTCCAAGATTTGTTTCGACAATTAACTACTGAGTATGAACATTTTCGATCGTTATCTGCGAAGAATAATTGCAAAACGATAACATACCGTTATCAACTTATGTCTACGAATGAGATTGAAAATCTGAAAAAGAGAACTAGATTATTTCTTGCAGCGAATAGTTTGTTTTCAACAACATTGGATCGTCAAGTGGCCATGTTCATGCTTGAGTCTTTATCATCGGCACGACATGAAAAGGAGTTGGAAAGTGTTCTTTTCCTAATTGAATTGGATGTGCGAATGACTTCTCGTCCTTACGCAAATATATCGCATCTGAGCAATTTTCCTGAAGAATCTGAAGTTCTTTTTTCTATTGGTACAGAATTCGAAATTATCGATGTCAATTATAACGAAAATGTTTGGATAGTTGATCTGCGACTAAACGGAAACTGCTTTAAATACAGTGAGGATTTAGCTCGTTTGACTCCAAGAAGAGCTTTTATTTCTTGCGTGGATAAACTCATTCACACGTATCAGGTGCCATCACCAGAGGAAGTAGAAAACATTTTCAATGGTCTACAAAGGTTACACCCAGAGGAAAAATGGATCCCAGCTGCGAAGCATTACTGCTGGGCACAGTACCAACAACACATAATAAAGGATTACGAAAAAGCGATGTTGGAATACGACACAGCGATAGATATATGGCGCGAATGCATTCCGGATAATGATAGTGAGCTGAACTGTTGGTCTCATATCGGTGATATCCATGGATCCATAGGAGCTTTTTGTCATAGTATTACTAAAGATAAAGCCTTAGCCAAGAATATCTATACGGTGGCTATGAGCAATTATAAGGCAATAAATTTAGAATTTGTTGACGATTTTGCAAGAACAGATATGTTATCGAATTTGGCTGGCACAGCTAAATCTGTAGCCACAATGTCCGATGATGGTGATGAAAAACGACAAGCGTATCTCTACGCAATCGAGCATTATAAATTATGTTTGAAGAACATGATGAAGTGTTATTTACCTACGAGTACCCAATATGCAACCTATTATACGAGTTTAGCTGATGTCTATAAAGTTATAGAAGATTATGACAATGCCATTGACAATTATATCAATGCTTTGAATATTCGAACACAACATTTTGGTATAGCACATTCTCTTATCATAAGTCTGTGCGAAGAAATTGTGGAAATCGACTTCTTGCTTCATCGTAATCACGAAAGACAGTTGAAATATCAACTAATGAAGCATGAGCATCTTTTGAGAGATGAAACCGAAGACGTAAGACACAATCATACGACCTATCATAAAGAAGAACTTGGCAAAAGTCATGCTGCATTAGACTATATTTATATCAAATTGGATCAAATTGAGTTGGGTCAAAATCATCAACAGCAAGCTGTAGATCTACTTCAGTCAGTAGGAAGATTGGATTCACCTGAAATAAGCATTATTGAATCGATTGAAGTTTTGGAATAATTCATATATATTCTTACGAATCTAAGAACAAATCCTCTTATCTGTCATCTCTAAGTAAGGGTGTGGGTGAAGATGAATTGATCATTTTTGTAAACGCCGAACAAGTTCATCATCATATCGAAAATTTTACATTCTAAGATAGTACATACTTTTCCTTATAGCATCGATAATGAATACATTTCAATTTCAACTTCATCTGAAAGAATATCTCTGAGAGCATGTGTAACTCAATGATGTATTTACATTTGCCTCGAATGAATAACTCATCGTTGTTTTAGAATCGGAGGAAGGGATCTTCACTGATGACACAAAAGTTGTCGTACTCTTTAAAACTCGTTTGATTGATCTTTTTGAGGGCGGATGAAATCTTTGAATTGCAGCTTGTCACACCTTTGCTGCCTGTCTTCACTTTACATATTTATCGCTTGAGTATATCGTTTATTATTGGCTATAACAACGCAGTTTTTTTTTCGTATCTATTTGTTCTACCAACAATTCTTCCAACATGCGAGTTCGCGAAAGGTATTGACATAGAAATATCATACACCTATAATCTTCTTCTATTGCTCAGCTGGTGATATGAAAATTAAATAGACAAAAGTAGACAAAACGTGTCTTTTCCCAATACTCCGAAGCATATACGTATTTTTGTCAACACTATCAAATTGTTTCATATTAAACTCGTATGTTGTAAAGTATTTGATGGTGAGCGATTTTTTATATTCACAAACATCGAATGAAACATCGCAAGTCGATTTCTAGCGACATCCATCGTCTTCATAGATATATCGATGTTAACAATGGTCACAAGAACAAAGGTCGAACATTGTATTACATTCGATTCCATGTTGAATTCTGATGTTTCATCAATTATCTATCGTTCTGTGGCAAAACACGAAGAAAACCAAGCATTAGAAATCTGGTGTTCGATTTTCAACAATCCAGTTGATTTAGAAGAACGTTTGATCTTAGAATCTAGTGAAGATGGTCGACAGTATGTATGTGCGGGTATCACCAATGTTGCTACTCGAGATGAATATCGACGACGAGGTTTATCTCGACATTTATTACAAATGACGATTGATAAATTAGATCAAAGCAATGAATTTGATTTGTCGATGTTGGGTACGGGAAAAGTGAATCATTATGAACGTTTTAGATGGGAACAAGTCACTCAACCGATTCGAGTTATTATCGATTGGCAAATCCATGCTTCATCTCATGAAAATATTCAATGGCGTCCAGTATCAGATCTTTCCTATGAAGACATCGAACTTTTATGTAAAATGCATTCAAGTCATCGTCGTATTTATCAGATGCGACGATCTCCATGTTCCATCTTTTATCATTGGGTGAAACGAAGATGGGAAAAAAGTGCTGCTATTGTTTATCTCGACGAAGACAAAGGTTATGTAGTTATCGGTAATCCTGAAAATGAAGAAGATGTTGGTGTATTAGAATGGCGAGCATCGAATTTCGATCACGAGCAGAAACTTTTATCTTTAGCGGTCAACGAAATCCGACAACGTTATGGATTGACAAAACGGATTCAGTTGTTTACATTGCCACAGTATATGACAATTGAGCAATTGACTAACTGGGCTGGTCCGGTTCAAGTTGGAACTAATTACGATATAATGATGAGAAATATTCGATTACCACCCGGAATTTACGAACAAATAAAAAATTCTTTTTCGAATGGTCATGCTGTGTTCTGGTCAGGAGATTATTTTTAAATAAAAATATTCTTTGTGCTCTATGAATGTGTTACAAAAATCACGAGTGATACTTTTCAAATGTCACTTCAAACGATGAATCCTTCAGTTAATTAAAAAGTAACCGAGTTTTGCATCAAATCCGATATACATAAACGTATAGACTTGAATTTGACCTCGACGAAAAAGTGCAGCGTACCTTCTTGTTGTAAACAAAATCAAGATTGTTGAATTACAAACGACATTTGAAAATAAGTATGTTGCACTTGATTCTTAATTACCCGATGGACATAAATGGAGTTTTTCAGAAATGTTTTCAATCCAATTTCTCAATTAACTTGAGTTAAACTCGTTGTTTGTAAGAAATTCCGGGAAAGAGCTGCAAAGTGCTTGACCTATCTTTACAATTGACTCAGTTTTCTCGAGAAAGAAAAAGAAAAAAAAGAGAATTGTATTTGATTCATACTGTTAAATTCTGGAGTGTTCAACATGAATAATTGTCATATGATTTAGTCCATTCGTACGTGTTGTTCTTATGAATATTTAGAGAGAGAGAGAAGTAAGAATGTCCACTTTTTCTGTCGTACAAAATACCCAAAATGAATTTAGTTGCTATTCCTCGTTTCTGATCATCACTACTGGTATTCTCGGAAATATCTGCATTGTTATTGCCTTTACTTCGCGTTGGAATAACTCCTTTGCATTGTGTTTGTTGATCGTTCCGATATTCAACGGTCTCAACGTCCGATCGAAATTTTCTCGTACGTTCAGCCCAGATCCTACGAATCTGAACACCTCTTTCTGTAAAATGCAATTCTATTTGAGTGACGCATGGAGTCAAATCGGACGATATTCGGTCTGTCAGGCATATATCGATCATCATTTAATGATTAAGAATTATTCTCGCTTCGAAATTCTCAGTCAACCTATCGGTATCTGAAGTATCATTGCATTCACGCGATTGTCTTGACAATCATTCAAAATGGTGTATGCAGCCAATTCGGCACTTATAAATTTGTGTATTTTATTTGTTTTCTCATCACTGTGTCGCTCATTCCACAGTTGTTAGGCCGTTTTCAGAGGTTTATCCCATTGCAATCTGAAGAAATTACGGGTGCGAATTCGACCAATGGGTACTGACGTGATGAACTATAATGAAAACTTCTTTATACGACGTGAAGATCGAGTGTTATTGAGAATGGTTTTGGTTGAAAGTGCTGAGAACTATACTTTACCCATTGATAAGTCTGCAAATCCAAATAACGAACAGCGTTTGAACATTCCGAAGACTTCTCTATATACTCAAATTGAAAATTATCTTTTCCATCTCGAAATAACGTTTCTTTATTTTAACAATGCTGCGCTGTTCTATACTTATTTATTTGCATCGAAACCATTGAGAAACTCGAATGAGAATCAAATTCATATTCTTCGTATCTTCTACCGAAGAAAGTGAATCTGGTAACATTTTGTCTATTATTCGAGAGATAATTGAGGAGTATGGTTACTGGTTGTTGTTCTTTGTGAAACACAATAAAAATCCGAAGGAGTACAAAAGAAAACGACGGCTTGTTATCTTTGAAAAAGAAATCTGTGGCCATATTTGATTCTTTTCATAATAAATGAAGGTACGGGACGTGATAAGCTTTTTCGTACAAATGTTTTTTTAACGAACTCTAATAGTGTAAAAATGTAGACGTCATCACCATTCACGATTCTCTTCTTTTGCCAATCGGTATTATTTTAAAAACGAGGCAGATGGTTCTAATAGATTTCTTTTGTTCCTCAGAAAAACAAACTTCTTCAGTACAGTTATCTCAAAGATACACCCTTTCCGAATCATTGGATTTTTTGCTACAATGAATAACAAGAAATAAAAAAAACGGTATCAACACAATAAAAACATTATTTCAAGTTTTATTTATTGGTGGAATATGTATTCATATGAACACATGCGCTCAAATTTAAGTCGGTCATATTTAATGCGAATTCACCTGGTATCGTGAAAGCTCTTGTAGTGTTTCAAAAGAGAGACAAAAGTCAAATCTGTGACCAGCCTCTTCATCCGCAATATGATGCCCATCCTCCTTTTGAAAACCGTTGATGACAATGCACTTTTATTAAACGAGCTTTATTAGAAAGGTCAAAGAAAAAAACACAATTCCGCTTTTTATTCGCTACCAAATAGTTTTTTAATGGCTCGATGTTCCTGACAAAAATAAATCACTTAACAACATTAGAACAATGGCACAAATGGCACTCTATTTTCAATACTCATTTCCAATATAAAAACTAGATATGATCGAACAACACTCAATTATTCCATTTCATTTACTTCCATCTTCCTGGTCGGTCGTACACAGAAGATGTCTTCATACTTATTTGCTCTTATCGCATTCCTGGCTGTGACCAGTTCAATCAATGCTCACGTTGCCGAGCTAAGTAAGATTTTCTCTTAACTACTTGAATAATTCCAAGAGAAAACTTTATACAATTCTACTATAGAGCTCACAGCCACTGCAACTCTACAGTCGCATGATTGCAAATCCAAAAACGCGAACACCGTCGAAGGCAAGATCGTTCTTAAGAACACTGATCACAACTTACTTGGGGATCACAAAGATACCCTATCCAAAGCCCTCACCGATCATGTTCGATCAGGATGTGCTGCTAACGCTAAATCAGAAGCCAACGTGCACACCGTCACAAAACTCGGTAACGGTGACTTGGAAGTAGCCTACACATGCACAGGTGTTAAAGACCACGACACGTGCCACAAGTCATTACACGCAGCCTGCGGAAGCGATCATGTAAAACAGACAATCGGAAAATGTTCCCATTCTCACCCACAAACCGGCAAAGCAGCACCAGCGAAGCTCGAATTACCTACAGCAACTATTGGTAAGTCAAAGTCGCCACAAGTACCCAGTTGACACAGTCTGACTCACCCGCCGGCCGATCCAATTTTAACTAGTCATATTTCCTTTTAGCCGTCGCTGGATCTGCAACTCTACATTCGCATGACTGCAAATCCAAAGACGCAACGAGCGTCGAAGGCAAGATCGTTCTTAAGAACACTGATCACAACTTACTCGGGGATCACAAAGATACCCTTTCGAAAGCCCTCACTGACCATGTTCGATCAGGATGTGCTGCTAACGCTAAATCAGAAGCCAACGTGCACACCGTCACAAAATTGGGTAACGGTGACTTGGAAGTAGCCTACACATGCACAGGCGTTAAGGATCATGACACATGCCACAAGTCATTACACGCAGCCTGCGGAAGCGATCATGTCAAACAAACAATCGGAAAATGTTCCCATTCTCACCCACAAACCGGCAAAGCAGCACCAGCGAAGCTCGAATTACCTACAGCAACTATTGGTAAGTCAAAGTCGCCACAAGTACCCAGTTGACACAGTCTGACTCACCCGCTGGTCGATCCGATTTTGACTAATCATATTTCCTTTTAGCCGTGGCTGGATCTGCAGCTCTACATTCGCATGACTGCAAATCCAAAGACGCAACGAGCGTCGAAGGCAAGATCGTTCTTAAGAACACCGATCACAACTTACTTGGGGATCACAAGGACACCCTTTCGAAAGCCCTCACTGACCACGTTCGATCAGGATGTGCAGCTAACGCAAAATCGGAAGCCAACGTGCACACGGTCACAAAACTCGGTAACGGTGACTTGGAAGTAGCGTACACATGCACAGGTGTTAAAGACCACGACACGTGCCACAAGTCATTACACGCAGCCTGCGGAAGCGATCATGTCAAACAAACAATCGGAAAATGTTCGCATTCCCACCCACAAACCGGCAAGGCAGCGCCACATGATGCACACACAGCTGCAACAGTTAAGAAAGAAACACATGCAGGTTTGTGAAGCTGCACGGAATCTTCTTCCTACACAGTCAAACTGGTGCGGTGCTCACCGGATTTTCATTTATTATTTTTTCCTTTTAGCCGTCACTGCCTCACCAGCTCTCCATTCACATGACTGCAAATCAAAGGATTCCCACACGGTGGAAGGCAAGATTGTTCTTAAGAACACTGATCACAACTTGCTTGGCGACCACAAGGACGCCCTGTCCAAAGCCCTCACCGACCATGTTCGATCAGGATGTGCTGCTAACGCTAAATCAGAAGCCAACGTGCACACCGTCACAAAATTAGGTAACGGCGACTTGGAAGTAGCCTACACATGCAAAGGTGTTAAAGATCATGACACATGCCACAAGTCATTACATGCAGCCTGCGGAAGCGATCATGTAAAACAGACAATCGGAAAATGTTCTCATTCTCACGCACATACTGGCAAACCAGCGCAGCATGATACCCACACAGCTGTGCCGCTCACACATGCGACGAAGGGCCACTCTGAACATGCTCCAGCAGGCACACACGCTGCAGCAGGAACGGATGCCCCTCCTGAACATCAAGCCACGCATAAAGCAGAGCATGAAGCCTCACACAAACCAGAACATCATGAAGCCACCCATAAGCCAGAACATCATGAAGCCTCGCACAAGCCAGAACATCATGAAGCATCACACAACCCAGAACATCATGATGCCTCGCACAAGCCAGAACATCATGAAGCATCACACAAACCAGAACATCATGAAGCCACGCACAAACCAGAACATCATGAAGCCACCCATAAGCCAGAACATCATGAAGCCACGCACAAACCAGAACATCATGAAGCCTCGCACAAGCCAGAACATCATGAAGCCACGCACAAACCAGAACATCATGAAGCCACCCATAAGCCAGAACATCATGAAGCCTCACACAAACCAGAACATCATGAAGCATCACACAAACCAGAACATCATGAAGCCACCCACAAGCCAGAACATCATGAAGCCTCACACAAGCCAGAACACCATGGTAAGGACCATGAAGCCACGCACAAGCCAGAACACCATGGAGCCAGTCACAAGCCAGAACACCATGGTGTCTCACACAAGCCAGAACACCATGGTGTCTCACACAAGCCAGAACATCATGGTGCTTCACACGAACCACAGCACCATGGCAAAGACCATGGAGCCACTCACAAGCCAGAACACCATGGTAAGGACCATGAAGCCACGCACAAGCCAGAACACCATGGTAAGGAACATGGAGCCAGTCACAAGCCAGAACACCACGGCAAGGACCATGAATCTACGCATAAGCCAGAACATCATGGTGCTTCACACAAGCCAGAACATCATGGTGCTTCACACAAGCCAGAACATCATGATGCCTCACACAAGCCAGAACATCATGGTGCTTCACACAAGCCAGAACATCATGATGCCTCACACAAGCCAGAACATCATGGTGCCTCACACAAACCAGAACACGGTGCCTCACACAAACCAGAACATCATGATGCCTCACACAAGCCAGAACATCATGGTGCCTCACACAAACCAGAACACGGTGCCTCACACAAGCCAGAACACCATGGCAAGGACCATGAAGGTACGCATAAGCCGGAACATCATGGTGCCTCGCACAAGCCAGAACACCATGGCAAGGACCATGAAGGTACGCATAAGCCGGAACATCATGGTGCCTCACACAAGCCAGAACATCATGGTGCCTCACACAAACCAGAACACGGTGCCTCACACAAGCCAGAACACCATGGTGCCTCACACAAACCAGAGCACCATGGCAAAGACCATGGAGCCACTCACAAGCCAGAACACCATGGTGCTTCACACAAACCAGAGCACCATGGCAAAGACCATGGAGCCACTCACAAGCCAGTACATGGTGCCACACACAAGCCAGTGCATGGTGCCTCACACAAGCCAGAACACCATGGCAAAGACCATGGAGCCACTCATAAGCCGGTGCATCACGGCAAGGCCGGTGACAAGGATCATACTCCATCGCATGCTCGACTTCCATTACATGATCAGTGTGGATTTCCAGGTATGGTGTTTATGCCTAGATTTGGTAACTCATTAATATCGAGTGTTAAATGGAATGATGTTTTTTTGTTGTGTGACGGCGCAGGAAAGTTGCTGTCGGAAGTAACTACATCTGTCAGTAGTGTAGCTGGTGTGGAGAAAGGTTGAGCTTGGTTGAAAGTGAGCTTAGTGTGCGAGTTTGAAGAAGTAAGTGATTTCGCGGGACAGAGAAGAGAAATAGGAAGAATGTTGGATGTGCTTGTATGTTTGGTATATTAATGTTCTCGTTTTAGGAAGATCTCATGGACATGATGATTCGTCTTCATCTGAAGAAAATCGAGTGAGACATGGTCATCCAGTAAGTAGAAAATGCGAATTGTGATGAACTTTGCTAGTAGATGGAATCCCTGTTGAGTTAATATTGTAAATTGAGGGTGAGGCGTAATTGAGTATATGTTGAGATTGGGATTTTAGTTGGAGGTTTGAAGTAGCAAATGTCAAAACTCAGAAGGAAAAAGTAGAATATAAAAAGTGGTTTGCTTTGAAAGGAGAACATAGATTGGAAATAGCTGTTGAGAAGTCTCATTCATCCCGAAGTCACTGTGGGAAATTGCATCATTTAAATTTATTCTAGCGACATTCACATCGAGACGACAGCTCATCGTCGGATGAAAATGACATTAAAAAACCTCAGGGTGGTTGTGGCCGATGTGCAATGAGTCATATAGTTTCATCGGTTGTTCTCAATGGTCTTACAGTTGAGAAGGTTTCGCGAAAGTCCGGTGGAAATTTTGTCGAACAATTCAAAAATGCTTTACACAAGGAGATCCAAAGACATCATCAGAAAGGCGTCAAATCAATCAAAGTTACAGCTTTAAATACTTTCAACGACGATAAATTGATGGTCGATTTTGTTACTTTTGTCGATCCGACACGTTACCATCAAATAAGTCGCGCTATTCGTCAAGCTCTTACCTCGAAAGCTGTAAGTTGAACACACCATTGTTTCGAGAGAAAAAAAGCATGATTTTCCCCCCCCTTATTTTATAGGTTGAAAAGGCACTCAAAGATCATTGCAATTAAGAGTGTGCAAGACGCCCACTGTTTGCCTGAATAACAAGCCAATTTTGATTGATTCGGTATTTTTTGGTGTGAGATATTAATTTTTTCTCTCTGCATCTTCAATAAAAGTATCATCTCATACGAGATTGATATCACTCTTCATTCTCTCAAATAAATGTAGTGACGAAGACATGCGCCGCTCATCGATCAATCCTACGAAAAAAGTTCGTAGAAAATGTCGTCAAGATCGAAACAGCACATGATGTAACTGAGAAACAAGATGAAGTTTATTTGTTTCGAAGGAGAAATTCCGAAAGAATATTGCCATTTTAATTCAGGCGACTATAGGACGGATACATTATGCGTTGATACTCACGAATTTTTGTAATTTGATCTGATTTATTTCTTCTATTGGTCGAAATATCAAATAGATTTGTTACTTATGAAAATGTTCGATTAACAGAAAAGATTATTCGAAATAATTGAATAAGTTGTATTGAAAATCCAATTATCTACTTGATTTTCCTTACAGATGTTATTCGAAATGATAAATGTCGATCCATTAATGAACAGACCTTGCCCATTTTGAACTATTCGCGATGAAATGATCTGAAATTGTGTAACCGATTGATTTACTACCCAAATACCCTTTCCTTTGTTATTTCTAACATGAACACCATCAAGAATAAAATTTCCACTTTTGATTGTAATTCCATTGCACCAATTTGAACTATTTGGACATTCATAAACTCCTCCATTGAATATCGTTCCTCCACTAATAGTTAAAAGTGCACTTGTATTTTCGTCTACATAAACTTGATGTTTCGTACTTGACGCTGCCCATATTCCCACGATTGAAACATAACTATTGTCACGTATAATTAACCCTTCGCCATTCGAATCAATTGTCGCTTGATTAATAAATATTTCTCTATTTGATCCATGTCCATTTACATTTTCAATCAAAATTCCTTGAGCTAAACCAATAATATCAGTGCTGTCAATATGAACACCTCCGTTATTTCCTGTACAATGAATTCCGATACTTTGATCAAAACGAGTATTTGCTCCGATGATTCGTCCACCGAAAATTCGAATCTCTGATCCATAGCCGATTTCGATTCCTGTTCCACGGATATCCCACATTATGACATCGCGTACTGTGTTTGTATCAGCAACGCCTGAAAAACATATTCCACTACTTATTGGACTGATTTTTGAATCATTCGAATTGAAAATGAGGTGTTCTATGTGACTTTTAACTAAATTTTCTCCATAAATACCGAATTTATTCAAGGATTTTCCAATCAAGCTCGATGTGATCACAAAGTCACGAATTGTTATTTCTGATATTTCGTTATTCATTTGTTTACTGGGTAAAATATGAATTAGATGATCGTCGAATTGCCATAAAAGAATCGAATTCATTCCATCACCACTGATTGTAAACGGAGCATTTGTTTGAAACATCAATGACGAGCGTATAACAAATGTTCCACTTGGAATGTAAAGAACGCCACCGTTGATCGTGCATTGAGAAATTGCCTTAAGAACCGCATTCGTATCATCGGTAGTTCCATCGCCAACTGCACCATAATCTTTAATATTGAATATTGTTGATGAAACTATATTGAATAGTAAAAGAAAAAATCCTAACCGAAACATGTGTTCTTATCTTTTGGATATGATAAAATAGAATTTCATCTTCTCGAGACAAGATGCAGGAGAGTTTTTGCTTATTCTACAATAAGATCATTGGCTTGTTTGAATGCTTTTGTAATCGATGGATTGTCTGGATTTGGTGGAGATGCAAGCTCGGAAATTGTTCCTTCTGATGAAAATCATCTTTTTTTGTGCATGAGAAAACACTATACTGTGATTCCATCGAACTATTTGATCACATTTTATTTATTTATTTCAGATAGAAAACGAGAAAGTATGAGCGTCATGATGTCTCTTTTTGTTAATAACGAAGAAATTTTTGAATACGAAAATTGAAAGTGTCTGATACGTATACATTCAGCTGTGAATCAAGTGCTAATGAATATGGAATTTGAAGGAGAATTGCATTGGCACCTAAAGTACTCGTTACACCAGCAATTGTTGTTGCATTTGATTCACCTGCTTTAAAAAATTGAATCCGATGATTACCTGTATCGGCAACATAGAGATTGCCCATCCAGTCGAGGGTTAAATCTCGAGGCGAATTGAGTAATGTTGACGAGTAACCACTCGCGCCGCTAATGCTACCTGCCAAAAGTGTCCAGTTTCTGGCACCCAAAATCCAACGAACAATATTATTCGCATCATAGTTGGCGATAATCAGACTGTTTGATGATGATTCGAAATAGAGACCGTAAGGCGTATACAGTCGTGTGACACCCGTGCCAGGACCATTTCCGCCGGCTACGACTGTACCGTTTGATATGCCCAGACGATAACACATTACTCGATGATTTCCCGAATCAGTGATGTAAAATTCATTTGAGACTGGATTGAGTGCAATGTCATACGGAGAGTTCAGCTGATTGCTTGATGAACCACTCGTGCCTAGGAGCGTCTAAGTGATTTTCATTCTCAAACCAAACACTAACTGCTTACCTGTTCCAGCGATAGTCGTGCCTGATGAGACGTTGTACGGCCAAAGTTGTACTCGATGATTGTTAGTATCTGCAACGTAAAGGTTGCCATTTGTATCAATGGCAGCACTAGAGGGCATATTCAAAGTCGTTGCTGATGCGCCTGCAGCACCATTAGCTTGTCCGGCAACCGTAGATCCATTCGGTGCGCCTGCTAACCATTTCTGAATTCGATTATTATTCTGATCAGCAATATACAACGTGTCAGCTGAATCGAATGTTAGGCCAGAAGGTTCGTGTAATCGGTCAAGAGCTGAACCCGGAGTGGCGACCTTTCCAGCTACAGTTATTCCAGTAGTATTCCAGCGAAGCAAGATGGTCGACGCTATCATAGTAGAAAATAAAAATATAAAGTAAAATATGTTTAATCCAAAGTAGAATTCCCATCAGACAAGCATGAGAAAGAAAGAAATCATTGCTCACATATAGTTGCACTACTATTAGTTTCAATGAACACGAGGTCAAAAACCTCCAAGATGGCTCAAACGTTCTTACTTGATACACAATGTGATCCATTCCAATATTGGGATTGATTCTGTGCACATTGCGATTGATTGCTCGAAGAAATATTATACTCATTTCGACATATCGTTCCATCGTAAAATTGTCCTGATAGACATGACCAGTAACTATTATTTGTGCATACCAAATAACGATGAAGATCGTGGGACATAACGCAAATTTGTCCGTACAAAGAATAGAGATCAGGCACTTGTTTGACATAACCAATACGAGACATCGATGATGTTGATGAAATAAATAGACCGTCAGTAGCCCAAACAGCAAAGATGCGGCATAGGAAAGAAGCAGCGTCATAATCGAATGTCTGACATTTAATCTCAGATGAACAAATCATTGCACATTTTAAGATTGAAGGTATACCAAATTGACTTGACATCATATCTGTTGAACTATTAACTTGAAATTCCATCCCGAAAGAAGACATTTCGAATTGTACGCTATGCTGTTGCTGTACAGCAACAGAAGTTAGCGTCATTAATAAGAATGTAGTCACAAGAAACATAACTTTTAATGTCTCAAAAAATGCGTTCGATAGCAGGGAATGAACGAAGATGCTTTTATTTTAATGAAATATATAGTTCATGTGTTCATGGAGAAGTAAAGAATGCTTGTCAAAACTTTTGACCGATAAAAAAACAGAAGTAGGTTTTATGTGTTTTACACAAATCGTAGTTTTTCACAAGAGGATAGTTGAAAAACAAAAGTACCCAATGTATTTGATGGAAAATACTTGAAAATCAGAACGTTTCAATAACAAATGATCCTGATATTATAGCGATGCGTTCGTCAAGTGAATGCAAAGCAAACTTCAAGTAAATACAGCATTTAAGAAAAAGTAATGACACTTGTCGATCCATCAGTACCTTCACACCTACGTGTTAGTTCAGATATTATATTTCCATCTAACTTTCACCTTCGCTTCACAAATAAAAAACAAAAATCGTTCTCCATTCCGTGTACTAGCAGCTATTAAATATAAAGTGAAAAACGTGAACATTGTTATACATTGATTAAAACTAAAAAAAATCTGTTCTTTTCTGGTTTCTCAAAAGTCTTTCATGGTTCAATTATAGACAAATCGTACATTGAAAAGTATTTCTTCTGTTTTCTGTAGACCATGTCATCACGACGAGTGTTATTTTATTTTGCTTACACAGGGTATCTTTGAATAGAACTCGAGTTCTTTGGTAATATTCGGATTTTAGCTGGACTGAAAGACCTTTTTAATCCTCAATCTTATTCACACGCTTATAAGTTATTTTTATTCATTTTAGCCAAACTGCATTTCTTTTGAAGTTACGTCTCATTTTTGTGCATATTTTTTTTGTCATTCTCCAGTGTAATGTTTTGAAGTGTATGTTGACTTTTTTCTTCAGCAAAACAAAATGTATGGATATTGTAAGAAAAAGACAACGTTTACCAACTAAAATATTCGTTTGATCCCGTAGCCATGCACAGCATTAAAAAATAGAATCTGCAATTTAAAAAGTAACTACAAGAGCAATCGACACTTTCAGGGAACTACGCAATTGTTGGCCTATTGACATCGAAAAGATGAAAGATATCAGTGTAATCTGGTTGAATAATCATATTGACACCAGCAAATAATATTACAGTTTACAATCGATCAGCATATTCACATACGATGATGAATGTCAATCGTAGTAGAACATGCCTGATCATTTCCGGTTCACTTGGGCAAACTTTTGTGTTTTGCATACATGATATTCTTCAATTGAATTTTCCTTGTATCTTTTGTCAAATCTTGTCATGAACAATGGACGAAAAACCGGAAAAGATCAAGCGTATTCTTATTGATATAACATATCACTTTGCAAAGGTATGGAGGGTACGTTCTATCGATATGATCAGAATGCCGTGCCATTAAGTTTCACGACATCTGGGAGGAAACTCGATCCATTATTTATATACACGCGACTCTTCGAAGAGATACAATTATCCATCGATTTCGAACAATTGAGAAAGGCCAATTATGGGCTGATGTCGTTCATCAACTTCTTATCAACGAGTACACAACGAGAAGCGTCATTATTATTTAACATAACCAGGGTGCATTTTCAAAAGCACTAAAACATATGATAAATCAATAGTTGTATGCAAAAGGTCAACTCTCACAAATCACCTTAGCTTAGCTACATCCTTCAGCAATATCGATACGGTGTATCAAAATATTGGCGATTATCGGAAATCACTCGAATACTATGAGAAAGCTCGTGTAATACAGCAGCAATCAGTTCATGTATACCATCCTAGTTTATATGTATTGTTACGTTCATTTATAAACTATTCTTATGTATTGAGCATGTAGTTCGTCCATAAATAAATAACTTCAAGGCGTTTGATCTGAGTATATTCACCCAAGTCGTGTCTGGAAAAGATGTTACTACCACATGAAAATCATGATCCGCTGATTAGAGATCATATCATGGGAACACATGTATGCTGCGGAAAAAGCAATGTTCAGGTTATAACCGATGCCTCATAGATCTACATGTCCAATAGTACTGATTGCAAAATTACTTAATCATATAAAAGAAAGAAAACTAAAGAAGTTGTTAAGTGTACCATAAAAACAAATTGATTATTTTGTTCTTGATGAAAATTGTTTATTATTATGGTGTTTCACAAGTTGTAGATAAAATAAAGAAAAATAAATATTTTTTTCTTTGTTGATTAAAACAAACTAGGAAGTGTTTGTTTATTTGGATAGATCCTAGAGTTGCTTTAGCAATGACGTTTTAGGTAGTTATCAACGTCTTCAGCAAAATGGCGACAATCATGAAAGCCGCAGTTATATTCACCCCAGTCTTTAATCACGACTCTTATATGACTTTTGAAGATTTTCCAAGTTAGTTCTTGTGTTAATGAAGAAACCTGACGAAGTACCAAATCAGATAAATCCATTATTCAAATCAAACCTTACTTTAAAACCATCCGTCTTCCATTCTGAATCTTCGACACGAATAATAAGTTGACCAGGAATACCAACAAGATGACATCGGTAAATTTTGCCTTTTTTCGTCTGAAATACAACCCATCCATGTGAATAACCTGTAGTTTTCGCATAAAAACTGACGATAATATCATCATCATCAAGATTAGCGGTTACGTCAAAGCCGGATATCTTAGAACCGTTTAATCGTTTATCATTATAGTAAACTTGGCAAGCGGCTATATACAAAGATTTGTTCAAATAATACGGAAATCGATTAACTTTCATTATATAACTTACCAGCAGTGAGGCCTGTATTACCATATAGATTGGTCATTGTGCTTCTTCGTTTTATAGATCTAGAACGTGCCTTATTTTTTCACAAATGATGCTTTTTAAGTACATATTCTTGTTTCTTTCCAATCGCTACGTTTGCCTTTAACGTACCTTTAATTAAAACATCCATTTCAATGAATGAAGTAGAATGTTCCTTTTATAAAAGTTTTTTACAAAGTGCTGTGCAAACTTGGCGTACTGCATCATATTTTCTTAAAATATTTACTTGCAGTCTTTTTCCATTACCAAAAGGATTTTTCCCGATGAGTCATCAAAACAGCGGTCCTCTGACATTCTGTTGGAATCTCCCCTTGAAACGATGACTGTGTTTTGCCTTCCTCCGACTTTATTCTCTTATCGCTTTGCGCAGTAACATGGGAATAAACCGAAGAATGTGACGTTGCGTTATATATGTCAATGTCTGAAATAATTGTCGACTATATTCCTGTCACACGACGTTTTTCGTGTTTGAAAGATATGTTTTTTTTGTGAACAATGGCTTTCTTCCCTTTTACGATGAAACAACGAAAATGACCAATCCTAGTGTGCTTTGATGTAGTTCGTATTTTTTTCTGAACAATTTTATTTGCTAAATACGATATAAAATAAATCAATAGCGATCATAATCGTCATCTCTTAAAAACAATTTCAATCCATTGTTCTTTCGTAGAGTTTTCATCACATAGTGTTTCATCAATTTTCCAATCTCATTACGCCGTAAATCAAGCGTAGTCAACGTCTAAACAAGCAAAGTAATCGAAAAATCATGAGAGTAGGTAGAACTTACCGTGTTATTGCGAAAGATGGTCGTCAATGCTTGTGCACCATGATCTCCGATACAATTCGTAGCCAAATCAAGGAAAGTCAGAGTCTAACTTAGATAATTAATCAGTAAATTGAGAGGAATAATTAGAAATTACCTTGTTATTTGCAAAAGCACTGGCTAAATGTTGAGCTCCTTGTTGTTTGATTTTATTATTACTGAGTACAAGAGATGTGAGAGTCTATAAGATGAATTTACATAGAAATACAAGGGAAACTCGATATGAAAATCTACGGTATTATTAATTAGAGCAAAACTCAAATGTTGAATGCCTTGATCTTCGATGTCATTTCGACTAAGATCGAGTTTGACAAGTGTCTAAAGAATCAAAAGAAAAAGTTCAATGAGTAAACCAAAGAAATGCATATGAACCCGATTATTTTGTAGAACAGCAGCTAAATATTTAACTCCTTCATCTCCAATCATATTGCGAGAGAGGAGGAGTGTAGCCAATGTCTAACGATGACGACGAAGATCATAAATCAGTAGAAAACTCAGCTTTCTTACTTGAGAGTTTCGCACAACATCCGCCAGATAACTCATTGCTTCATCTTCGATTTTATTTCGAGAAAGATCGAGTGTCGTCAATGTCTAAGCACGAAATGAGCGAATTCGAAGGGAAAACAACTCTAATCTTACATTATTATTCTGAAATGCAGTTGCTAAATGTTGAACGCCAGTAGTACCGAATGTATTGCCATTGAAATTGAGCGTCGAAAGAGTCTAAACAAAAACAATCAACCAAACTGATGTTGACTGCCGAGATTTACTGTATTATTCCTGAGAAAATTGACGAGATATTCGACGCCATCACCACTGATTTTATTATCATCAAGTTTCACCGTGATTAGCGTCTGAAAACCATCGAATGAATGTCGATTAGTGAAAACAAACAAAAAAATCGTTCGAATTTACTTTGTTGTTTTCCAAAGCTTTGCCTAAACATTCGGTTCCTTTATCATCAATTTCATTTTGGCTTAAATCAAATTCTGTCAATGTCTACATGAGCGAACGATTATCGGAACAAAGAACTTAGAGAGAAGAGGAATGATTACATCATTATTTTCGAGAATTCTTGCCAAATGTTGCGTTCCGTCAACACCAATGGTATTCGCGGACAAATCGAGGGTTTTTAATGTCTAATTCCAATAGAATTTTTATTCGAAAAAACAATCGAAGAAAAGATCTACCTTGTTATTCGCTAAAACGTTGGCTAAGTGTTCGGTTCCTCGCGAACCAATTTGATTTTTGCTGAGATTGAGTATCGTCAGTATCTACGAAGAATTCGGCTGATAAATTGAAATCGTACAAACCAACTTACATGATTATTTTCGAGTAGTTTAGTCAAGTGTTGGATTCCTTCATCGTCAATTTCATTCGAAGCCAAATTCAATGTAGTTAATGTCTGGAAATGCGAATGAAAATGCAAAGAAATCGATCACGAGATACTGACTGAATTGTTTTGAAAAGCATTTGCAAGGTTTTCGATGCCGCGTGTGCCGATATGATTATTTTCGAGATTCAGTTTGGACAGCGTCTGGAGAAAAGGGAGTTTTCGAAGGAAAGATCAGAGAGGATTCAAACTTTGTTCTTTGCGAATATTTCAGCGAGATATTTTGCTCGTTCCACGCCTTTATTTTCATCTTTTAGATCGAATGTCGTCGATGCCTGAAAGAACATTTCGGTAGAAATTTTCGTAAACAATCGAAAACTTACTGCAGCGCTCAATGAACCATCCGCTTGTTGTTGTTCGTCTTGGTCAGATGTTACATTGTCTTCAAGCTTTATCGGTGTTGTTCTCTAAATACGAACAGAAATCAAATGATATTTGATAGAGACGAACTATACATTGCCATTCTCGAAAACTTCCAACAATTCTTGCATTTTCTCACGTTCAATACTGTTTCCTTTGAGATTGAGAGTGACCAGTGTCTACAAGGACATTCCGCGAATAAAATTGTGTAAAAAAATAAGGTTTTTACTGTATTATCTCGAAAAGCGTCTGCTAAATGTTGTGCACCTTCGTCTCCGATATAATTTCCTTGAAGGCCGAGATTGATTAGAGTCTAAAAATAAAGCGAATTTCGATTACAAAACAGAAAAATACGTATATTCACATTGTTATTCTTGAATACATTCGCGAGATACTCTGCTCCGAGATCACCGATATAATTCGCATTCAGAAGAAGTGTTGTAAGTGACTACATAGATAAAACGGAATAAAATTTCATCAAAATTGTATATTTACCTGATTACTCTCCAGAGCATATCCTAAATATTCCACACCAGAATCATCGATTTCATTTTGAATAAGACTAAGGCTAGTAAGTGTCTATGAAAGGCAATCAAAATGCAATAATGAGAAGAGAAATGGTCGATTTTAACCTGATTGTCCTTTAGAACACCAGCCAAGTATAGAACTCCATCATTTCCAACCCAGTTGTATGAAATATCCAGTTCCGTCAACGTCTATAGACACGAAATTCAATTGAAGCTCGTTTGAGAAGAGAAAACCTACCGTGTTATTTTCGAGAATCTTTGCAAAGTACCCAGTACCTTCCGACGTGAACTTATTCGTCGCCATTCTCAGTGTTGTAATAGTCTAAATGAGAATTTCATGCTCGTAGAAAAATCAACAGATCGAGTTTACCTTATTGTTAGACAAAGCATCAGCTAAATACTCGATACCTTCCATGCCATCGATTCCAATTCGGTTTCTCGAGAAATCAAGTTCAGTCAATGACTAAAAAACTCCAATTCAGTGAAAAAAATTGCAAAACTAAGATCTTACCGTGTTATTCCGAAGATAGTCTGCCAGATATTTCACTCCTTCAAGTCTCGTATTAACTCGACTTAGACTCAAAGTCTTTAGGTTCTATAGAAAAACTCCATCCGAATGCAAAATCAACGAAGAAGACTTTCTCACTACCGTATTCCTTTGAAGAACGTCGATCAAATACTTAATTCCCAAATCACCGAGTTTGTTAAATCCAAGGTCTATCGTTGTTAATGTCTACAACAAATGGCTTAAAGTCCGACTCAGTCTTCAAAAACACTTACAGTGACATTGCAAAACGCGTTGGCTAAATATTGAATTCCTTGCTCTTCAATTTTGTTTCCCGCCAGTCTCAACGTTGTCAATGTCTATCGGAAACATTCCTCCAGTCAAACTAATGGACACAGCAGTTATCATACCTTAGTATTTTGAAGTGCTTCAGCTAAATATTGAAGTCCTTGATCTCCAATGTCATTATTACTCAGATTAAGTTCAACAAAAGACTAAACAAATGATTGATTCAAGAAAAGAGTCTCATTTCGAACTTGCTCACTGTGTTGTAACTGAAAATATCAGTTAAATACAAAACTCCTTCCGCACGAATTTCGTTTCCGTCAAGTTCGAGTTTGGCAAGTGTCTACAAGCCAAGAAAAATCATGAAAGAAGGTGACTAAATAGTTAATTTACTTGTTTGTTTCGCAAAGCTTTTGAAAGATACTCAGTTCCCATTACATCAATATGATTTCCATTGAGATTAATCGCGGTGATTGTCTATACGAACAGTAAGAACATCAAAGCCAGCCATTCTTGTGGAACTTACCGAGTTGTTTCGTAAAGCCACAGATAATAATCGAATATCTTTGTATCCCATTTCTTTATTTTCGAGATTGAGCGCCGTGAGCGTCTGAAGTCAAATAAAATTTCGTCGAATGATGAGGAATTCAATGCTTACATTTCCAGTTCGTAACATTTCAGTAAGATAATGAACTAATTCAGCCCCGATTTCATTCGTAGCGAGATTGTACGTTGTCAAATTCTGAACAAAATCGAAAATAGGTTAAAATCAGTCGAGATTATGTTTACCAGTTTGTTGCGCAGAGTTTGAGACAGATATCTGGCCGCATCGATGGTTATTGGATTTCCCGTCATTCCCAATTTTGTTAAAGTCTATTGGGAAAACAACTTATGAGGACATGTTGAAGAGCGAAAGAATGTTTTACCGTGTTGTATTGTAAGAAATCAGCAAGTTTATGTGCGCCTTGATCGGAAATCTGATTTTGGCCCAATTCGAGTTCTTTTACCGCCTTGATCATCAGTAAGGGTAAATGGATGAAGAGAATTTGCAAGTGCGACTTACCACATTCATGTTGTAAACTAGGGCGAGAGCTAAAAATTCGGCTCCATCATCACGAATGCGATTGAACCGAAGATTTATATTATTTAATGTCTACGAAACAAGGAAGATTGGGAATAGAAGGCAAAAAGGTAGAAAATTCTACCGAATTTAACTTCAAAGCTGCAGTTAGACTCTTCACTCCTGCATCTCCGATCCGATTATTTGATAAATCGAGCGTACGAAGTGTCTAAACACAGAAAAAGATAATCCATGACCAACCTACTGTGTCCTTACTTTATTCGTTTCCAACGCTGCTTCCAGATAGCTCATACTAATATTATCCATTTGATTTCTCGAGAGATCCAGTGTTGTAATTGACTAATATATACAAACAGTAGATTTTAACGAACGAGAACTGTCAAATACTTCGTTCGATTGCAGAGCATATGCGAGATATTGCACACCAAGATGTCCAAGTCGATTTCCTGATAACGAAAGCGTGATCAATGTCTAAATTACACGAATCATGTGTTACAATTGAAAGTGATAGAGAATTTTACTGTGGTAAGTCGGAGAACCGGGGCCAAGATTTGAATTCCATCAGGTCCTAATTGGTTGTAACTAAGATCAAGATCTGTAAGGGTCTGTTTTGAAAAGAAAACTATAGGATGGAAGCATTTAAATGACAAATTATTTGTACCGTATTATAGCCCACAGTTTTGGCGAGATTTCTCGCTGTTGTCGGTCCGATTTGGTTCCAGGAAAGATTCAGCGTTGTCAGCGTCTATAGAAATAGATTTGTCTAAGAAGAAAAATGTGAATAAATCTCTTTTTACACTGTTTTCGTTCAAAGCATCAATTAAATATTGTATTCCTTCATCGCCGATTCCATTGCTACCAATGTCAAGTGTGGTAAGTGCCTACAAATTAAGGTTCGTCTACAAAGTTTTAGAAGAGAATATTCGATTTACTTCATTCTTTTTCAACGCGTTAGCCAGTTTTACGATTCCATTGTATCCAATTTCGTTATCAGACAGGATTAGTGTACTGAGTACCTTTCGAAAAGAGAAAATATTAAAATTGAATGCGAAGAAAAGTGACATTTACTGCTTCATTTTCTAAAATATTAACAATGTGTTGAATTCCGTGACAACTGATTCTATTCGAGCTGAGATCAAGTGTGGACAATGTCTAAAGCAAAGAGAACACAGTAAGAAGATCGAAATAAAGAGAAACGAACAGAGTTGAGTCGAAGAACATTCGCTAAGTATTCCAATCCTTTATTTTCAATCTTATTCGATGCCAAATTGAGCACATTGAGTGTCTTGAAAGAAAAATTAACACTAAAACTCGACTATACCGGAGAAAACCAAATCTTACAGTGTTATTGGATAAAGCCAGAGCTAAATGACGAATTCCCGCTGCAGTAATATGATTCACCGAAAGATCAAGATGAGTTAATGTCTAGAGAACAATTTTGATCGATGAAATAAATCAAAATTACTCGAATAAATGTACCATATCATATCGTAAAGCATTCGCTAAGCATTCAGTACCATAATCTCCGATTTGATTATTTTTCAAATTGAGTATTCTCAATGTCTAATAAGAAATACGCAATTACTAAGCAAACGTCGGGCATACCTACCATATTTTGTGGGATAACATATGCAAGATGTTGAGCTCCGCTATCTCCAATATGATTATTTGATAAATTGATGTTACTCAGCACCTAAGTCAAAGTAATGTTGATCTGAATGGAAATTATCGTGAAAAATACTTTATTATTTCGGCAAACTTTGGCGATGTATTGCGCACCCTGTGCCCCGATATGGTTGGCTGAAATATCGAATTTTGTGATCGTCTATTGGCAAACGAATTCAGATGGATATCGTATTGAAAATAGAATTTACGCGATTGTTGAGTAGTGCATCGGATAAATATTGCGCACCTTGATCAGAAATACGGTTTTTCATTAAATTGATTTCGATTAGAGTCTAAATGGAGAACAAATTCAATGAATGATAAGAGAAATGAGGACTTACTGTGTTTTTCGGTATGACCTCCGCAAGTTGTTGAGCACCTTTATTACTGATTTTGTTGTTTTTTAATTCGAGTGCCTTTTTTGTCTGTAGGGAAGAAGGAAATGCGAGTTTTGCATTTGAAAGAAAAAACATTCCTACCTGTAAAGTTTCGTGAAGTGGCTGTTGATCATAATTTTGGACTATTTTGTCCTTCTCGTCGTGTTGTTTATTCGATCTGTACGAAAGTAAACGTAAAGGATAACATTTGATTGACATTCTCAGATACGAACGCTGATTTTTGTTTCTCCTGTTCGAATAAATCTTGCCAATACGACTCTGCGATGACTTTTTCTCGATTTGTAACATGATTTTCAATTGTACTCGAGAGATTAACACCATCTCGCGAAATTGTCGAATCGTCAATCGAATCTACAAAAATCTCTATTGAAAATCTGAACTTCCCATGAAAATTACCGCGATCAGGATGTGAGGATGTTTTAGTCGATGTATTAATATTTTTAACAATGACCAAATGTATTGGTTTATGTTCATCGAATTCCGATTCGTCAAACTGACGTGGCTTGCATAACTTTCGTTTACAAATTGAACAGCAATACTGAAGGAATTGAACAATGTAGCAAAGAATATTCAATGGTGGAGGTAGAATTGTTTTGTCTTTCATCTCGTAGATCAACCAAAATCGTTGATTTCTCCACAACTCGTTGGATTTTTCCAGAACTCGTAAGATTTTCTCGCTTAAAATCAAATGAACTAAAACTTTCAGCATTCTTAAATCAAATTCCTACTTAAACATGGCGATCAAAACGTTAAGAAGCAGAACATTGGCAATGACAGTAAAACCAATGGAAAAGAAGAAAACGAATGCGCCATTCATATCATTTTCTATTTAAAAACAATATTTTCCTAAAAAATCCCATGTTGTTCTTTTTCATCTTACCACTGACAGCATCATTATACGGTTCGGCGACTTGTCCGAACACTTTCCAAATGCCCCAATTGAAGATATCCCTCAACAATTGCCAATTCCACAGTTCACTACTATCCGCAATGACCACCGGAAGAAGACGAACAGACACATTCGTCTGATTTGGCCAGATCACCTGCGACTTCGTAGTTAACAGCGCCCAAGAAGCCACCGAAAAGCCGAAGAGTATTATCAGAATGAAACATACGAATATCATCATCGCGTCTTTCGTCTAAAACCTGCACTTCAATCTTCAACAACAAATCAAAATTGATTCTTACCATTTCATAGATCATAGTTAATAACGGTCCTAATTGTTTCGATACAGCAAAGAAAAAAAGTATACGTGTATACCAAATAACACATGCAATGGACATAAATATCCTAAATGGTTCGAGTTAGATTAAACATTTATTGGGCTTCGCAGAAATTTACTTGGACCACATAAACCACAGCTCATCATCCGACCAACGAGTAGCAAAGGCCAGTAAATAGAATAGAATTCCTGCTTGATCCATCCAGTTCCACGAATTGGTACCGTAATTGTATTTCATAACAATTTGAGAGGCGAATTGATACAGTTCATCGATGATCAAACTCCACATACAAACATGCAACAGGAATTCCGCTAATGGAATCGGTAAAAAGCGATATTTCACGTGATATTCTGCTTGGGCGTGTATTGGAAAGTAACTAACCAAAAGAATATAACTGAACAACAGAAGGAATGCCACAAAAAACATCTAATAACGATCATAGATATCGAAATTCTCTAAAGAAAGTCTTACTAAATTGTTATAAAAACGTATAACCGGAGCTTCATAAAACCATTTGATTCTATTAAGAGTATTCGAAATGCCAAACCGACGAACAATTGCTTGTTTTGGTGATGGAGGTTTATAGGCCACAACAGCTTGATACGGATTGGAGCAACTCGATTTCTTAACAGAAAACAAATCAAAATTCCATAATGCAGAAGTCTCCCATACAATTTCTGTTTTGTGCTGCGTGTTTTGAAACAATGTCGGCGCTAAAATCGGAATTATTGGAATCAACGGGAGAAACAATGCAGCGATTGCCACCTAAATCAAATCGAAATATGAACGTTTTATCAAAATATCGAGTTCAATCCAACCCAGATCGACGCAGGTATGGTTAATAACCGTTGCCGATGGTTAAAACGATGAAACCACATGTTTAACAGATGTAATTGAATTGTATCACTGGCGAGGAACGCACGACTATTTGCACGTTGTGCAATGTCCAATGGAAAACAATGAAACAACGCCGGAGCTTTACATTCGAGTAATTTCAAAGCGAATTCGTTGTCTGCTGACAAACATTTGTCGATAATCGCTCGAGAATGTTGATCAAATTCCCTATTTAAAAAACTGAAAGGAATTTATTTCAAAGCGAGAGCATTTACTCGGCAATATTTTGTAAATTATGCCTATTTTTGCGCATGCCGTTCTTAGCTGCATTGTAAATTTCCACTGCGAGAAGACTGGCGACGATTTGGTTCTAGTCGGAACGCAAAAAAGTGATGCAAATTGTTCGCTTTCAGCAAAGTTTACTCGACTTCTTGAACAAAGATACTTCGCCATGGCTGGTTGATTCATAAACAGAAACCAAAGATAAAGTGCTTCGGTTTTTCTCTCATCGAAGATTTTCGACAAGGAAAGAAAATGTCGTTGAGTATATTTTTCGTATTCTTTCGTTATATAGTGCTCCAGAAACTGTCGAAGGTAGTTGTTGTACTTCAGCTCAACAAAATCTCGAAGAGTGCGGATTTTATGGTCGGAGTGAAGAACAAGAGACTTAATCGATGGGTCATTCAACACCAACGCATCGGAATTCTAAATCAAGTGAAGCTTTTTGTCGAAATGATGAAACCGTTTCTTACCATAGTTTTCACACAGATGATGATCAGTTGCTCTTCGGTCAATTCTTCGATCGATGCACCGTATTTCATGAGTAGATTAACAAACGAAACATTATTTCGATATAAAGCTTCGAATAGCAATTGTTGCATCAAAGGAATCATCTTCGCAACAAAGGCAATAAGCTCGAAAAGAAGAACGAAAGTTATGTTTTACTTGATTTGTACGTTTCTCCGTCGATTTAGCGTTTTCATCATTTCGATCGACGAGTAATTGTTGCGCATAATCGATTTTATTCCAAATCTGAACGATCGAAACTGAATATCATGTAGAAATGCAGACAAAACTTTACCAAACACCAGATGAGACTCGCCTCTTGCAGATCCAAAGAGAAAAAATGTTCCCAATTATCGACGCGATACTTAATTCCTTTGAGCATGGCATCGGCAACGGCATTTTCGAGATTAGCATGTTCAATGGCATCGAAAACAATAACAAGCTCTTCCATTTCGTTGAAAATATTCACATATTTCTCGATTTCTTCATCGGGATCGATAATATCGCTCTGCTCCAACGAAAGCTGCTTTTTTAACTCGTTCTTACACTCTTCAATATAAGTGCGCTTTCGAAATGGACCTAATTCATCATTCGGAGACAATTTTCGACACAACTGAGCAATGATATCAGCCACTCCACCAGTATTCTAAAAATCTGCATCACAGACGAGAGTTCGACGCGGAAAAAACGTACTCGAACAACAACAAGCGGTGTCCCTGCTGCTAGAGCTTTACATATCGTCGCCAAGATTGAGAAATCGCCAGCAACTAATAGTGTTATAATCGGAATATCATAGTCCGACACTAAAGCACGAAATGAGATATGAAATAAACTGAAAACATGTTTACCGATGTTCTTCGGAGGATAATTCGGTATAGGAGATTTCAAAATGCGATTTGTACTCAATTCGTGTTCAATTTCTTGTCGTTTCAGGAGAATATTCTTCGTATCTTTCGAGCCATCATTGAATAAAACGAAGTGCGTGTGATTTGACTGAAGTGTTCGATGCGGCGCAGGATTACTGGAGCTCGGATTGGGTCTCAAAATATAAGTATGAACAACCGAATATTCATTATCTAACTAAAATCATTTCCTTCGATGTAAAACATCTCGAAATAAGACAAAATTCTCACTATCGATCGAAGTTCATCGTTAACCGATACACGCGTGAATTTTTCCATTAAGACTTGATCGCCTAGAAGAACGAATTTCGCAAACAAAGGCAAATTTCCTTTTTTGGCAAAAACCTGTAGAGGAACTCCAATTGGTAAACCCTAAACACGGAATATCTCTTCCACAGATATCCCGATGCAGAGCGTTTCCAAGAAGTTTCATCATATCGTCATTTAAACAACTTGTCGTCACCCAAGGATCTGAATGAACGGTACTGAAGAGGAGATTTATCGAAAATGTTCGTGTTTACATATGATTTTCGCCATAGCGGTTAAACCGTTTTGAATCGCACGTTCAGTTTCGGTTTGAATTCCTGATTTTGGTTTATTTGCATCATCCTGATAAACCAGACTTGTTTGAATCGACAGAATAAAGTCCGGCGCAGGAAGATGGTAAACTTCGACGCATTTTGAGACGAATAATGGTCGTGTATTTGGAGAAAGATGAATAAACTTATAAAGGACGACAATAATTCGAATGAGAAATATACTTTGGAAGAACTTACAAATGGAAAACGATGATTCTCATCGACGTTTTGTTCAGTTAGATTCGTAGTTTTGAATTCCAAGAAACCAACATGAGCCAAATCACTAAATCAATTCGATCGAACTCCACATTTCATCATTCTTCACTCTTACTTTGCATCATCTTCAAATTTCAGTTTCAATGCTTTGATAATCTCAAAGTAAAAAACAAACAAAATCAAACCTTTCTTCTATCTTAACCCGATTATACTTCTTTCACACGTCGCTGTAACTCCGCTTCGACTGATAAAGTATCCGCTTTACCTTCAAACAAACAAACAAACAAATATCGTTAATTCCCCACATTTCTCTTCCCCGTCTTACTTCGTTTCGTTCGATAAATCGTCTCTCTTCTCAGTAAGTCAGTTTCTAGAAAATCGAAGTCGTCATGATTCGGCAACATTTCTTCCAAAGAACTTCAATCTAAAAACTGTATAACATTGTTTTGTTCACAGAACTTCAACAGGACCGAAACATAACAAACGAAGACTAGTTCGGTAAACATATTGACGCATATATTGAAGAGAAAAAAACACACGCAGACGTCCACATTTTATTTTTTGACCTTAACGAATCAGCCAGGTAGAAAACATCAATTAGACAACGACCATGCATCGTAAAAATGAAAATAAACTTAATTATAAGAAATTATTCGATCAAAACAGACAACAGATCCTCTTCCAGACTGAATCGAAACAATTTTAATCGACCGAACGTCGAACGAAGCGACAAAAACGATTAGCATACTTATAGTTATCATTCGCGTATGTGTTTTTTGAATGAGAACGAATAAAAAAATCGCGCTGAATATCGATACGAATGAATGAGTCAACTATACTCCTCTCGCATTGATGATGCGGTAATCAGGATGATAAAGAGTGTCTAAAGGTAAATTGACTATCGCACATATAAAATGCAAGTCTTGGGTGTAGAGAAACAATGAAGAATTGGAAATTGAGAATTCTATTGTGATTGTGTTTGAATATGACGTAGAAGTGTATTTATATTTATTTAGTTTGCAAATGGACTTCAATTCTGTTCACGGAGAATGTATTTCGTTCGAGTGAGTGCAAAACAAAACGTGATCTTGTCATAGGGAAATATTTTGCTCACCAATCATATAATTGTTAGCTTTTGCGATTAAGGTATGATATTTTATGAGTGTCGTATACATTATTTACCTGAAAACGATCGATAGGTAATATCATATTCAATCTACACAGGTTAATAAGTAATGATAAATGACATTAGGATGAAAAATATTGTTCTACGTTGGAACGTTAGTGGCTTTTTATAGAAATCCAAGTTTCGCTGCAAGTATTATACAGTGCAGTATCTTAAACTGCAGAATGCTGTGTCAATCAGGAGAAAAACGTAGAAAGTACTGCAATTCGTAATTAAAATCGTATTCGACCATAAACATGAATTTCCAGACCAAGAATAACAAACAGTGCCATTAACTGTACTTCCAGCGGATGTTGGGTAAGAATCCTTATACCAACCAGGTGCATCAGTACCACAATAATAATATCCAGGATCATAGGTGGCGATCATTGTTCCAGCTGGACTTATAAAGCGAATCCAAACTCCAGTTGAACTAAATGCAGAACTATCACAATCAGTAACACTCTTGTCGGCAACATTACGAGTTGAATCCGAATTCGTAGTATAACTGGAACATTGAGATGGAAGGGCAACTGATGTTGTTGTAGTTGCTAAAAACAAATTCAGATGAAAAACAAAAGTATCAAATAGATCAATTCCTTACTTGATGTTGTGGAGGTAGTTGTTGTCGTAGAAGTTGTTGCGGATGTCGATGATGTAGACGTCGTGGAAGTTGTAGACGTTGTCGAGGTAGATGATGTAGATGATGTGGAACTGGTGGAAGTTGTCGCGGACGTTGTTGAAGTCGATGTTGACGTAGACGTCGTCGAAGTTGTCGTGGATGCTGTTTTAATAAAAATCTTCAGATAAAACGATTTTTCTCTCGTGAATACGAATACAGACTCGTCGTAGTTGCGGAAGTTGTTGTCGTCGATGTTGAACTCGTGGTTGTCATCGATTTCTGTTCATCTAAGCAAAACTGAAATTTTGAAAAGGAGAGTAGGTATTTCTATTCTGAAAACCTTGAATGAATTGTGTTGTTACAACACCAAGAGCAATTCCTGCGCAAAGACAACCAAGAAGTAATCCGATTAAACATGGTTTCCAATATGCTGCTCGATATTTTTTCAAAATTCCTCGGTCAGTCTTCTTTTCAACATCCCACGACGTGCTTTGATTGAATTCCAGTGAACTACTGTCATTCATTTGCAACGATTTTCTCGACAGAATTCGGTTCGATAAAAAATGATCAGTCGAACAAAGAAAGCGTAGAATTCTTTAAATATACATCGGATTCAATTAATCCTCCTACGTTAAGTTTCACTTTTGTACTTTTTGATTCGAAATCCGAACACTTGTAAAGTATCTGTTATTGACAAATATCGAATGAAAATTCAACAAAATTGAAATTAACACACGCCGTATAAGTCATGCTTATGATTATTAATGCTTAACTGATGTAATTTCAAGAATGTTTCCTTTCATATAAACTTTCATTCGCTTCTATTGCGCAGGAGACAAAAATAGATCAATGGCAAACGTTTGTTTTGATATTATTTCACCTATTTGGAGTCACATTAATCGAGAAAAAAAAGCGTAACCTCGTTTGAAATATTATTGCGATACAATATCGTTATTGACATAGAATCAAAATGACAACGGATATAAAAAGAGACTTTATCGACGATCCAAATCCGATTTATTTATATTCCGACGGAGAGATGACGCAATTCGAAGAAGTCGCTGGAACTTGTTCAAACAAAGATAACCACGATGAACTTTGTCTGACAATACGAAGTATTACCATCGGAACGATTTCCGTCGTTGGAATCGCCATTCTTCATCAATGGACAAAGTATACGTACAGTTACACATACATCAGCCCGATTTTAAGTGTCATTTTATCATATCCATTGGGTCATTTATGGACGTGGATTGTTCCGCATGCGCAGAAATTTACTCAGAAGGAACACGGATTGATATTAGTCATGACGAATATCTCTTGGATGTATTTTTCGGTGTTTAATTACGCAACGTCGGCAACGTTGCCGTTGTTAGAATATGACCAACGAAATTTTGTCAATTATTTTTTTCTTGTCGTTGCACTCCAGTTCATCGGCTTTGGACTTGCAGGTAAAACATTTTGATTTCAAAGGACGATGATGAGAAGTTTCGCTTAGGTATTATGCGACGATTTTTAGTTTGGCCAACAGAAATTATCTGGCCACAAAATTTACCATTGATCGCGACTTTGCGTACATTACACGAACATCAATTACCGGTGATAAACTATTATAATAAAACTCAACTGATACAAAAAATTAAGAAATTCTTCTTAGAAAAGAAAATCCATTTTTTCATTTTAGTAACAATTCTCGCATTTATTTACGAATGGTTTCCGCTCTATATTGTCTCTGCTCTATCTGTATTCTCTTGGGCATGTCTATTCAATCAATCGAATTATCTTCTCGCGCAGTTAACCGCTGTTCGTGGCCTCGCCTTGGCTGGAGGCGGGTTAACTTTAGATTGGTCTCAAATCACAATGTATCTCGGTTCACCATTGATCCTTCCTCGATGGGCAATTGTGAATATTTCGTTTGGTTTTGCTTTGATTATTTGGTTTATTGTTCCGATTGTCTATGGATTCAATGTCCGAAATGTCAAAGACAGTCCCATCGGTGGAATGATGTTTCTCGGGATAACATCAATGGNCAACTTATGTCTACGAATGAGATTGAAAATCTGAAAAAGAGAACTAGATTATTTCTTGCAGCGAATAGTTTGTTTTCAACAACATTGGATCGTCAAGTGGCCATGTTCATGCTTGAGTCTTCATCATCGGTACGACATGAAAATGAGTTGGAAAGTGTTCTTTTCCTAATTGAATTGGATGTGCGAATGGCTTCTCGTCCTTACGCAAATATATCGCATCTGAGCAATTTCCGTGAAGAATCTGAAGTTCTTTTTTCCATTGGTACAGAATTCGAAATTATCGATGTCAATTATACAGAAAATAATTGGATAGTTGATCTGCGGCTAAACGGAAACTGCTTTAAATACAGTGAGGATTTAGCTCGTTTGACTCCAAGAAGAGCTTTTATTTCTTGCGTGGATAAACTCATTCACACGTACCAGGTGCCATCACCAGAGGAAGTAGAAAACATTTTCAATGGTCTACAAAGATTACATCCAGAGGAAAAATGGATTCCAACTGCGAAGCATTACTGCTGGACACAGTACCAACAACACATAATAAAGGATTACGAAAAAGCGATGTTGGGACACGACAAAGCGATAGATATATGGCGCGAATGCATTCCGGATAATGATAGTGAACTGAACTGTTGGTCTCATATCGGTGATATCCATGGATCCATAGGATGACTATGAGCAATTATAAGGCAATAAATTTAGAATTTGTTGACGATTTTGCAAGAAGAGACATGTTATCGAATTTGGCTGCCAAAGCCAAATCTATAGCAACAATGTCTGATGATGATGATGAAATGTTATTCACCTACGAGTATCCAATATGCAACCTATTATACGAGTTTAGCTGATGTCTATAAAGTTATAGAAGATTATGACAACGCCATTGACAATTATATCAATGCTTTGAATATTCGAACACAACATTTTGGTATACCACATTCTCTTATCATAAGTCTGTGCGAAGAAATTGTGGAAATCGACTTCTTGCTTCATCGTAATTACGAAAGACAGTTGAAATATCAACTAATGAAGCATGAGCATCTTTTGAGAGATGAAACCGAAGACGTAAGACACAATCATACGACCTATCATAAAGAAGAACTTGGCAAAAGTCATGCTGCATTAACCTATATTTATATTAAAATGGATCAACAGCAGGCCGTAGATCTTCTTCAACCAATAGGAAAATTGGATTCATCTGAAATATGCATTATTGAATCTATTGAAGTTTTGAAATAATCCATACATTTTTCACTAATCTATCAACAAATCTTCTTTTTGTTATCTCTAAAGGAGGATGTGGGGGGAGCGTAAGTTCATCATGATACTGTACACACACCCTCACCCCCCAGCAAAAATAGAGTTAAAACTTTGATCATTGACTGAGAGACGCCTTCTTCGAAAAAAAAACAGATTAGTTTTTTTGTTGTTATCGAAGAAGACTGCCTTATCTGAAATTTTCAGTCAAATCTTCAATTATAGAAAGATTAAGTCTTATGAGTTGATGCCACTAAAAAAAGCTGCTGTAGCATTTGCTTTGTATAAATAGTGAAAGAAAATATCGTACTGAATCGATTTTATTGAAAATACAAGCCATGTTGCCTGTATCAGCGATATTTTGCTTCTCATTACTTCTCCTCCTCAGGTAATTCCAACAGTGATCGATTAACTCACAGAGATTTTATCGTTGATGTATAGTTTATCAACCAATAATGTAAATTGCTCTGTCTGTGCTGATATATCTCAGTACGATCGATGTTCAGCGAATGGTGCGTGTGGTTGTTTTCACATGGTTGGTGCTCATAATGTTGGAATATGCGGCTTTCTTTGGACAAGTTGTTCAACTCTTGTTCCATGTGATTCTCAAACGAAGTCCTGTGCTCAAGATGATCATATCTGTGTTCACCATCCTCGATGCAATACACAACCTGTTTGCTTTCCAGCATTAATGACTGATTCACGAATTTGTCCAACGATGACAGTGAATACAAATACAACCAATACGATTCCAAATGCAACTGAAATCACATCAACGACGACAACGACAACAACCACTTTAACTACAACTACAAAGACGACGACGACAACTATTGCTGCACCGAGAAGTAAATTGCCATACTCATGTTGATCTAGCAGAAGTATTCTTTCAAAGAATTTGGAGTTCTTTTATTCATCAAACGCCATCAACAGTATCGATTTCTTTGTTAATTTGAGGCAATCACTGGCATCAGTTTATTGGATAGGTCGAAAATTTATATACATTTTTTCTATACCATCTTGACGAGTATCTTACCTCAAAGGTTGGATAAAACTAAAATTGATTCTTCGAAGAGAATATGAAAGGACTAGAGTGTATAGATTCAGTTCATATAACTGTTGTATGTTGATTCGTTCTATTGAAATTTTATTACGAAAGAAACTGTCTCGTTCTTAGTCTGGCGTTTTACTCAAGACATGCCAATAGCATTAAGAGAGCATGTCGCATCCACGTTACTTGATGGAACAATTATGATCACTGGTGGCCAGACTAATAATGCAGGTGCAACGAATAGAGTTATTCTGTACAATTCATCAAGTGGAACCTGGAGCAATACAGCTAGTATGCAAAATGCACGATATGCACATACAGCATCTGTCTTATCGAATGGAAAAGTCTTAGTTACGGGCGGTGTAAATGGCGACAGACTTTTAAATAGTGCTGAATTGTATGATCCATCAACGAAAAAATGGAGAACAATTCCTAACTTGCGCAATGCTCGGCAAAGTCACACAGCAACTGTTTTACCAAATGGAAGAGTATTGATTGCTGGTGGACAAGCTTTGCTTAGTAATTCTATGAACACTGCTGAATTATATGATCCATCGGCAGATATTTGGACAGTTACTGGTAGTCTAAAGACTACTCGATCAAAACACACCGCATGTCTTTTAAAAAATGGAAAAGTACTAGTGGTCGGCGGTTCACTGTTTACCGCAGAATTATACGATCCAGCGGCAGGACTATGGACATCGATGGGTGTGAAAACTTCACGAGAAGGTCATACAATGTCGTTGTTACCAAATGGACAAGTATTAGTTACTGGTGGATTCGGTATAAGGAGTGCTGAATTATATGATCCACAAACTGGAAGCTGGACTTTCGTTGATAATATGCAATATGCTAGAAAATATCATACAGCAACTGTAATGTTAGATGGAAGTGTGTTAGTTACAGGTGGATACAATACAACTGCTACAAATACAGTGGAGTTCTATAACCCAGCGACAAGAAAATGGACAACAACTTATGAAAGAATGAAGCATGACCGTTACAGTCATACAGCATCGTTGTTACCAAATGGAAGAGTATTAGTTGCTGGTGGAAGATCCAATAGTTACTACTGGAGTAGTGCAGAATTATATGAGTAATCATTCGAAATAAATAAAGAGTTTCAGTGACTTCAGAGTCGCATTCGTGAGATACGGACTTATAAGTATTCACAAAGATTGCCGATGTGAGGATGAGGATGAATGCGAATATTCTTTTGTATACTTCATACAACTTGTGCAATTATTTTTCGTAACATATTTGAGTTATTCAATGAAGGCTAAATGCTTCGTTTGGGACGAGTGCTGTTAGTACATCAACCGTGAACCAAACTGGTAGAATATATGTGATAATCTAAAGCCATTATGCATAGCTGATCGATCACAGTTTCCATTAAGGAACCTTTATGGTAGTCGTTGATTGTTTCTGAGCAGAGAAAAGTTATTTGCTAACAATCGTAGATCGTTGTTTATATGTCACAATAAACTTGAAATAATAATATGTCTGACGGCATCTGATTATGATAGTGATAAACACGGAAGATGACTGACTCGAGTCAAACTTATGCCATTGAGTTCAACAGAAAGTACATAAGATGAAGAAGATTAATTTTCTTTAAGTAAACTTTTACGTCGTACATTTTCCAAGAACAGGATTGACGTGAACAAAAAGGTGTCCACTGATTACTTTTCCACATTAAGTATGGTCTTATATATAGAGATATTTTAATTATCTACAACTCTTTCCTAGAAGTATCTTTAGGTGTAAAAGAGTTTTCTTCATCTCGTGTGAAGGTGAAACGTATCTTCTGTCTATAAAAGGTTTTTTTCCAAACAAGTGCTATTTTTTCTTCTTATTTCACGTTCGGCAAGTAGCAGAGCTTGACTGATTCACAGTTGCTAAGTGATTTTCAGAGGTAATGGGGAATTTGATTTTGCGGCAAATTCAATTCATCCTAAATATCTTATGCGAACAAATCGACAATATCGAATCTTTCGAGCAGTAAACAGTTCCTTGAAACACTGACTAACGAGGAATCTATATAAATGATGCAATCGTAACAGTAGCAAAATCGATTCAACTATCTCTTTATCGGCTTTTTCTATATACATCGACTATAAATCTTTTCGAAAACAAAATTCACTCGAGCTGCACTATGCCCGTGCAATAGTATAGCGGTGTTAGCGGTACAATGAGTATATTAATATAGTAGGTTAGTGGTATAGCGGTATAAGGAATATATTAATATACAGGGTGGTAAATAATATTATTCTAGGGGGGTAACACTATGATCTCGAGTCGGAGACATCATTAATTTTTTACCAAATGAAACCTCGTGAAAAATGGGGTTTAGTGATACTAAATAGTAAGACTTTGAAGAACTTTCGTGTATTGACTTATCAAAGGTTACGATTTTTACCAGCGTAAAATATTATAAAATCAGTTTATCGAAAAAGTTCGGCCTACACTATGTTGTAAAATAGTTTATTTTCTTATTGTTTATTGAGCACAATTAATAATCAGTATGGCGATCATTAGCGCTCTTTAGTGCACGAGTTCGAGATGGATACGAACAAAGAAGAGATTCAAACAATTCGGTGTTTTCTTCCACATCCGTCAAAACATCCACAATGTGTCTTTCGAGTGTGTCTTTACTATATCGATTATGTCCAGTTTCCGATAACATTTTTTGTTCAACTTCATCTTTGATTATTGATCCAATATGTTCTGCCGCATTGAGATCAGGCGAATTACCAGGCCAGATATCGTTGCCCCATCTTGAGGGTGTGGACGAAATCGGGGTGAAAATATTGTGAGGGGAACCAATAGAGCTCGTCGAGTTTGATCTGGAATGAGTGTTGAAATTGAGCCAGGTGGTTGTAAGACGAACTGGCCTAGGTTTCTCTACAATTTTGAGATGTTTTTTCAAAGATTTTTTTGAGTTTTTTTGCAGTGAAGGAGTAGCTTTCTCCAAAATTTTATTTTTGGAAGCAATAGTACTCACCAAGTTGTACTTAGAACATACAGTGAAAACGAATCGGCTCAAGAAAATGTCGAATCCTGCTCATAGATATCCTACGTCTATTCCTTGGCCTATTTCATAAGACATTGTTTCTGTTGTACCTTTCTTTCAGAAATCAAAGACTTAAGATTTAATACGTAATCGAGGATTCTACCACAGCTATACACCGATTACATGCAAAATAAAATAGTTATATTTCTGACCGACGGAACACAATTTGGTATTGATTATGTAATTTTCGAATCGAATTTCAGAGCATGTGTGATGATTATATAAGTATAATTATTCTTTCAGTTCGCCGCCAGCCATGTCCATAACAGCACATTCACTCTCATTTTTCGTTTGTTGATTGAGGAGCTTGGAAGAGTCGATCAAAGAGCTGATCATTCAATAGAAAATCATAGGTTGTTTTTTCAGGACCTGATCGACATTTCCTTATTTACTCACTACCTTCTGTGACCAGACAACGTCGATGACAGCACATATTGCCTTCTTAAGTTGAGCAACAAGTGAGAGATCTCGTCCAGAACAGCATGACGACTCTATGAAGAATACCCAACGTCTATGCAAAGAAGTACCTTTTCTGTTCATTCTCATACCAACTGGCTTTATGTTGACTGGCACTGTCTCTGTACGTGTCCATAAACGCATTCATGAAACACAGCAGACTCTCATTGGAAGGATCAACGATCATTTGAACACGACAGCTGGAAAGAAACGTGCCCGGATCATGCGCCGGTGATCGAACACCCGCCCATTCCCAGTCGAGAATAGCCAGTGTTAAGTCATCTTCATTAATCAGAATATTCGGCGGTCAAATATCACCATGTGCGAAGACTTGACCATCAACCGTTGAACTTGACACACCTTGTTGAAAATATTGAGAAAAAAACGATGAAAGTTCATTAACATCGTATAAACCATAATTTTTACGAAGGTCCTCCATTAGGGGAGGTGTTTCAATGCAGTCAGCATTGTTTGCCTCGGAAATATTAAACATTGGATCCAAAGTCTTGATGTAAACTGTCGACGAAATTTGTAAATCAATGACCCAATTGGCCAACCGTACACCAAACGCATGAATAAGATCAGTGATAGGCTCAGTCAAAGATGAGATCTGAGAGATCAGCCAGTCGTGCATAGTTTACAATGGGCCTTGATCTTCGTCATGGGCCCACAACCGACTAATTTTCAGTGCTCTGTGTCGATCGAAAAGGGATGAAAGATCAGCCAGTCCTGATTTCGTGTTGTCGATTTGATACGGCACATGTTTCAGTAGCTGTAGGGCTCGTGCTTCGTTCATTTGACGTACGATTGGAAAGGGAGGATACGCAATCTTCACTATCAGCGCCATCTACTTTCTCCGATGGAGTATGTTCGAGTTCAGTTTTGAAATGTATGCGACAGGTGAAATTCATGAAACCACCAGGAAGTCGATCCACTTTGTCAACATACTGCATTAAATTATGACGGTTGAGAAATACATTCAGTTGAGCATACGTGCGATTTTAGTCAACAGATTCGAGAAGCGAAAGTAAACTTCATAGTAGTAAGTAGGAGTATTTCGCAGGTCCCATTCACACCAAACGTGTAAGCTACCAATCGAACAAGAAAATGACTTCTTTAAGGCGAGGTATACGTATCAAATGACTTCTTTAAGGCGAGGTATACGTATCAAATGACTTCTTGTGCACTGGAAGATGTCGATGGCGTACACGTATAGAGTTTACCTTATAGTTAAGGCCTACGAATATCAAAAGTGTTCATACGATATATGTAATAGTTTACGGTTTATCAACTACCAGTTGTAGCGTTTTTTATCAGGGATTGCGCGTTGTTAAACGCACTAATCTTAAAGACTCTTGCAAAATACAGCATATGATGAATTGCGTGCCACTCGTGGTTCCACTGTAAAGAAACAAAGAAGACGAATGATCTGTTAGTACTATTCTACTTGACAAACAGCGTTCTTGCATCCACACGCCATGTAGTATGTGCTAAAACACACAATGCGTGTAAAGCCAAGTACTGCTTATTTCTATTTTGTTTTGTCAAATGCGACTCAAAGTCGTTCGAGAAGACTAAATTCGCTTTGTCTTTAACCCGAAACATAGCAGACATGTTATTTTACATTGATCTCGTTTAATAACATGTAGATAAACAAGGCATCACATGTGTTATTTTCTGGTGTAAAAAGAGTCTCACAGAATGAAAAGAAGAAGAAAATATATTACGACTAATAGATTAGAATAATGAAAAAGAGTTATCGACGAAGAATTTCTGTCCTTATCGTCAGTGATGTATTTTACAATAGCTTTTTGAATGTCTTGACGTGCATTTGGAAACCCGAGTGTTGTAAATGGATAACCGACACTTAAATTGCGAAAATATTGTTGATAAAATCGATCATTTGCTAAGATTGGTTCATTAAAAGCATTTCGTGATACTGGAAGTAAATATCGTAGTTTCGGGTTGATACTATCTTCACTGCCGACAACAGCAGCTTGCATGCGAGGCGTGTTCATGAATTCCACGAATGAACGTGCGGCATTTGCAACGTCGTCCGACATATTTCGTCGAAAAACAAATGCATCGGTGAAGTAAATCGGTTGATTATCAACTGATCCTACTGTTAATGGAATGATTTTGATATTAAGATAATCATCGGGTTGTGTATTTTTCAGAATAAGAAACAATCGCTCGGAATATCCGATCATAGCCGCTGCCTGTTTAGTCGCGAATAACGATGCTATCATCGTTGCATTGTTTCTAAATACACCATTAAGACAGTAATTTTCTCCTCCACTTCGCTCACAGAGTTGCGATAATTTGCGCATACTTTCGAATGAAGTAGTTTGGTAAGAATGAACTGCGAATGCTTGTACGTCCGAACCCATGCCGTTACTGTTTTGGTAACTGTTAACCCAGAGGCCAGGTAAATCCCAGCTGGAATTTAAATTTCCGATTAGACGATACTTGTCGGTAGGAGTTGAACCCAAAATATGAATCAATTGATCCAGAGTTTTTACTTGAGCAACTTGTTCGTTGCGAGTAAAAAGAAAATTAGCGCACATTAGATGTGGATAACCATACACTACTTGATTAAATTGAACCGCACGAGCAGCAGTTGGATGCCAATCGGAATGATTATCGGGAATGGGAAATATCGGAGCGATCAGTCCAGCATTGACAACATCACCCAATAGGACAGTGTCGATTTCGACTATATCGTATCCTTCGCCGTTGCTTAGAAGCCATGACTTGAGTGTTGCTAGACTATAAAAATCTGCGTCTTGGCTTAGTGGACGAAGCTGAAGATCGATATCAGGTTGAACTTTGACGAATTCTTCTCTAATAAATCGGGTTAAATTCGCAAAGTTGTCACCGGCTGAATCAGGTAGAAATGGATATAATGCCACTTTCAGTGTGATACCTTTCGATGTCCTGGCCTTTGGAATGACATCCGGCGTATTTGAATGAAATTGAACGTCGAGTGTATAATGTCCAGAAGTAAGAAAAATCAACAGGATTGCCGTAGTTACAATAGTATACATTGTTCGGTATTGTTAACGAACAGGTGAGTTCGCCGTTTTTAAAGGAACTTTTGAGATTACTCATCGACTTTGCATTTTTTATCTTGAATAAATACCTGACTTCCTTTTTTAATAGGTCATTTATCAAATAAGTTGAATTCTTGTATAAAAAAGTAAGATATTACAATAAGAAACTGGTTTTTTTTAACAACTTGAGAATATTACTTTATAGGGATGAAGGGAACAAATTGTGATTATGATCGATAAAGCACATTGAACTCGCTTTGGAAAACTCGAACCCATGTTTACGATATGTTACATAATGAGAAACTCGATTTTTCAAGAAAGAATTCTTTACATTTGCCTCGAATGAATAATTCATCGTTGTTTTAGAATCGGAGGACAGGATCTTCACTGATGAGATAAAAGTTGTTGTACTCTTTAAAACTCGTTTGATTGATCTTTTTGTGTGCGAATGAAATCTTTGAATTGCAGCTTGTCACACCTTTGCTGCCTGTCTTCACTTTACATATTTATCGCTTGAGTATATCGTTTATTATTGGCTATAACAACGCAGTTTTTTTTCGTATCTATTTGTTCTACCAACAATTCTTCCAACATGCGAGTTCGCGAAAGGTATTGACATAAAAATGTCATACGCCTATAGTCTTCTTATCTTGCTCAACTGGTGATATGAAAATTAAATAGACAAAAATAGAGAAAACGTCTCTTTTTTCAATACTCCGAAATATATATTTGGCAACTATCAAATTGTTTCACATAAAACTCGTGTGTTGTGAAGTATTTGATGGTGAGCGACTTTTGATATTCACAAACATCGAATGATATAGCGCGAGGCGATTTCTAGCGACATCTATCGTCTTCATACATACATCGATGTTAACAATGGTCACAAGAACAAAGGTCGAACATTGTACATTTGATTCCATGTTGAATTCTGATGTTTCATCAATTGTCTATCGTTATGTGACAAAACACGAAGAAAATCAAGCATTAGAAATCTGGTGTTCGATTTTCAACAATCCAGTTGATTTAGAAGAACGTTATATTTCATCAAGTGCATCACCGTATTACAAACAAGGTGATACTTTAGGTGCTTGGCTCAACGATGAATTACTGAGCACAGTACATATTCGACGTTTGATTTTAGAATCTAATGAAGATGGTCGACAATACGTATGTGCAGGTATCACCAATGTCGCTACTCGAGATGAATATCGACGACGAGGTTCATCTCGACGTTTATTACAAATGACGATTGATAAATTAGATTAAAGCAATGCATTTGATTTGTCGATGTTGGGTACAGGAAAAGTGAATCATTATGAACGTTTTGGATGGGAACAAGTCACTCAACCGATTCGAGTTATTATCGATTGGCAAATCCATACTCCATCTCATGAAAATATTTAATGGCGTCCAGTATCAGATCTTTCCTATGAAGACAAAGGTTATGTAATTATCGGTAATCCTGAAAATGAAGAAGATGTTGGTGTAGTAGAATGGCGAACATCGAATTTCGATCACGAGCAAAAACTTCTATCTTTAGCGGCCAACAAAATTCAACAACGTTATGGATTGACAAAACGGATTCAGTTGTTTACGTTGCCACAATATATGACAATTGAGCAATTGACTAACTGGGCTGGCCCAGTTCAAATTGGAACTAATTACGATATAATGATGCGAAATATTCGATTACCACCCGAAATTTATGAACAGATTAAAACTTCTTTTTCGAATGGTCATGCTGTGTTCTGGTCAGGAGATTATTTTTAAATAAAACATATTCTTTGTGCTCTATGAATATGTTAGAAAAACTCACGAGTGATACTTTTCAAGTGACACTTCAAACGATGAATTCTCCAGTTAATTAAAAAGTAACAGAGTTTTGTATCAAATCCGATATACATAAACGTATAGACTTGAATTCGATCTCGACGAAAAAGTGCAGCGTACCTTCTTGATGTAAAAAAAATCAAGATCGTTAAATTACAAATAACATTTGAAAATAAGTATGTTGCACTTGATTCCTAATTATCTGATGGACATAAATGAACTTTTTCAGAAATGCTTTCAATCCGATTTCTCAATTAACTTGAGTTAAACTCGTTGTTTGTAAGATATTTCAGGAAAGAACTGCAATGTGCTTGACCTATCTTTACAATTAACTCATTTTTCTTCAGAGAAAAAGAAAAAAAAACAGGATTGTATTTGATTCATACTGTTAAATTCTGGAGTGTTCAACATCAATAATTATCATATGATCTAGTCCATTCGTGCGCGTTGTTCTTATGAATATTTAGAGAGAGGTAAAAGTGTTCACTCTTTCTGTCGTACAAAATACCCAAAACGAATTTAGTTGCTATGCCTCGTTGTCGATCATCACTACTGGTATTTTCGGATATATCTGCATTGTTATTGCCTTTGCTCTACTTTGGAAGAACTTCTGTGCATTGTGTTTGCTGATCATTGTGATATTCAACGGTGTCAACGTCTAGTCGAAATTTTCTCGTAGGTTCAGTCCGGATCTCACAAATGTGAAGATCGATTTGTGCAAAATATAATTCTATTCGAGTCACGCATGAAGTCAAATCGGACGATATTTGGTCTACCTGGCATGGATCGATCGTCATTTGATGATTAAAAATTATTCTCGCTTCGAAAATTCTCAGTCAACCTATCGGCATCCGAAGTGTCATTGCATTCATCATTGTCTTTTGGCATGTGTTCAGCATTCACGCGATTGTCTTGACAATCATTCAAAGTGGTGTATGCAGTCAATTCGGCACTTATAAATGTGTGTATTTTATTTATTTTCTCATCACTGTGTCGCTCATTCTACCGTTGTTGCTGGTCGTTTTCAGAGGTTTATCTGATTACAATCTGAAGAGATTACAGATGCAAATTCCACCAACGGATACTGACGTGATGAACTATAATGAAAACTTCTTTATACAGCGTAAAGATCGAATGTTATTGAGAATGGTTTTTGTTGAAAGTGCTGTTTATGTGCTGAGAACTATACTTTACCCATTGATAAGTCTGCAAACCCAAATAACAAACAGCGTTTGAACATTCCGAAGACTTCTCTACATACTCAAATTGAAAATTGTCTTTTCAATCTCGGAATAACGTTTCTTTATTTCAACAATGCCGCGCCGTTCTATACTTATTTATTTGCATCGAAACCATTGAGAAACTCGAATGAGAATCAACTTCATATTCTTCGTCTCTTCTTGTGAAGAAAGTGAATCTGGTAACATTTTGTCTATTATTCGAGAGATAATTGTGAAGTGGTTACTGGTTGTTGTTTTTTATGAAACACAATGGAGATCCGAAGGAGTACAAAAGAAAACGATGGCCTATTATCTTTGAAAAAAATCTGTGGCCATATTGGATTCTTTTCAGAATAAATGACGATAAGGGACGTGATAAACTTTTTCGTACAAATGTTTTTTTAACGAACTCTAATAGTGTAAAAATGTAGACGTCATCACCATTCACGATTCTCTTCTTTTGTTAATCAGTATTGTTTAAAAAACGAGACAGATGGTTCTAAAAGATTTCTTTTGTCTCTCCGAGAAACAAACTTGTTCAGTACAGTTATCACAAAGATACACCCTTTCCGAGTCATTGGATTCTTTTTGACGATGAATAACAAGAAATAAAAAACTCGGCATCAACAGAATAAAAACATTTTTTCAAGTTTCGTTTATTGATGAAACGTGTATTCATGTGAACACATCCGCTCAAATTTAAGTCGGTCATATTTAATGCGGATTCAGCTGGTATTGTGAAAACTCTTGTAGTGTTTCAAAAGAGATACAAAAGTCAAACCTGTGACCATCCAATTCATCAGCAATATGATGCCCATCATCTTTTTGAAAACTGTTAATGACAATGCACTTTTATTTAATAAGATTTATTAAAAAGGTCAAAGGAAAAAAAAATGATGGCGCTTTTTATTCCTTACCAAATGATTTTTTAATGGCTCGATGTTCCTGAAAAAAACAAATCACTTAACAACATTAGCGTAATGGCACAAATGGTATTCTATTTTCGATCTTCATTTCCAATATAAAAACAAGATATGATCGACCGACACTCAATTATTTCTTTTCACTTACTTCCATCTTCCTGGTCTGTCGTACACAGAAGATGTCTTCATACTTATTTGCTTTTATCGCATTCCTTGCTGTGACCAGTTCAATCAATGCCCACGCTGCCGTGGAAAGTAAGATGTTCTCTTACCAACTTGAATAATTCCAAGAGATAACATTATATATTTCCACTATAGAGCTCACAGCTACTGCAACTCTACATTCACATGACTGCAAATCCAAGAACTCGAACACCGTCGAAGGCAAAATCGTTCTTAAAAACACTGATCACAACTTACTTGGGGATCACAAAGATACCCTTTCCAAGGCCCTGACCGACCATGTTCGATCTGGATGTGCCGCTAACGCTAAATCAGAAGCCAACGTGCACACAGTCACGAAATTAGGCAACGGCGACTTGGAAGTAGCCTACACATGCACTGGTGTTAAGGATCACGATACGTGCCACAAATCATTGCACACAGCCTGTGGAAGCGATCATGTGAAACAGACAATTGGCAAATGCTCGCATTCCAATGCTCAAACTGCCAAAGCAGCACCAGCCAAGCAGGAGTCACATGCACCTACAGCAGGTAAGTCAAAGTGCGAAGAAGTGCTCATCTTGCCCAGTTAGGCTTATCTGCTCCTCCGTCAAATTATCACTAACAATACTTTTCTTTTAGCCGCCACTGCCTCGCCAGCTCTCCATTCACATGACTGCAAATCGAAGGATTCGCACACCGTCGAAGGCAAAATCGTTCTCAAGAACACTGATCACAACTTACTTGGGGATCACAAAGATACTCTTTCCAAGGCCCTGACCGACCATGTTCGATCTGGATGTGCCGCTAACGCTAAATCAGAAGCCAACGTGCACACAGTCACGAAATTAGGCAACGGCGACTTGGAAGTAGCCTACACATGCACTGGTGTTAAGGATCACGATACGTGCCACAAATCATTGCACACAGCCTGTGGAAGCGATCATGTGAAACAGACAATTGGCAAATGCTCGCATTCCAATGCNATAAACCAGAACACCATGAAGGCACCCACAAACCAGAACACCATGGTAAAGAACACGGAGCCAGTCACAAGCCAGAACACCATGGCAAGGACCATGAAGCCACGCACAAACCAGAACACCACGGCAAGGACCACGGAGCCAGTCACAAGCCAGATCATCACGGCAAAGATCATGGAGCCACTCACAAACCAGAACATGGTGTCTCACATAAACCAGGACATCATGGCAAGGCTGGCGACAATGATCATACTCCATCGCATCCTCGACATCCGTTACGAGATCAATGTGGGGTTCCAGGTAGGGTATTTATATTCGCAATGGATAACTACGTAATGTTGAGCAGCAAAGGTAATGATGTATTCATGTTGAGTAAGTGCGGAGGAGAGTGGCGATCGGTAGTGAGCTTAGCTGTTAGTTGTGTTGTGTATGAGGGCAAAGGAAGTGCTTGAGTAAATGTGAGCAGGGGAGGTGAGTTTGGAGAAGTAAGTTTTTTTGAGAATAGAGAAGAGAAAGAGGAGGAATGGTGGATGTGCTTGTACGCTTCCTATATTGATGTTTCTGTTTTAGGTAAATCTCATGGACATGATGATTCGTCTTCATCTGAAGAAAATCGATTGAGACATGGTCATCCAGTAAGTAGAAAATGCGAATTGCGATGAATTGTAAATTTTAATTGAGGCGGAATTGAGTATGTGTTGAGTTTCAGATTTTAGTGAGATGTTGGAAGTAGGAAATGTCAAAACTCAAAAGGAAAAAGCACAATATAAAAACTGGTGTGATTTGAAAGGAGAACATAGATTTGAAATAACTGTTGAGAAGTGTCATTCAATCGGAATTCACACTCGAAAATCAAATCATTCAAATGTATTCTAGCGACATTCACATCCAATCGACGACTCGTCCTCGGATGAAAAGGACAATAAAAAACCTCAGGGTGGATGTGGCCGATGTGCAATGAGTCATATAGTTTCATCGGTTGTTCTCAACGGTCTTACAGTTGAGAAGGTTTCGCGAAAGTCCGGTGGAAATTTTGTCGAACAATTCAAAAATGCCTTACACAAGGATATTCAAAGACATCATCCGAAAGGTGTTAAATCAATCAAAGTTACAGCTTTAAATACTTTCAACGACGATAAGTTGATGGTCGATTTTGTTACTTTTGTCGATCCAGCACGTTACCATCAAATAAGTCACGCTATTCGTCAAGCTCTTACCTCCAAAGCTGTAAGTTGAACATACCGTTGTTTAAACAGAAAAAAGCTTGATTTTTCCCCCATTATTTTATAGGTTGAAAAGGCACTCAGACATCATTACAATTAAGAGTATGCAAGACGCCTCTGTTTGTCTGAATAACAAGCCATTTTTGATTGATTCGATTTTTTTTGGTGTAAGACATTAATTTTTTGCTCTATGCATCTTCAATAAAAGTATCATCTCAGACGAGATTGATATCACATTTCATTCTCTCAAATAAATGTAGTGACGAAGACATGTGCAGCTCTCATCAATCAATCCTATGAAAAAAAGTTCGTAAAAAGCAGATGTTTGTCAAAATGATACTCGAAATATAACTATTAATGTTGATCTAGAGATATCAGTAGATATTCGTTTTATTATTTCGTGTTTATTCGGGTTAACATTGAACGATATTTCATCAATTGATTTGTCAAATTTTGCAATTCCACTATAATTTGTGCTTAATCAAATTGCATCCATAATTCTTAAAAATTAAATTCAGCGTTACACCAAGGGAACACGTAGAAAATGTTTAGGTATTTTGGTTCACATCTTCTCACTCCAGATGAAATAGAAAATATCGTCAAGGTCGAAACAGCACATGATATAACTGAGAAAGAAGATGAAGTTTATTTGTTTCCAAGGAAAAATTCTGAATGAATATTGACATTTTAATTCAAGCGACTAGGATGCATACATTATGCGCTAATACTCATGTATTTTCTTTATTTGATCTGATTTATTTCCTCTATTGATCGAAATATCAAATAGATTGGTTAATTATGAAAATGTTCGATTAACAGAAAAGATTATTCGAAATAATTGAAGAAGTTGTATTGAAAATCCAATTATCTATTTGATTTTCCTTACAGATGTTATTCGAAATGATAAATGTCGATCCATTAATGAACAGACCTTGTCCATTTTGAAATATTCGCGATGAAATGATCTGAAATTGTGTAACCGATTGATTTACTATCCAAATACCCTTTCCTTTGTTATTTCTAACATGAACACCATCAAGAATAAAACTTCCACTTTTGATTGTAATTCCATTGCACCAATTTGAACTATTTGGACATTCATAAACTCCTCCATTGAAAATCGTTCCTCCACTAATAGTTAAAAGTGCACTTGTATTTTCTTCTACATAAACTTGATGTTTTGTACTTGATGCTGCCCATATTCCCACGATTGAAACATAACTATTGTCACGTATAATTAAACCTTCACCATTCGAATCAATTGTCGCTTGATTAATAAATATTTCTCTATTTGATCCATGTCCATTTACATTTTCAATCAAAACTCCTTGAGCTAAACCAATAATATCAGTGCTATCAATGTGAACACCTCCGTTATTTCCTGTACAATGAATCCCAATACTTTGATCAAAACGAGTATTTGCTCCGATGATTCGTCCACCGAGAATTCGGATCTCGGATCCATATCCGATCTCGATTCCAGTTCCACGGATGTCCCACATTATGACGTCGCGTACGGTGTTTGTATCAGCAACGCCTGAAAAGCATATTCCACTACTTATCGGACTGGTTTTTGAATCATTCGAATTGAAAATGAGGTGTTCTATGTGACTTTTAACTAAATTTTCTCCATAAATACCGAATTTATTCAAGGATTTTCCAATCAAGCTCGATGTGATCAAAAAATCACGAATTGTTATTTCTGATATTTCGTTATTCATTTCTTTACTCGGTAAAATATGAATTAGATGATCGTCGAATTGCCATAAAAGAATCGAATTCATTCCATCACCACTGATTGTAAACGGAACATTTGTTTGAAACATTAATGACGAGCGTATAACAAATGTTCCACTTGGAATGTAAAGAACGCCACCATTGATCGTGCATTGAGAAATTGCCTTCAGAATTGCATTCGTGTCATCGGTAATTCCATCGCCAACTGCGCCATAATCTTTAATATTGAATATTGTTGATGAAACTATATTGAATAGTAAAAGAAGAAATCCTAACCGAAACATGTGTTCTTATCTTTTGAATATGATAAAATAGCATTTCATTTTCTCGAGACAACTTGCAGGAGAGTTTTTGCTTGTTCTACAATAAGATCATTGGTTTGTCTGAATTCGGTCGAGATGCAAGCTCAGAAATTGTTCCTTCATTAATGGAAAATTTAGAATGTATTCCTTCTGATCAAAATCATCTTTTTTATGCATGAGAAAACACTGTACTGTGAATCCATCGAACTACTTGAACACATTTTCTTTATTTATTTCAGATAGAAAACGAGAAAGTGTGAGCGTCATGATGTTTCTTTTTGTTAATAGCGAAGAAATTTTTGAATTCGAAAATTGTAAGTGTCTGATACGTATAGATTCAGCTGTGAATCAAGTGCTAATGAATATGGAAACTGAAGGAGAATTGCGTTAGCACCTGAAGTACTCGTTACACCAGCAATTGTTGTTGCATTTGATTCACCTGCTTTAAAAAATTGAATCCGATGACTACCTGTGTCGGCAACATAGAGATTGCCCATCCAGTCGAGTGTTAAATCTCGAGGAAAATTGAGTAACGTTGACGAGTAACCACCCGCGCCGCTAATACTACCTGCCACAAGTGTCCAGTTCTTGGTGCCCAAAACCCAACGAACAATATTATTCGCAGCATAGTTGGCGATTATCAGACTGTTCGATGATGATTCGAAATAGAGACCGTAAGGCGTCGACAGTTGTGTGACATCCGTGCCAGGACCATTTCCGCCGGCTACGACTGTACCGTTTGATATGCCCAGACGATAACACATTACTCGATGATTTCCAGAATCAGTAATGTAAAATTCATTTGAGACTGGATTGGGTGCAATGTCATACGGAGAGTCCAGCTGATTGCTTGATGAACCACTCGTGCCTAGGAGCGTATAACCGATTTTCATTCTCAAACCAAACACTAACTGCTTACCTGTTCCAGCGACAGTTGTGCCTGATGAGACGTTGTACGGCCAAAATTGTACTCGATGATTGTTAGTATCTGCAATGTAGAGATTGCCATTTGTATCGATGGCAGCACTGGAGGGTGCATTCAAAGTCGTTGCTGATGCGCCTGAAGCGCCATTAGCTTGTCCGGCAAGCGTAGATCCATTCGGTGCGCCTGATAACCATTTCTGAATTCGATTATTATTCTGATCAGCAATATACAACGTGTCAGCTGAATCGAGTGCCAGGCCAAAAGGTTCGTGTAATCGGTCAGGAGCTGAACTCGGAGTGGCGACCTTTCCAGCTACAGTTATTCCAGTAGTATTCCAGCTAAGCAGGATAGTCGACGCTATCATAGTAGAAAATAAAAATATAAAGTAAAATATGTTTAACCCAAAGTAGAATTCCCATCAGACAAGCATGAGAAAGAAAGAAATCATTGCTCACATATATTTTCAGTGCTATTAGTTTCAATGTACACGAGGTCAAAACCCTCCAGAGTGATTCTAACGTTCTTACTTGATACACAATGTGTTCCATTCCAATATAGGGATTGATTCTGTGCACATTGTGATTGATTGCTCGAAGAAATATTATACTCATTTTGACAGATCGTTCCATTGTAAAATTGTCCTGATCGACATGACCAGTGACTATTATTTGAACATAGCAAATAACGATGAATATCGTGGGACATAACGCAAATTTGTCCGTACAAAGAATAGAGATTAGCCACTTGTTTGACATAACCAATACGAGACATCGATAATGTCGATGAAATAAATAGACCTTCAGTAGCCCAAACAGCAAAGATGCGGCATAGGAAAGAAGCAGCGTCATAATCAAATGTTTGACATTTAATCTCAGATGAACAAATCATTGCACATTGTAAGATTGAAGGTATACTAAACTGACTTGACGTCAGATCTGCTGAACTATTAACTTGAAATTCCATCCCGAAAGAAGAGATTTCGAATTGTACGCTATACTGTTGCTGTACGGCAACAGAAGTTATCGTTATTAATAAGAATGTAGTCACAAGAAACATAACTTTTAATATTTCAACAAATGCGTTCGGTAGCAGGAAATGAACGAAGATGCTTTTATTTTTAATGGAAATATAATACGTGTCCTCATATGGAGAAGTAAAGAACGCTTGTCAGTACCTTTCAGTGGGAAAAAAACAGAAGTAGGTTATATATGTTTGACACAAATCGTATTCTTTCACAAGAGGATAATTGAAAATCAAAAGCACCGAACGTATTTGATGAAGAATACTTGAAAATCAGAACGTTTCAATAACAAATGATCCTGACATTAGCGATGCGTTCGTCATGTGAGTGCAAAACAAACTTCAAGTAAATGCAGCATTTAAGAAAAAGTAATGATACTTGTTGATCCATCATTCCCTTGACATCTACGTGTTAGTTCAGTTATTACATTTCCATTCAACATTCACCTTCGCTTCACAAATAAATCACAAAAATCGTTCTCCGTTCCGTGTACTATAGGTATTAAATATAAAGTGAAAAACATGAATATTGTTGTGTATTGATTAAAACTAAAAAACTCTGTTCTTTTCTGGTTTCTCGAAAGTCGTTCATGGTCCTATTATATAGACAAATCGTACATTGAAAAGTATTTCTTCTGTTTTCTGTAGACCATGTCATCACGATGAGTGTTATTCATTTTGCTTACACAGGATTCTTTGAATAGAATTCGAGTTCTTTGGTAATATTCGAACTTTAGCTGAACTGAAAGACCTTTTTAATCCTCAATCTTATTCACACGCTTATGAGTTATTTTTATTCATTTTAGTCAAACTGCATTTCTTTTGAAGTTACGTCTCATTTTTGTGCATATTTTTTTTGTCGCTGTCCAGCGTAATGTGTTCAAGTGTATGTTGACTTTTTTCTTCAACAAAACAATATGTATGAATATTGTAAGAAAAAGACAACGTTTACCAGCTAAACTATTCGTTTGATCTCATAGCCATGCACAACTTAAAATAATAGCGAGTATAGAATCGATGGTAATTACAAAAGCAATCGACACTTTCAAGGAACTACGAAATTATTGACCTATTGACATCGAACAGATGAAAGATATCAGTGTAATCTGGTTGAATAATCATATTGACACCAACAAATAATATTACAGTTTACAATCGATCAGCATATTCACAGACAATGATGAATGCATCGAATTCATACTGAATGTCAATCGTAGTAAAATATGCCTGATCATTTCCGGTTCACTCGGACAAACTTTTGTGCTTTGCATACATGATATTCTTCAATTGAATTTTCTTTGTATCTGTTGTCAAATCATGTCATGAACAATGAACGAAAAACCGGGAAAAGATCAAGCGTATTCTCATTGATATAACATCAGTCTGCAAAGGTATGGAGGGTACATTCTATCGATATGATCAGAATGCCGTGCCATTAAGTTTCGTCACATCTGGGAGAAAACTCGATCCATGCTTTATGTACACGCAACTCTTCAAAGAATTGAGAAAGGCCAATGGTGGGCTGATGTCGTTCAACAACTTCTTATCAACGAGTACACAACGAGAAGTGTCATTTTTTCTATGCACAGACTAATGCAGACGATTCTGATTTAATTGAACTTTTTTTAATATACGAGACTGGATAAGATTTACAAAATATTGCTGAACGATGCGTCAGATGATGAGGATAAACGGCTAGTTTGTAATCAACTGAGAAGAATTCAACATAATCAGGGTGCATTTTCAAAAGCACTAAAACATATGACAAATTAATACTTATATGCAAAAGGTCAACTTTCACAAATCACCTTAGCTTAGCTACATCCTTCAACAATATCGATACGGTGTATCAAAATATTGGCGATTATCGGAAATCACTCGAATACTATGAGAAAGCTCGTGTAATACAGCAATAATGAGTTTATGTATACCATCCTAGTTTATCTGTATTGAGCATGTAGTTCGTCCATAAATAAATAACTTCAAGACGTTTGATCTGAGTGTATTTACTCAAGTCGTGTCTGGAAAAGATGTTACTACCACATGAAAATCATGATCTGATTAGAGATCATATCATATTGTACGAAATGACGTATGTAGTGATTACTTGTAAATTGAACTTCTGTAGCATAGAACTCGTCACATTCCGTTTGCAACCAGTGCTGTAATATTTCTAGATGAAATGGAAATTTGTCGAATTCTATTTGGAATTAATGCAAGTAAAATTGTTAATAGAATAACTATCTAAATGAATCGATACTGGAAGAACTGAAACCTTGTTAAATGATCTTCTACGTATTTTATTATTGAGTATGAACATTTATAAATGTCGTTCTATTTAAAAATAATTGTGCTTTTTATAATTGTCAACCTGGGAACACATGTATACGGCGGAAAAAGCAATGTTCAGGTTATAACGGATGCCTTATCGATCTACATGTCCAATAGTACTGATTGCGAAATTACGGCATCATATAAAAGAAAGAAAACTAAAGAAGTTGTTAAGTGTACCATACTTAAAAACAAATTGGTTATTTTTTTCATTAATGAAAAATGTTTATCATTATGGTGTTTCACAAATTGTAGATAAGAATAAAGAGAAATAAATATTTTTTTTTCTTTGTTGATTAAAACAAACTATGAAGTGTTTATTTGAGTAGTTTCTAGAGTTGTTTTAGCAATGACGTTTTAGGTAGTTATCAACGTCTTCAGCAAAATGGCGACAATCATGAAAACCGCAGTTATATTCACCCCAATTTTTAATCACGACTCTTATATGACTTTTGAAGATTTTCCAAGTTAGTTCTTGTGTTAATGAAGAAACCTGACGAAGTACCAAATCAAATAAATTCATTATTCTAATCAAATCTTACTTTAAAACCATTGGTCTTCCATTCTGAATCTTCGACACGAATAATAAGTTGACCAGGAATACCAACAAGATGACATCGGTAAATGTTACCTTTTTTTGTCTGAAATACAACCCATCCATGTGAACAACCTGTAGTTTTCGAATAAAAACTGACGATAATATCATCATCATCAAGATTAGCGGATACGTCAAAACCGGATATCTTAGAACCGTTTAATCGTTTATCATTATAGTAAACTTGGCAAGCGGCTATATACAAAGATTTGTTCAAATAATACGGAGATATATTAACTTTCATTATATAACTTACCAGCACTGATGTCTGTTTTACCATATAGATTGGTCATTGTGCTTCTTTGTTTTATAGATCTAGAACGTTGGAAGAGTGAATGAGTAGACTTGCCTTATTTTTCACAAATGATGCTTTTTAAATACATGTTCTTGTTTCTTTCCAATCGTTACGTTTGCTTTTAACCTACCTTTAGTCAAAACATCCATTTCAATGAATGAAGTAGAATGTTCCTTTTATAAAAGTTTTTTTTTACGAAGTGCCGTGCAAACTTGGTGTAATGCATCATATTTGCTTAGAATATTTACTTGCAGTCTTTTTACATTTCCAAAAGGATTTTTCTCGAGGAATCATAAAAACAGCGGTCCTCTGACATTCTGTTGGATTCTCCCCTTGATACGATGACTGTGATTCCTGTCATGCGACGTTTTTCGTGTTTGAAAGATACGTTTTTTGTAAGAGAGAATCGTCTGATATGCTTAGAAATAGATGTGAACGATGATTTTCTTCCCTTTTACGATTAAATAACGACAATGAACAATCCTACTGTATGTTTTGATTTAGCTCATATTTCGTTTTTCTGAACAATTTTATTTGTTAAATACGATATAAAATAAATCAATAACGATCATAATCATCATCTCTTAAAAACAATTTCAATCCATTGTTCTTTCGTAGAGTTTTCATTACATAGTGTTTCATCAATTTTCCAATCTCGTTACGCCGTAAATCAAGTGTGGTCAACGTCTAAACAAGCAAAGTAATCGAAAAATCATGAGAGTAGGTAGAACTTACCGTGTTATTGCGAAAGACGGTCGTCAATGCTTGTGCACCTTGATCTCCGATACAATTCGTAGCCAAATCAAGGAAAGTCAGAGTCTAATTTAGATAATTAATCAGTAAATTGAGAGAAATAATTAGAAATTACCTTGTTATTTGCAAAAGCGCTGGCTAAATGTTGAGCTCCTTGTTGTTTGATTTTATTATTACTGAGTACAAGAGATGTGAGTGTCTATACGAAGAAGTTAAATAGAAACACAAGGGAAACTCGATATGAAAATATACGGTATTATTAATCAGAGCAAAACTCAAATGTTGAATGCCTTGATCTTCAATGTCATTTCGACTAAGATCGAGTTTAATAAGTGTCTAAAGAATCGAAAGAAAAGTTCAATGAATAAATCAAATAGAATAAATGCATATTATAACCCGATTATTTTGTAAAACAGCAGCTAAGTATTTGACTCCTTCATCTCCAATCATATTGCGAGAGAGGAGGAGTGTAGCCAACGTCTAATGATAGCGACGAACATCATACATCAGTAGAAAACTCAGATTTCTTACTTGAGTGTTTCGTACAACATCGGCAAGGTAACTCATTGCTTCATCTTCGATTTTATTTCGAGAAAGATCGAGTGTCGTCAATGTCTAAGCATGAAATGAGCAAATTCTAACGGAAAACAATTCTAAGCTTACATTATTATTCTGAAATGCAGTTGCTAAATGTTTAACACCAACAGTACCGAGTGTATTGCCATTGAAATTAAGCGTTGAAAGAGTCTAAACAAAAGCAATCAACTAAACTGATGTTGATTGCCGAGATTTACTGTATTATTCTTGAGAAAATTGACGAGATATTCGACGCCATCAGCACTGATTTTATTATCATCAAGTTTCACCGTGATTAGCGTCTGAAAATCATCGAATGAATATCGATTAGCGAAAACAAAAAATCGTTCGAATTTACTTTGTTATTTTCCAAAGCTTTGCCTAAACATTCGATTCCTTTATCATCAATTTCATTCTGGCTTAAATCAAATTCTGTCAACGTCTACACAAGTGAACAATTATCGGAACAAAGAAATGAGAGAGAAGATGAATGTTTACATCATTGTTTTCGAGAATTCTAGCCAAATGTTGCGTTCCATCAACACCAATTGTATTCGCAGACAAATCGAGGGTTTTTAATGTCTGATTCCAATAGAATTATTATTCGAAAAAACAATCGAAAAAAAGATCTACCTTGTTATTCGCTAAAACGTTGGCTAAGTGTTCGGTTCCTCGCGAACCAATTTGATTTTTACTGAGATTGAGTATCGTCAGTATCTACGAAGAATTCGGCTGATAGATTGAAATCGCACACACAAACTTACATGATTATTTTCGAGTAGTTTGATCAAGTGCTGGATACCTTCATCGTCAATTTCATTCGAAGCCAAATTCAATGTAGTTAATGTCTGAAAATGTGAATGAAATACACAGAAATCGATCACGAGACACTTACTGAATTGTTTTGAAAAGCATTTGCAAGGTTTTCAATGCCGCGTGTACCGATATGATTATTTTCGAGATCCAATTTGCAGAGCGTCTGAAGAAAAGGGAGTTTTCGAAGAGAAGATCAGAGAGAATACAAACTTTGTTCTTTGCGAATATTTCGGCGAGATATTTTGCTCGTTCCACGCCTTTATTTTCATCTTTTAGATCGAATGTCGTCGATGCCTGAAAGAACATTTCGGTAGAAATTTTCGTAACCAATCGAAAACTTACTGCAGCGCTCAATGAATCATCGGCTTGTTGATGTTGTTCGTCTTGGTCAGATGTTGCATTGTCTTCAAGCTTTATCGGTGTTATTCTCTAAATACGGACAGAAATCAAATGATATTTGATAGAGACGAACTATACGTTGTGATTTTCGAAAATTTTCATCAATTCCTGCATTTTCTCATGTTCAATACTGTTTCCTTTGAGATTGAGAGTGACCAGTGTCTACAAGGACATTTCACGAATAAAATTGAGTGAAAAATAAGGTTTTTTACTGTATTATCTCGAAAAGCATCTGCTAGATGTTGTGCACCTTCGTCTCCGATATAATTTCCTTGGAGGCCGAGATTGATTAAAGTCTAAAAATAAAACAAATTTCGATTACAGAAGAAAAATATGTGTATTTACGTTATTATTCTTGAATACATTCGCGAGATACTCCGCTCCCAGATCACCGATATAATTCGCATTTAGAAGAAGTGTTGTGAGTGACTAAATAGATAAAACGGAAAAAAATTTCATCAAAATTGTATATTTACCTGGTTATTCTCCAGAGCATATGCTAAATATTCCACACCAGAATCATCGATTTCATTTTGAATAAGACTAAGGCTAGTAAGTGTCTTCAAAAGCAATCACAATACAATAATGAAAAGAAAAATGGTAGATTTAACCTGATTGTCCTTTAGAACACCAGCTAAGTATAGAACTCCATCATTTCCAACCCAGTTGTATGAAACATCCAGTTCCGTCAAGGTCTTTAGACACGAAATTCAATTGAAACGCGTTGGAGAAGAGAAAACCTACCGTGTTATTTTCGAGAATCTTGGCGAAGTACCCAGTACCTTCCGATGTGAACTTATTCGTCGCCATTCTCAATGTTGTAATAGTCTGAATGAGAATTTTATGCTCGTAGAAATCTCAACAGGTCGAGTTTACCTTATTATTAGACAAAGCATCAGCTAAATACTCGATACCTTCCATACCATCGATTCCAATTCGGTTTCTCGAGAAATCAAGTTCAGTCAATGACTAGAAAATTCTAATCCAATGAAAAAAAATTCAAAACTGACATCTTACCGTGTTATTTCGAAGATAATCAGCCAGATATTTCACTCCTTCAAGTCTCGTATTAACTCGACTTAGACTCAAAGTCTTTAAGTTCTATAGAAAAACCTCATCCGAATGCAAAATCAATGAAGAAAACTTTCCCAGTACCGTATTCCTTTGAAGAACGTCGATCAAATACTTAATTCCTAAATCACCGAGTTTGTTAAATCCAAAGTCTATTGTTGTTAATGTCTACAACAAATGACATAAAGTACGACTGTGTCTTCAAAAAACACTTACAGTAACATTGCAAAACGCTTTGGCTAAATATTGAATTCCTTGCTCTTCAATCTTGTTTCCCGCGAGTCTCAACGTTGTCAGTGTCTATCAGAAACATTTCTCCAATCAAACTAATGGACACAACACTTATCATACCTTAGTATTTTGAAGTGCTTCAGCTAAATATTGAAGTCCTTGATCTCCAATGTCATTATTACTCAAATTAAGTTCAACAAAAGACTAAACAAATGATTGGTTCAAGAAAAGAATCTCATTCCGAACTCGCTCACTGTGTTGTAACTGAAAATATCGGTTAAATACAAAACTCCTTCCGTACGGATTTCGTTTCCGTCAAGTTCGAGTTTGGTGAATGTCTACAAGCCAAGAAAAATCAGGAAGGAAAGTGACCAAATAGTTAATTTACTTGTTTGTTTCGCAAAGCTTTTGAAAGATATTCAGTTCCCATTACATCAATATGATTTCCATTGAGATTTATCGCGCTGATTGTCTATACGAACAGCAAGAACGTCAAAACCAGCTGTTCTTATGGAACTTACCGAGTTGTTTCGTAAAGCAACAGATAATAATCGAATATCTTTGTATCCCATTTCTTTATTTTCGAGATTGAGCGCCGTGAGCGTCTGAATTCAAATAAAATGTCGTCGAATGATGAGGAATTCAATGCTTACATTTTCAGTTCGTAGCATTTCGGTAAGATAATGAATTAATTCAGCACCGATTTCATTCTTTGCGAGATTGTACGTTGTCAAATTCTGAACAAAATCAAAAATAGGTTAAAACCACTCGAGATTATGTTTACCAGCTTGTTGCGTAGAGTTTGAGACAGATATCTGGCTGCATCGATGGTTATTGGATTTCCCGTCATTCCCAATTTTGTTAAAGTCTATTGGGAAAGTTTATGAAGTCATGTCGAAGAGCGAAAGAATGCTTTACCGTGTTGTATTGTAAGAAGTCGGCAAGTTTATGTGCGCCTTGATCGGAAATTTGATTTTGGCCCAATTCGAGTTCTTTTACCGCCTTGATCATCAGTAAGGGTAAATGAATGAAAAGAATTTGCAAATACCACTTACCACATTCATGTTGTAAACGAGAGCGAGAGCTAAAAATTCAGCTCCATCATCACGAATGCGATTGAATCGAAGATTTATATTATTTAATGTCTACGAAACAATCAGGATTGGGAATGGAAGACAAAAAAGTAGAATTTTCTACCGAATTTAACTTCAAAGCTGCAGTTAGACTCTTCACTCCTGCATCTCCAATCTGATTATTTGATAAATCGAGTGTACGAAGTGTCTAAACACAGAAAAAGACAATTTATGCTCAACCTACTGTGTCCTTACTTTATTCGTTTCCAAAGCTGCTTTCAGGTAGTTCATACTAACATTATCCATTTGATTTCTCGAGAGATCCAGTGTTGTAATTGACTAATATATACAAACAGTAGATTTTAACGAACGAGAACTGTCAAATACCTCGTTCGATTGCAAAGCATATGCGAGATATTGTACACCAAGATGTCCAAGTCGATTTCCTGATAGAGAAAGTGTTATCAATGTCTAAATTAGACGAAACATGTTACAATTGAAAGCAATTGAGTGAAAGAGCATTTTACTGTGGCATGTCGGAGAACCGGAGCCAAGATTTGAATTCCATCAGGTCCTAATTGGTTGTAACTGAGATCAAGATCTGCAAGGGTCTGTTTTGAAACGAAAACTATACGATGGGAAGCATTTAGTTGACGAATTATTTGTACCGTATTATAGCCCAGAGTTTTGGCGAGATTTTTCGCTGTTGTTGGCCCGATTTGGTTCCAGGAAAGGTGCAGCGTTGTCAGCGTCTATAAAAATAGATTTAACTAAGACGAAAAATCTGAATAAGTCTCTTGTTACACTGTTTTCGTTCAAAGCATCAATTAAATGTTGTATTCCTTGATCTCCGATTCCGTTACTACCAATGTCAAGTGTGGTAATTGCCTACAAATGAAGGTTCTTCAACAAAATTTTAGAAGAGAATATTCGATTTACTTCATTCTTTTTTAACGCGTTAGCTAGTTTTACGATTCCATTGTATCCAATTTCGTTATCAGACAGGATGAGTGTACTGAGCACCTTTCGAAACGAGACAATATTGAAATTGAATGCGAAGAAAAGTGACATTTACTGCTTCATTTTCTAAAATATTAACAATGTGTTGAATTCCGTGACAACTGATTCTATTCGAGCTGAGATCAAGTGTGGACAATGTCTAAGGCAAAAGGAACACAGTCAAAAGATCGAAATAAAGAGAAACGAACCGAGTTGAGTCGAAGAACATTCGCTAAGTATTCCAATCCTTTATTTTCGATCTTATTCGATGCCAAATTGAGCACATTGAGTGTCTTGAAAGAAAAATTAACACTAAAACTCGACTATACCGGGAAAAAAACAAATCTTACAGTGTTATTGGATAATGCCAGAGCTAAATGACGAATTCCCGCTGCAGTAATACGATTCACCGAAAGATCAAGATGAGTTAATGTCTAGAGAATATTTTTTATCGATGAAATAAATCAAAATCACTCGAATAAATGTACCATATCATATCGTAAAGCATTCGCTAAGCATTCAGTACCATAATCTCCGATTTGATTATTTTTCAAATTGAGAATTCTCAATGTCTAATAAGAAATAAGCAATTACTAAGCGAACATCGGTGATATCTACCATATTTTGTGGGATAACATATGCGAGATGTTGAGCTCCGCTGTCTCCAATATGATTATTTGATAAATTGATGTTACTCAACACCTAAATCAAAATAATGTTGATTGGAATGCAAATTATTGCGAAAAGTACTTTATTATTTCGGCAAACTTTCGCGATGTATTGCGCACCCTGTGCCCCGATATGATTGGCTGAAATATCGAATTTTGTGATCGTCTATTGGCAAACGAATTCAGAAGGATATTGTATTGAAAATGAGATTTACGCGATTGTTGAGCAGCGCATCGGATAAATATTGTGCACCTTGATCAGAAATACAATTTTTCATTAAATTGATTTCAATTAGAGTCTAAATGGAGGATACACTCAATGAAGGATCAAATGAATGAGGACTTACTGTGTTTTTCGGTATGACCTCCGCAAGTTGTTGAGCACCTTTATTACTGATTTTGTTGTTTTTTAATTCGAGTACTTTTGTTGTCTATAACGAAGAAGGAAACGCGAGTTGTACATTTGAAAGAAAAAAAACATTCGTACCTGTAAAGTTTCGTGAAGTGGCTGTTGATCATAATTTTGGACTATTTTGTCCTTCTCGTCGTGTTGTTTGTTCGATCTGTAGGAAAGTAAACGTAAAGGATAACATTTGATTGATATTCTCAGATACGAACGCTAGTTTTTGTTTCTCCTGTTCGAATAAATCTTGCCAATACGACTGCGCGATAACTTTTTCTCGATTTGTAACACGATTTTCAATTGTACTCGAGAGATTAGCAACATCTCGCGAAATTGTCGAATCATCAATTGAATCTACAAAAATCTCTGTTGAAAATCTAAACTACCCATGGAAATTACCGCGATTAGGGTATGCGGACACTCTAGTCGATGTATTAATATTTTTAACAATGACCAAGTGTATCGGTTTATATTCATCGAATTCTGATTCGTCAAACTGACGTGGTTTGCATAACTTTCGTTTACATATTGAGCAGCAATACTGAAGGAATTGAACAATATAACAAAGAATATTCAATGGCGGAGGTAGAATTGTTTTGTCTTTCATCTCGTAGATCAACCAAAATCGTTGATTTCTCCACAGTTCGTTGGATTTTTCCAGAACTCGTAAGATTTTCTCGCTAAAAATCAAATGAACTAACATTTTCAGCATTTGTAAATCAATGTCCTACTTAAACATGGCGATCAAAACGTTAAGAAGCAAAATATTGGCAATGGCGGTAAAACCAATGGAAAAGAGGAAAACGAACGCACCATTCAGATCATTTTCTATTCAAGAGCAATATTTTTCTAAGAAATTCCATGTTGTTCTTCTTCATCTTACCACTGACAGCATCATTATACGGTTCGGCGACTTGTCCAAACACTTTCCAAATGCCCCAATTGAAGATATCCCTCAGCAATTGCCAATTCCACAGTTCGCTACTTTCCGCAATGACCACCGGAAGAAGATGAACAGACCCATTCGTCTGATTTGACCAGATCACTTGCGATTTCGTAGTTAACAGCGCCCAGGAAGCCACCGAAAAGCCAAAGAGTATTATCAGAATGAAACATACGAATATCGTCATCGCTTCTTTCGTCTAGAACCTACATTTGAATCTTCAATAGCAAATTAAAATTGATTCTTACCATTTCATAGATCATAGTTAATAACGGTCCTAATTGTTTCGATACAGCAAAGAAAAAAAGTATACGTGTATACCAAATAACACATGCAATGGACATGAATATCCTAAACGGTTCGAATTAGGTTAAACTTTTATTGGGTTTCGCAGAAATTTACTTGGACCACATAAACCACGACTGATCGTCTGACCAACGAGTACCAAAGGCCAATAGATAGAACAGAATTCCTGCCTGATCCATCCAATTCCACGAATTGGTACTGTAATTGTATTTCATAACGATTTGAGAGACGAATTGATACAATTCATCAATGATCAAACTCCACATACAAACATGCAACAGGAATTCCGCTAATGGAATCGGTAAAAAACGATATTTCACGTGATATTCCACTTGGGCATGTATTGGAAAGTAGCTAACCAAAAGAATATAACTGAACAAAAGAAGGAATGCCACAAAAAACATCTAATAACGATCATAGATATTGAGATTCTCTAAAGAAAGTCTTACTAAATTGTTATAAAAACGTATAACCGGAGCTTCATAAAACCATTTGATTCTGTTAAGAGTATTCGAAATACCAAACCGACGAACAATTGCTTGTTTCGGTGATGGAGGTTTATAGGCCACAACAGCTTGATACGGATTGGAGCAACTCGATTTCTTAACAAAAAACACATCAATATCTCGTAATATAGAAGTCTCCCATACAATTTCCGCTTTGCTCCGCGTGTTTTGAAACAATGTCGGTACTAAAATCGGAATTATTGGAATCAACGGGAGAAACAACGCAGCGATTGCCACCTAAATCAAATCCAAGTATGAACGTTTTTATCAAAATATCGAGTTCAATCCAACCCAGATCGACGCAGATATGGTTAATAATCGTTGCCGATGGTTGAAACGATGAAACCACATGTTTAACAGATGTAATTGAATTGTATCACTGGCGAGAAATGCGCGACAATTCGCACGTTGTGCAATATCCAATGGAAAACAATGAAACAACGCCGGTGCTTTACATTCGAGTAATTTCAAAGCGAATTCGTTGTCTGCTGACAAACATTTGTCGATAATCGCTCGAGAATGTTGATCGAATTCCCTATTTAGAAAAAAGATGAAGGGAATTTATTCAAAGTAAGACAATTTACTCGGCAACATTTTGTAAAGTATGTCTATTTTTGCGCATGCCGTTCTTAGCCGTACTGTAAATTTCCACTGCGAGAAGACTGGCAACGATTTGGTTCTAGCCACAACGTGAAAAATTGATGCAAATTGTTTATTTTCAACAAAGTTTACCCGACTTCTTGAACAAAGATACTTCGCCATGGCTGGTTGATTCATAAACAGAAACCAAAGATAAAGTGCTTCAGTTTTTCGCTCATCGAAGATTTGCGTTAAGGAGAGAAAATGTCGTTCAGTATATTCTTCGTATTCTTTCGTTATATAGTGCTCCAGAAACTGTCGAAGGTAGTTGTTGTACTTCAGTTCAACAAAATCTCGAAGAGTGCGGATTTTGTGGTCGGAGTGAAGGACAAGAGACTTAATCGACGGATCATTCAATACCAACGCATCGCAATTCTAAATCAAGTAAAACTTTTTGTCGAAACGATGAGACCTTTTCTTACCATTGTTTTCACACAGATGATGATCAGTTGTTCTTCGGTCAATTCTTCGATCGATGCACCGTATTTCATAAGTAGATTAACAAACGAAACATTATTTCGATACAAAGCTTCGAATAGCAATTGCTGCATCAAAGGAATCATCTTCAACAAAGGCAAAATCTTGAAAAGAAGAACAGAAGTTATGTTTTACTTGATTTGTACGATTTTCCGTCGATTTGGCGTTTTCATCATTCCGATCGACGAGTAATTGTTGCGCATAATCGATTTTATTCCAAATCTGAACGATTGAAACTGAACGTCGTGTAGAAATATAAACAATACTTTACCAAACACCAGATGAGACTCGCTTCTTGCAGATCCAAAGAGAAAAAATGTTCCCAATTATCGACTCGATACTTAATTCCTTTGAGCATGGCATCGGCGACGGCATCTTCGAGATTGGCATTTTCAATGGCATCGAAAACAATAACAAGCTCTTCCATTTCGTTGAAAATATTCACATATTTCTCGATTTCTTCATCGGGATCGATAATATCACTTTGTTCCAACGAAAGTTGCTTTTTTAACTCGGTCTTACACTCTTCAACATAAGTGCGCTTTCGAAATGGACCTAATTCGTCATTCGGAGACAATTTTCGACACAACTGAGCAACGATATCAGCCACACCACCGGTATTCTGAAAATCTGCATCACAGACGAAAGTTCGACGCGGAAAAAACGTACCCGAACGACAACAAGTGGTGTCCCTGCTGCTAGAGCTTTGCATATCGTCGCCAAGATTGAGAAATCGCCAGCAACTAATAGCATTATAATTGGAATGTCATGGTCCGACACTAAAGCACAAGATGAGATATGAAATAAAGTGAAAACAAGTTTACCGATGTTTCTCGGAGGATAATTCGGTATGGGAGATTTCAAAATGCGATTTACACTCAATTCATGTTCGATTTCTTGTCGTTTTAGTAGAATATTCTTCGTATCTTTCGAGCCATCATTGAATAAAACGAAATGCGTGTGATTTGACTGAAGTCTTCGATGCGGCACAGAATCATTGGAACTCGGATTGGGTCTCAAAATATAAGTACGAACAACCGAATATTCATTATCTAACTAAAATCATTTCCTTCGATGTAAAACATCTCAAAACAATACAATATTCTCACTATCGATCGAAGTTCATCGTTAACCGACACACGCGTGAATTTTTCCATTAAAATGTGATCGCCTAGAAGAACGCATTTCACAAACAAAAGGCAAATATCCTTTTTTGACAAAAACCTGTGGAAGAACTCCAATTGGTGAATCCTAAACACGGAATATCTCTGCCGCAAATGTCCCGATGCAGAGCATTTCCAAGAAGTTTCATCATATCGTCATTTAAACAACTTGTGGTCACCCAAGGATCTAAATGAGCTGTATTGACGAGGAGATTGATAAAAAATGTTCGTGTTTACATATGATTTTCGCCATAGTGGTTAAACCGTTTTGAATCGCGCGTTCAGTTTCGGTTTGAATTCCTGATTTTGGTTTATTTACATCATTCTGATAACCCAGACTTGTTTGAATCGATAGAATAAAGTCCGGAGCAGGCAGATGGTAGACTTCGACGCATTTTGAGACGAATAATGGTCGTGTATTTGGAGAAAGATGAATAAACTTAGAGGGAAAAGACGATTCGAATGAGAAATATACTTTGGAAGAACTTACAAATGGAAAACGATGGTTTTCATCGACATTTTGTTCGGTTTGATTCGCAGTTTTGAATTCCAAAAAACCAAAATGAGCCAAATCACTAAATCAATTCGATCGAACTATGCATTTCATCATTCTTCATCCTTACTTAACATTATCTTCAAATTTCAGTTTCAATGCTTTGATAATCTCAAATTAAAAAACAAACAAAATCAAACCTTCCTTTTTATCTTAACCCAATTTACTTCTTTCACGCGTCGCTGCAATTCCGCCTCGACCGATAAAGTATCCGTTTTGCCTTCAAACAAACAAACAAACAAATATCGTTAATTCTCCACATTTCTCTCTCTCCCGTCTTACTTCGTTTCGTTCGATAAACTGTCTCACTTCTCAATAAGTCAGTTTCTCGAAAATCGAACTCGTCATGATTCGGCAACATTTCTTCCAAAGAACTTCAATCTAAAACTATGTAACATTGTTTTGCTTACAGAAATTCAACGGGACCGAAACATAAAAAACGAAGACTCATTTGGTAAACATATTGACGCAAATATTCAAGCGAAAAAAACACACACAGAAGTCCACATTTTATTTTTTGACCTTAACGAATCAGCCAGGTAGAAAACATCAATTAGACAACATGCAGCCATACATCATGTAAATGAAAATAAACTTAATTATAAGAAATTATTCGATCAAAATAGAAATCAGATCCTCTTCCGAACTGTATCGAAATTTTTTTCAACCGACTGAACGTCGAACGAAGCGACAAAAACGATTTGCATACTTATGGTTATCATTCGCGTATGTGCTTGAATGAGAACGAATAAAAAAATCGCGTTGAATATCGATACGAATGAATGAGTCAACTACGCTTCTCGCATTAGTGATGCAGTAATCAGGTTATATCAATGATGAAGAATATTTAAAGGTAAATTGACTATCGCACATATAAAAATTCAAGTCTTCGATGCAATGAATTATCCCGAGAATGTAAATAGATGATAATTAGTAAAAGAATTTTTATGTTTTATTGATTATTATCTTGGGTGTAGAGAAAAAAACGCAGAATTGAAAATTGAGAATTCTATTGTAATTGTGTTTGAAGATGGGGTAGAAGTGTATTTACATTTTTTTTAGTTTGCAAATGGAATTCAATTCTGTTCGTGAAGAATGTATTTCGTACGAGTCAGTACAAAGCAAAACGTGATCTTGTCATAGGGAAATATTCTGCTCACCAATCGATATAATTGTTAGCTTTTGTCATTAAGGTATGATATTTTGTGAGTGTCGTATACGTTATTCACCTGAAAAGGATCGATAGGTAATATTATATTTGATATAGGTTAGTGAGTAATCGTAAATGATATTGGGATGAAAAATATTGTTCGACATTGGAAAGTTAGTGACTTTTTATAGAAATCCGAGTTTGATTGCAAGTCTTATACAGTGCAGTATCGTAAATTGCAGTACGCTGTGTCAATCAGGAGAAAAACGTAGAAAGTACTGCAATTCGTAATTAAAATCGTGTTCGACCATAAACATGAATTACTAGACCAAGAATAACAAACTGTACCATTAACTGTACTACCAGCGGATGTTGGGTAAGAATCCTTATACCAACCAGGTGCATCAGTACCACAATAATAATATCCAGGGTCATAGGTGGCGATCATTGTTCCAGCTGGACTTACAAATCGAACCCAAACTCCAGTTGAACCAAATGCAGTACTATCACAACTAGTGACACTCTTATCGGCAACATTACGAGTTGAATCGGAATTCGTAGTATAGTTGAAACATTGAGATGGAAGGGCAACTGATGTTGTTGTAGTTGCTAAAAACAAAATCAGATGGAAAACAAAATTATCAGATGGATCAATTCTGTACTTGATGTTGTGGAGGTGGTCGTTGTCGTAGAAGTTGTTGCGGATGTCGATGATGTAGACGTCGTGGAAGTTGTAGACGTTGTTGAGGTAGACGATGTGGATGATGTGGAACTGGTGGAAGTTGTCGCGGACGTTGTTGAAGTCGATGTTGACGTAGACGTCGTCGAAGTTGTCGTGGATGCTGTTTTAATAAAAAATCTTCAGATAAAACGATTTTTCTCTCGTGATTATAAATACAGACTCGTCGTAGTTGCGGAAGTTGTTGTCGTCGATGTTGTACTCGTGGTTGTCATTGATTTCTGTTCATCTAAGGAAAATTGAAATTTTGAAAAAGAAAGTTGGTATTTCTATTCTGAAAACCTTGAATCAATTGTGTTGTTACAACACCAAGAGCAATTCCTGCGCAAAGACAACCAAGAACTAATCCGATTAAACATGGTTTCCAATATGCTGCTCGACATTTTTTCAAAATTCCTTGATCAGTCGTCTTTTCAACATCCCATGACGTACTTTGATTGAATTTCAGTGAACTACTGTCATTCATTTGCAACGATTTTCTCGACAGAATTCAGTCCGATAAAAATAATCAGTCGAATAAAGAATGCGTAGAATTCTTTTAATATACCTTAGATTCAATTAATCCTCCTACGTTGTGTTTCACTTTTGTACTTTTTGATTCGAAAAACGAACACTTGTAAAGTATCTGTTATTGACAAATTTCGAAAGAAAATTCAACAAAATTGAAACTAACACGTGCTGCAAGTCACGATAATGATTATTAATGCTTAGCTGATGTAATTTCAAGAGCATTTCCTTTCATATAAACTTTCATTTGCCTCTATTGCGAAGTAGACAAAAATAGATTAATAACAAACGCTTGTTTTGATATTATTTCACCTATTTGAAGTCACATTAATTGAGAAAAAAACATAACTTCGTTTGAAACATTATTGCAATACAATATCGTTACTTGTAATATAGAATCAAAATGATAACGGATGCCAAAAGAGACTTTCTCGATGATCCAAATCCGATTTATTTATATTCCGACGGAGAGATGACACAATTTGAAGAAGTCGCTGGAACTTGCTCAAACAAAGATAATCACGATGAACTTTGTCTAACAGTACGAAGCATTACCATCGGAACGATTTCCGTCGTTGGAATCGCCATTCTTCATCAATGGACAAAGTACACCTACAGTTACACATACATCAGCCCGATTTTAAGTATCATTTTATCGTACCCATTGGGTCATTTATGGACGTGGATTGTTCCGAATGCACAGAAATTTACTCAGAAGGAACACGGATTGATACTAATCATGACGAATATCGCTTGGATGTATTTTTCGGTGTTTAATTACGCGACATCGGCAACGTTGCCGTTGTTAGAATATGACCAACGAAATTTTGCCAATTATTTTTTTCTTGTCGTTGCACTTCAGTTCATCGGCTTTGGACTTGCAGGTAAAAGGTTTTGATTTCAAAGAACGGTGATGAGAAGTTTTGTTTTAGGTATTATGCGACGATTTTTAGTTTGGCCAACAGAAATTATCTGGCCACAAAATTTACCATTGATCGCGACCTTACGTACATTACACGAACATCAATTACCGGTGATAAATTATTATAATGAAACTCAACTGATACGAAAAATAAAGAAATTCTTCTTAGAAAAGAAAGTCCATTTTTTCATTTTAGTAACAATTCTCGCATTTATTTACGAATGGTTTCCGCTCTATATTGTCTCTGCTCTATCTGTATTCTCTTGGGCATGTCTGTTCAATCAATCGAATTATCTTCTCGCGCAGTTAACCGCTGTCCGTGGCCTCGCCTTGTTTGGAAGTGGGTTAACTTTAGATTGGTCTCAAATCACAATGTATCTCGGTTCACCATTGATCCTTCCTCGATGGGCAATTGTGAATATTTCGTTTGGTTTTGCTTTGATTATTTGGTTTATTGTTCCGATTGTCTATGGATTCAATGTCCGAAATGTCAAAGACAGTCCCATCGGTGGAATGATGTTTCTCGGGATAACATCAATGGGTTTAGTCACTGTTTTTACATCGTTCGCTTGTCTTTCATCCGTCTTTGTTCATATGATACTCTATCATTCGGCTGATCTTTGGAAACAATTTCGAACGAAAAGTTTAGATAATATGGGAAATGATACTCACGCACGATTGATGTCTTTGTATAAAAAAGTACCGGATTGGTGGTACTTCATCCTCTTTTGTATTTCGTTGATAATCATTTGTGTGATCTGTGATCGTAACAATTGGTTGAATTGGTATTTAGTTTTGTTGACTTTGTTTATCAATGCATGTCTTGTTCTTCCATTTGGTCTTCTATCATCGATAACAGGTCAATTTCTTCAAAATGCTCCGGTTTATTACCTAAGTGTGATCATCGCTCAAGGTTTGACATTGGGACAAGAATCTCGAGAAAGTTATACATACATCACGATTGGTTATGTTCTATTTGTTCAGAGTCTTTCATTGATTCAGGATATGAAATTGGGACATTATTTGAAAATTCCACATCGGTCACTGTTTTTTGCCCAATGCCTTTCCAGTCTGGTTTGTTCGTCGGTTAGTATTGGAATTCAGTACATGTATTACAATCAATATGGCATGAATAATGAATTTGACTCGAGTTTTTCGATATTTGATTATACGCTACTGGGAGGAAGCATTTATACGGATAAAAATGGATTCTTCTCCGATGCGAATGCAGAAAATCGAAAATTATTATGGGGATTTCTAGTAGGCGCAATTTTACCAATTCCTACTTGGATTTTATCGACACGTTTTACTTGTTTGAAACATTTTCATTGGCCATTGATTTTAGTCACTGTTAGTTGGATGCCCTCTCTTCTCTCAGCAGGTGCGCTTTGCACTTGGACTCTTATTGGTCTGTCAGTTTGCTTGACCGTCGGAAAATACTCCTTCCTTCAACGACATATTTATTTAACTTCTGCAGCTTTAGATTTAGGTTTAAATTTAACACAAATTATCATAAGTAATGCATTTATCAATGTAGAACGTTTGTTTCCATCGTGGAGAGGAACGCAGGATAACAATGGATATGACACCTGTACATTGGCTTTAACATCGAATAAATAGACGTTTATTTGGAAAAAGCGTTCATTCTGAATTACAAATACTTTTTGTTTTTTTACTGTTTGTGCAACTTCTTGGACAATTGGTTGAAGATTATCTCGCCTTAATACTAACGGCATAGTTTCCACTTCGTAACATTCTTGATAGAGATGAATTCGGATCTTGCAATATAAACTGTTAATATTCGCATCAGGTGAACCAATCCTGATGAAACTACAGTTTTGGAAAGTACCTTGTCTTGAGGGACCTCGGTGAGATCTTCTATATAAAAAATATCAAATTGTTATAAGAAGCACGATAATAGCGACAACGGTAGATTTAAAAAATTAATTATTTAATATTAAAGAAATAGTAACTAAGACTAAAATCTTCAACGCAGTCTTTCCTGTATCTCTATCGATTGAACTACCCATGAACTTCGAAATGTGCGTTGCACCAATTTTAATTAAATCATTGTCATTTGAGGTATTCTGCAGACAAAACAGTTCGACGTACACCGATGCCTAACACAGGGAAAAAACAAAGATATGGGTAACTAGGCAAGAGTCATTGTTGAGAACTCCGTTTCTGTTTATTATTAATGTTCTTATACACCAAGTTTTCAATATAGATAACGTGAAACTAAGTCGACAAAACTGATACGCAATGGCGCACGTATGTCGAAGCATTTCATCATCAAACAAGTTCTTTCGATCTTCCTTTCTGCATGACATTAAACAAGAAATTGAGAAATAATTTAGTAAAAGATTTATCCGATGAACAGACATTTCTTTGATCTTATGTCTTAAAAAGAAAAGTATTAACAACCGACAGCTTGTCAAGAGAGAAGAAAATTCCAAAATCTTTTTTGAGATAATTGAAAAATACAAAATCTGCTCATATACTTGCTATATTTTTGTTTAAGACAGAAAGCCTGCTGAGGTAAAACATCTATTAGTGTAAAGATCTCGCGTTTGCGAAAGAAAAACTTCTTGTAAATTGGTATGGCCGACAACACCACTTCGGTCATTCCTGATGATCTAAATACACCAGAAATTATTCGTATTAAATATATTGTTTTGCAAGTTTTACAAATATTTTCATGGCCGATCTATTTCTTCGTTTTCTTTCACATTCTCACGAACAAAACTCAACGAAAATCATTGAACAATCATGTTATAGTTGTTTTACTATTGTCCAATTGTTTCCAATTGTTTTTCGACCTATCATTAGTTCTTTCTTGGTTACATCAAGGAATCATACGTCCAGCAACGCCAGCAACATGCTACTTCTGGAATTTTATGAACTATTGGGCATACTATGCCAGTTTTATTATCATGCTTTGGGCTTCATTGGAACGTAAGTTGTTTTACTCGACTCCAAAATTGGAAACAAACAGATTTTTTCAGAGAAAAATTTAGTTGATACTGCAGAATAGTTTATAATGACTTTGTTTTTTTCTTAACAGGTCATATTCTTGTCTTTCATGCACACATGGTACGTACAAAACGAGGAAAATTGATGTTTCATTACCTGCCATTGGTATGTACTTTAATATATTCATTGGTTTATTATGTTTATTTCATATTCTTATATCCTTGTAAAAATGACTTTGATTATGAAGTTGGATGGTGTGGGTTTATGTGTTATGAAAATTATGCTGCTAGTTGGGTTCTTCTCTACGAATATCTCGCGCACGAAATTATTCCGATGTTTCTTGAGGCATTTCTTAGTATACTTTTGATTTTACGTGTTGTTTTCCAACGTCGACGCATTCGTCAACAAGGAGCTCAATGGCGGCGAAATCGGAAAATGATTTTACAACTGTTAAGCATATCTTTTCTTTCAACTGCATTCAATATACCTGATGTCATCAGTCCGTTGTATTATTTAATATTTGACGTTAAATTAATCGCCGAGAATATTCAAGAATTTATTTTAGCTTATGTAGGATATGGAACTTGTATTTTTCTTCCCATCGTATGTCTTACAACCATACCACATATGAAAGAGAAATTATTCAATATGGTTGATTATCGTCGATGGTTGGACTTTGAAAGGAAACAACAGCGCATTGTTCCTACATCACGACATCCATAATCATATCTATAGGCGACGAGTGAATTGTTGTTCTTGATGATTCCATTTGGATTTTCTGTCATTCTTGTCTGCTTGTGAAGATTTGTTAAATATCTGAACAAGCTATCACACAAGGAAGAACTTGAAATTATTTAACTCATATGTACATACACTGATATTTATATTTGTCGTCGACTTTGCACTCTTCGAATTTCAAATAAAGAAAAGCATTTTCTCCAACATTGACAAAGCTTACTATTTGATAAACATTATATGTACAGGCATGTTTTTGACGTTCTTCTGTAATTATGCATCACGTCGTGTACTCACTTTTTCTTGGAAAAAAAGAAAACAGAAATAGCTACCAACTAAATTATTCCTTTTATCTCATGATCAGACGCATTGTGAAACAGACTAACAAATAATATCAACATACAGCAAGCAGAATCGATGGCGGCGAGTACAAGAACAATCGTCACTTCCAAATAGGTACACAATTGTTGACATATCGATATCGAAAAGATGAAACATATCAGTGTAATCTGGTTAGATGATCATACTGACATCAACAACGAATATTATCAGTTTACAATCAATCAACTTCAACACATTTACAGGCAATGCTGAATGTATCGAGTTCATACTGAATGACAATTACAGTAAAGTGTATTTGATCATTTCCGAGTCACTATCGGACAGTCTCTTGTGCCTTGTATCCATGATATTCCACGATTGGATTGTCTTTTTATCTTTTGTGAAAACAAATCATTTCATGAACAATGGGACAAAGACTGTACCCATGTCGTTCAATTTTTTATCGTAACGCCGCTATATCGCCAAAACGGCATATTGCGCCGCTATTGAGCACGATATTGGCGTTAATCATCGTGATATATGTAAACGATCCGTGCGTCGCAATCACGCGCAATAGCGTCGCTCACTTCGCTATTTGATTCAATGCAAAAATAACTCTACAACGTATGTTACTCTCATTAGTATTCAATAATATGAATGATCATGATGTCTACCATTCACAAGTACTATCGTAGTTTTTAGAATTACCGTTCTAATCATTAAGAGAGGATCTACGACTAAATTGAGTATTCCTGTCACACAAAACACTGCTATACGCAAAATTTCGTGTCAATTTCGAAGTACATCTTGTGCAGTTTTTTCTCTCTTGAATCCATTAGACTATTTAATTGTCGATGATAAAAAGGAGGTAAATTTTTTTGTATGACTGATTCTACAAAAAATACTCTATTCAATCATGGACCATCTTTTAATTGTTTTAATATTTTGTAAGACCAACTGTATACCTATTCCTATGAAATAAGTAAACGATGTTTCTTTTAAAAAGGTAGAACATTCATGTGTCCATCATCTTACAGACATAAATAGATAAAATAACAATTCGAAAAATAAAATTATGATACTCACGTTTACAAACAATTAACAGACACATCCTTCACATAGATATAATTGTACAATAGAAAGAGGGATAATTAATTACATCATGTAGCTCTTTATTTCTTAAGATGATCGAAACGGGCTGAATGCCTTTATCTTTTTAATTAACAATGAACGAAATAGACGGCGAAAAAGCAATTATTTTGTTGTATATGATTCTCACTCTCATTTCGTGTTATTTCATTTTCAATATGTGACAGACAGCGAGATACGTGGATATCAACATTTGTATAATACATGGACTAACAATTCAAATACAAGCCGGTTGCCAGAAATCATCATTTACTGATTAACAATCAGTTCTTACTTTACTGCACTACGATGGGTATGTTTTTACAAACTCGATTTATCAATNATCGGTGGAATGATGTTTCTCGGGATAACATCAATGGGTTTAGTCACTGTTTTTACATCGTTCGCTTGTCTTTCATCCGTCTTTGTTCATATGATACTCTATCATTCGGCTGATCTTTGGAAACAATTTCGAACGAAAAGTTTAGATAATATGGGAAATGATATTCACGCACGATTGATGTCTTTATATAAAACAGTACCGGATTGGTGGTACTTCATTCTTTTTTGTATTTCGTTGATAATCATTTGTGTGATCTGTGATCATAACAATTGGTTGAATTGGTATTTAGTTTTGTTGACTTTGTTTATCAATGCATGTCTTGTTCTTCCATTTGGTCTTCTATCATCGATAACTGGTCAATTTCTTCAAAATGCTCCTGTTTATTACCTAAGTGTGATCATCGCTCAAGGTTTGGCATTGGGCCAAGAATCTCGAGAAAGTTATACATACATCACGATAGGTTATGTTCTATTTGTTCAGAGTCTTTCATTGATTCAGGATATGAAATTGGGACATTATTTGAAAATTCCACATCGATCATTGTTTTTGGCTCAATGCCTTTCCAGTCTGGTTTGTTCGTCGGTTAGTATTGGAATTCAGTACATGTATTATAATCAATATGGCATGAATAATGAATTTGACTCGAGTTTTTCGATATTTGATTATACGTTGCTGGGAGGAAGCGTTTATACGGATAAAAACGGATTCTTCTCCGATGCGAATGCAGAAAATCGAAAATTGTTATGGGGATTTCTAGTAGGCGCAATTTTACCAATTCCTACTTGGTTTTTATCGGCACGTTTTAGTTGGTTGGAACACTTCCATTGGCCATTGATTTTAGTCACTGTTAGTTGGATGCCTTCCCTTCTCTCCGCAGGTGCGCTTTGTACATGGATTATTATTGGCCTGTCAGTTTGCTTGACCGTCGGAAAATACTCCTTCCTTCAGCGACATATTTATTTAACTTCTGCAGCTTTAGATTTAGGTTTAAATCTAACACAAATTATCATAAGTAATGCATTTATCAATGCAGAACGTTTGTTTCCATCGTGGAGAGGAACGCAGAATAATAATGGATATGACACCTGTACATTGGCTTTAACATCGAATAAATAGACGTTTATTTGAAAAAAGTGTTCATTCTGAATTACAAAAAGGTTTTTGTTTTTTTTCTACTATTTGTGCAACTTCTTAAGTAATTCGTTGAAGATTATCTCGCCTTAATACTAACGGCATGGTTTCCAGTTCGTAACACTCTTGATTCGGATCTTGGAGTAGACTGTTAATATTCGCATCAGGTGAAACAATACTGATAAAACTACAGTTTTGGAAAGTAAGTTGTCTTGAGAGGCCCCGGTGAGATCTTCTATATAAAAAATATCAAAATGTTATAAGAAGCACGATAATAGCGACAACGGTAGATCTAAAAAATAAATTATTTAATATCAGAGAAATAGTAACTAAGACTAAAGTCTTCGCCGCAGTCTTTCCTGTATCTCTATCGATTGAACTACCCACGAACTTCGAAATCTACAAATTGCAAATCGAAATGTGCGTTGCAGCAATCTTAATTAAATCATTGTCATTTGAGATATTTTGCACACAAAACATTTCGATGTACACCGATGCCTAACACGGAGACGCAATGGCGCACGTATGTCGAAGCATGTCATCATCAAACAAGTTCTTTCAATCTTCCTTTCTGCATGACATTAAACAAGAAATTGAAAAATAATTTAGTAAAAGATTTATCCGAGCATCGGATATTTCTTTGATCTTATGTCTTAAAAAGAAGAGTATTGATATCCAAGAGCTTGTCAAGAGAGAAGAAAATTCCAAAATCTATTTTGAGATAATTGAAAAATGCAAAATCTGCCCGTACTTGCCATGTTTCTGTTTAAGACGGAAAGCCTCCTGAGGCAAAACATCTACCAGTATAAAGATCTCGCGTTTAAGAAAGAAAAAATTCTTGTAAATTGGTATGGCCGACAACACCACTTCAGTCATTCCTGATGACCTAAATACACCAGAAATTATTCGTATTAAATATATTGTTTTGCAAGTTTTACAAATATTTTCATGGCCAATCTATTTCTTCGTTTTCTTTCACATTCTCACGAACAAAACTCAACGAAAATCATTGAACAATCATGTTATAATTGTTTTACTATTGTCCAATAGTTTCCAATTGTTTTTCGACTTGTCACTAGTTCTTTCTTGGTTACATCAAGGAATCATACGCCCAGCAACGCCAGCAACATGCTATTTCTGGAATTTTATGAACTATTGGGCATACTATACCAGTTTTATTATTATGCTTTGGGCTTCATTCGAGCGTAAGCTATTTTGCTCGACTCCGAAATTGGAAATAAACAGATTTTTTCAGAGAAAAATTTAGTTGATACTGCAGAATAGTTTATAATGTATTTGTTTTTTTTTCTTAACAGGTCATATTCTTGTCTTTCATGCACACATGGTACGGACAAAACGAGGAAAATTTATATTTCATTACCTGCCATTGGTATGTACTTTAATATATTCATTGGTTTATTATGTTTATTTCATATTCTTATATCCTTGTAAAAATGACTTTGATTATGAAGTTGGCTGGTGTGGGTTTATGTGTTATCAAAATTATGCTGCTAGTTGGATTCTTATCTACGAATATCTTGCGCACGAAATTATTCCGATGTTTCTTGAGGTGTTTCTTAGTATACTTTTGATTTTACGTGTTGTTTTCCAACGTCGACAAGGAGCTCACTGGCGGCGAAATCGAAAAATGATTTTACAACTGTTAAGCATATCTTTTCTTTCAACTGCATTCAATATACCTGATGTCATCAGTCCGTTGTATTATTTAATATTTGACGTTGAATTAATCGCCGAGAATATTCAAGAATTTATTTTAGCTTATGTAGGATATGGAACTTGTATTTTTCTTCCCATCACATGTCTTACAACCATACCACATGTGAAAGAGAAATTATTCAATATGATTGATTATCGTCGATGGTTGGACTTTGAAAAGAAACAACAGCGCATTGTTCCTACATCACGACATCCATAATCATGTCTATAGGCGACGAGTGAATTGTTGTTCTTGATGATTCCATTCGGATTTTCTGTCATTCTTGTCAGCTTGTGAAGATTTGTTAAACACATGAACAAGCTGTCACACAAGGAAAAGAACTTTAAATTATTTTAGTCAGATGTACATACACTGACATTTATATTTGTCATCGACTTTGGACTCTTCGAATTGCAAATAAAGAAAATAGAAATAGCTACCGACTAAATTATTTCTTTTATCTCATGATCAGACGCATTGCGAAACAGACTAACAAATAATATCAACATATAGCAAGCAGAATCGATGGCGACTACAAGAACAATCGTCACTTTGAAATGGCACACAATTATCGAAAAGATGAAACATGTCAGTGTAATCTGGTTAGCACAACGAATATTACCAGCTTACAATTAATCAACTTCAACGCATTTACAGACAATGATGAATGTGTCGAGTGCATACTGAATGACAATTACAGTGAAGTGTATTTGATCATTTCCGAGTCACTCGGACAGTCTCTTGTGCCTTGTATCCATGATATTTCACGACTGGATTGTCTTTTTATTTTTCGTGAAAACAAATCATTTCATGAACAATGGAACAAAGACTGGAAGAAGATCAAGGGTATCTTGATTGATGCAACATCACTTTGTCAAGGTACATTTCGTCGATACGAGCAAAATGCTATACCAATGGGTTTCGTAGCACCTGGGCAAAGAATAGATCAGCTCGATCCATCGTTTATGTACACACAACTCTTCAAAGAGATACTATTAACCATCGATTTCGAAAACAAATATTTTGTAGAGTTCGTCAAGTCTTGTCCTGGACTATTAAGTCTTGACGATAAACGATTGAATGATGTTGTACAACTTGTGCGCAATTATCGCGAAAAGAAACTGATTTGGTGGTATACACGAGGTACTCTTTTTTATCAGCGACCTTCATAGAAACATAGAGCAGTTCATTGACAGACCTTGTTTTATTATAGAAGCAATAGAGCTCTTCGAAAAAGCACTCGAGTATCATGAGAAGGCTCGTCCAATTCTACAGCAGTCACTTCTTGGAAATCATCCCCATCTGGCCTTATCCTACATCAGCGTCAGTGGTGTATATTATGATATGAGAGCTTATTTAAAAGCGCACTTATTTTTTGAATGTAGCATAGAAATTGCTAAATAGTTACTATCACCAAACCATCTTCACCTTTTACTGCAGAAGAAAAATTTAGAAAATATGAAAAAGAAGTTGTAATATTTATCCTGTCATATTAACGGATAGGCTTCTTGATTGCTGAATAGTAGCTGTAAAAGCTTTGAAGTTGTTGTACATCGGAACTAAAACGAATCTAGTTTTTGCTAATAGGATAGGTTGTGAAACTGTAAAGTCATAATTTTGTAGTGATCTTCATTCAGTATGGCGTCAGCTGATAAAATCGCTCATATGCTTCTTATATGAGGATTAGTTATTTACAGGACAGAGCACTTTTGAAATTTTTCTAATGAAAGCTTCCCCTATGTTTAACTTAGAGGGAAATATTGGCTTCTTATTCATGTTTTCTTCAGAGAACCGTCGTCAATTGTCAGATGTGAAACATACGTCAGGAACAAGTTTAGCGAACTTTTCTACAGTAACTTTTTCTCGAAGCTCGAAACTAAAGGAATATAGCATATCGGTAATTGGAATACGATCTGAAAAACAACAGATTATGATAATCATTCGGTTTTATGTAAACATATGCTTGTCCTTACGCGGTAACGAGTTTTATTGAGACAATTCGATAATGTTTTCTTCGAGTTACGTAGGCAATGTTATTAGTTTGACACCCGTCCTCGAAGCTGAAGACTTTCAGCTGGAGCGTTTCTGCATTTTTCAGCATGAAAGGATTTCGAGAGATTTTTTCAGAAAAGCCTCAGGCATCTTCCTGACCTTTTATCTGATGATCAACCAGAATTTGATATTTTCTGCTACAAAGATCTCCTTTATTAAAAATGTTTTCTTGAACATATCGGAAATGTGTACTCCAAAACAAATCGGAAAAACGATTTTTTAAAGAAATAGACCGGTTTATTCTGCATACATGGCGAATGATGAAGAAAGTGAACATCTAATCAAATTAAGAGTATTCACCTAGAGCGACTAGTTTATCCGTCTTTTACAATGAGAGAGGTGTCAGCTTTAATCTTGGAAAGGACAGAGCTTGGCTGTCATTCATAGTTTACTTCCTGAAACCCTGAAAAAGAAATATAATCTTCTTTAAGAAAAAGAAAAAACAGATAGTTTTGTCCTTTCTTTGTCAATGGTCCATAGGTGGTATGAACATCGTAAGACTTCTTTACTTTGTGAAACATTGACTAAACGACGAGAAAGACTTTCTCATATCTCGGTCGAAAGAGATTTTTCGATGAGTAGTAAATGCTAAGATGCATTCAAAGTGTATAGTTTCATAGTTCTTCAGTACGAGTTATCGTGAGTAATTAACGCACTTATAAATATTCTTTGTAATGAAAGTGCAGAAACCAAGAGTTTTAAAGTACTAATTATATGACATATAAAATAGCATAGAAAATGAATTAACGCGTTGTTTATGCTTGGCACATCACGACTCTTTATTTGAATTTGAAATATCCGCTGCTTGTTCATGTTTAGGTATAAGTTATCACAAAATCAAAACATTTATTGATGTCCAATAACAATGCCTCTGGTACGAATGCTGATAGTGCATTTGTCAATGCGGAAGTGTCAATGCCTCGTGTACTTCGCTTTTGGTTGATGCTCCTCGCTAATGTTCCATCAATCATCTGTACCTTTTCTCTCATATTTTACATCATCGGAAATCGAACTCAACGATATGCATTGCATAATCACACTATTCTTCTTATCTTATTGTTTGGTCTACCTATTCAACTCATCGATATCAACATGTATCTTGTCTTCTTTCATTTTGGTACTATTTTACCCACAATACCCATCATGTGTCGAATATGGTGGTTGATTGATTATGGTTTTTATTGTGGACAGATTATTCTCATGTCCTGGTTAGCCATCGAGAGACACATTCTGATCTTCTATGATCAATGGATCTCTAATCGACGAGGTCGATTCCTTTTTCACTATCTCCCGTTATCAATTCTCTTAGTATATATTCTTATTTTCTACACAACTGTTAATTTCTTTTTACCGTGTGAAAACGTATATATTTACACCGTGCCTGTGTGTGGAGCATCTCCATGCTATCAGTCGTATAGTATCTTTGGAATGTGGGAATCCATCGGTAATAGCTGTGTTCCCATTGTATTCGAAGGTATTTTCAGCATCGCTCTGGTGATTCGTGTTACTCGACAGAAGCGTCGACTTCGTCAATCGAACCGGTGGTCGAAACAACGACGAATGATCATTCAATTAACTTTAGTTTCTGCTCTAGATGTCTCTCTCAACACTCCGATTTTCTTCATTCCACTTCTTCGTCGATTTGGATTACCATCTGACTTTGGTATTCAACCTGAGCTTTATTTCTTCTACTTTGGTTATTTCGTTGTGTTTCTGTTTCCATTTGCATCTTTATGTCAATATCCGGATTTACGCAGAACGCTGAAACGGAAACTGTGCTTAGTATGTGAACGATCGCATCGAAAAGTTCTGGTCGAACCTCTGGCGATAGCTTTACCACAGGTGACGTATCGCTAATTTACAAAATGCATATCTTTTATATATAATATCAAAATAAATCGTCTTGAACGAAATTCGTAGACATGTGCACTATGCGTTTGCATCTCGGGTGAGGATGTGAGCATCAAATTTTGAATACTTCCGCCTCAGCGTCAACTCCTTCAAATTCATAAAAATTAAATGGAACTATATTAACTTTCTTCGCACATTGCAAGCACGAAATTTGCGTAGACATACTTCACTAACTCTTCAGATGTTACTTATTAGAACATTCCCAACACCCGAATTAGCTATCGAATACTTCCACGGTTTCTTATGTAAAATACCAAATTTACCACCTATAGTATATTGAAACATGAAAACTTACTATGAGGTGGATTTTAAATCTACACTTAATTTCGAAATACGGAAAAACTAAGCATTTCTAGATTTCTTGCCTATGGCAAAGACTTCAAATTGTGTGAATAAGCAGCTATTACACCAAATTCAGGTTTAACATTTGATTTTTCAGCTGATTAAAAGAATATAGCCTGTCAAACAATACATATTTTATTAGCAACCGTAGCACTGAACATTCATTATCGTCGTATATTTCAAAAATAAGACATTATTTATTCGAACTTAATTCATGGATTGATGTCTAACATTACTTTCGTATTCAAAAGAAGTTTAGAACGAATGCAACTCGAGCGAGTTATGATAGTCTTTCGAATCGGGTATACTCAGTGAAAATGGGACAGACCGATTTGAATCGATTACCACCAGCTAAATGTTGGAATAAAAAACCATGAATTTGGCGGAGCGATCTTATATTGTTCTTCTTCTTTGAATTGTAGCAGATTACGATCGGTGTATAGCTATGCATATTGTGATGCTCTCTACATGAAAGAAACAAACTGTCTTTAACACCATTTTCCTTTCAACATATCCTCGAACTAATCAAACTTGAACAAAGACTGCATAAAAAAGATACGCCGGTTTTCACAAGTTTAGTCATCGTCTTCTTCGTAAAAAGAGCTTCTCAGCTCTGTCAAGTTCTCCAACAGTTGCTCAATGTTTTTAATTTGCGTCTTCACAGGTTCGGCAGCAGGATGATCACTAGTAAGACTATCAGCCAAAGACTTTATGTCCCAGACAATAAAAACTGCACCGACAACGACTGTAGCACCCTTCACCACATTGAATGCGGCTCGTTTCGAAATATCCAAGCCCATTTTCCTGCATGCAGACATGAGTAAATTAGAATTAACCCGCATGCCCTTCCATACTTTGCCTCCACTTCGTAACATCGTGCTTCCAGTAGTTCGCCCCATATTCTTACCTNAGCAAATGCCATTGATTAAAGAATCAAACATCCAAAAACTTTTTCTCGAAATGAAAGAGAAAGAAATTGGTTTTTAACTGATTTATCTATTTGGTCGAACGAATGAATGAAATTGTCCTAAAAATGACACATAAGGTAACATAAACAATTCAAAGCGAATTTGATTGGTATAAGATCAATAAGACAATGGATTAGAAATGAAAAATCTTCATCTTCTTTTTGTCTCTCATTTCATTGATTTTGATGAAAATCCAAATGATTTAAAAGAAGAAAATTCGATTGCTTTCAAAGAGTGAGTCAATCTCCTTCTTCTTTATCAGTCGATTTCTCGGATCATCGCTCAGACTAGACAATCTCAATCGAATCGGATTTTGAACGATAATTTGTTTTTCTTTCTGCAGTTATGACGAATTAATCTCAAGGGATAGAAGTGAATCTCTTTAGCATAATTTTTTCAGAAGAATTTTCCTTTGCTTTGACGATTTCTCGAGGATTTAACAATGTAAAACGTGAACCAAGGAGAAAATCCTTTGTTTAGTTCAATAGGGAATAGAAGATAGTTCACCTCCAATTTGAATCATACCATAATGGCATCATCAAAAACGTTCAAAAGACCAATTCAATTGTCAGTCAATGAAATTTCTTGGGCCTCAGTCTTAACAAAATCGAGAAGAAATCAATTTAGTTCGAAAGAAACAAAGTGCAGTATTCAAAGTTCGTCCTCTTCAATCAATCTCTCTTATGAAGTATCTCCGACATTTCATTCTTTCTTTCATGGAATTTTTTATTTCAAAAAAGAACAGCTGATAAAGACGCCAAAGCATTTATGTGGAATGTTATATTGATCAGCAAGTTCTTCTATCTTATCATTGATACTAATGCCAGCCTTTTTCATTTCGAACAGCTTCTGCACAAAGTCATTCAGCCGTTGTTGCTCATCATCCTGCAAAGAAATATTTCAAAGAACAGAGAATTTTCAAAAGATAACGAATGAAACAATTAGAAAACTGATGAAACAGAAAAAGCCTACGTCGATTTTTTCAGCCATTGATGTGATTGATCAGAATACAAGATGAGAATGCATAGAGTAGATATATATGTCGTTTCGGACTGAAACATCAGTAACGGACGAGAAAATGTCAATGAGTTTTCTCTCTCTTTTTCTGCGAAGTCAAGCACATTGATTTCATTGAAAATGAATTAACCAATTCAATTCCTGTTCTTACGTCGAAATGACAACTATTTCTCTGTTCACTTGGAATTAGTTGCGTATGTCTGCTTGCTAAATTCGTTTCATTTAGATATCGATCAAACTATCGAAATCAATCTAATGGGTTAGTTCGAACGCTTGATTATTTTATCTGTTCATATTCTTCTATTTTAGGATCCGGTAGTTTTCCAAGAAAATCTGCCAATCTGACCTCTCCACCTCGTTTTAATATGTTAGTCTTACCTCGTCCTTCATCATCGAACTTCGATCCAACTTGAAAGAAGATCAGAGAAAAACGAACTTATTCTCATGTTGCTGCTGTGGAAGCTACAACGTCGGACATAAGCTTCGATTCTCGATATTTACCAACTATGGAACAAATCGTTGAAGGATCAGTAGAATTTTCCACGTACATTTTGACAAATAAAATCTTTTAATTGTCTACGGGTTGCAAGCTGCGATGGTTATGATCGAATCAATTCAAGTCGAAGTCGAATTTGTGAATTTTTTCGTTTTAAGGATGTCTTACTCAATGAAAACACTCATTTGCAAACTAATACAGTTAGAACGGCAGCTAGTGTTTATTAAATTGTTATTCAAAATGAACAATGATCATTTGGTAGCCGGTTTGGTCTTATTTGCAGTGATAAATAAGAAAATGGATTTTTCGAATTTATTTGACTGTTTATTTGGAACTCCTATTCAGAGACTTTACTGATACATACCCAGGACGATCGTTCCTGGAAGCAGTATTCCGCTTATTTCCCGTGAAAACCCGCAGGATATTTATAGTATCCGCGCTGGAAACCACGAGAAAATACTCGGAATCCCACTGAAGGAACTGGTAACCGTATCCGACTAATGGTTATGGCGGGTTCTTGCTGGTTCCCGATAAAACCTTTTAAATGCGATGAAAGGATTCGGTAGCCGGAATACTGCTTCCNCTCAACACCACCAAATTCTCATCAAAATCGAAATTATCGAATACACAAATTCTGCAAAAGATCAAATTCGTTCTCGTTTACCCTATCAGATCATTGGATATCTCAACGATGAAAATAAAACCGGTCAATGTCTGAAAATTCCTTCGATCACTTTTTTAAATGTTGAAAGTGATTTAATTTACACATTATTTAACGAATCCATTCAAATCGACTTGATTTCTCAAAGTCAATGTGACATCGAAATGAATGAATGTTCAATGGTCAGTGCGTTTCATTGGAAAGTGAAATCAATTGTTGAAACAACGATCGAAGATCAAATTCAAATACAATTCGAATGGACACCACGACTTGTGGAACAATGTGGATTTCACACTCATTGTATTCGTTGTTTTGATCAATTGGATAATTTCAATGAGAAATGTCTTCAAATCTTTGTTAACGGATTTGATTGTCGTAAGTTCTCCGAATTCACGAAAAACATGTCTTTCGAGAAATAAATTTTAGAACGTCGAACGAATTCAAATCAAAGTTGTTCGTGGTCTCCATTCTCAACTTGGAACCGAGTCAATGAAACAATCTACAGAAGAAATCGAACTTGTCGAGAAACATTTCATTCGGAGAAGACTTGTTCGTTTTGTTTTGGTTCGAGTGTTCAATATCAATCAAGTTTAACTTTTCTCAAAGGTTTGGTGATGATTGGAATTTGACAAAGAGAAGAATTTTATTGATTTGTATAGATTTTGATTTATTTGAACAAAGTTTATTAACTCCAACACGAGCACAATCAACAAGAAAAATTCTTTTGATTGCCACCATCTTTTGGATCATTGCATTTCTTATTGCCTTTGCTTTTTCAATATTTTATGCCATTCGAAATAAAAAGAAAGTTTAATCTTCTTTCGATTTGCTTGGAAAGATCTTTCGATAAATTAGGTAAGCCCAATAGAAATTCAAGGCACGGCTAAGAATACACAGAAATGCTTGGATTAAACCAACTAAAAACGAAGATTTGTCATCGTTTAGCCAAGCTAATTGAAAAAATTGAGGTGCGGCACGGAATCCATAGAAACAAATGATGGATCCAAAGATTAAACGACTCAGAAAAAAGAAAATCACAAATAACATCGAACATATGCTATGAAATCGATGTTGAGTTCGATAAATCGTTTTCAAATTCAATGGAATTGTCGATAATTCTTCTGCTAAGAAATAGAAATGACACGGATGACACACTTGAGTAAATAAACCAATGAGAAATGATATGATGATCAAAATATGATGAACAACTGCAGATGCCGATCGAACAGATTTATAAAAAATCATTAAAATTAGATCATAGAGAAGATATCCAATGGAATAACAAACATTATAAACCATGAATTCATCACCTGTACCAAACACTCCTCCTCCTACAAGTCGATTGATTTGTTTAAAATTAATTTCATATTTTAGAAAATAAAAAGTCACACTGAGAACAGAGACGATCGCGTGAAATGTTGAAATGATGTAACTTTTGATTAATGGCTGAATTCTCGATGGAATAATTTGAAAGAATATCACATGAAATAATGTTGAAGAAAAGATTATTTTCCAAATTGGAACATTCGATAATGGAAGATTACCAAGATCTGCAAAGCAAAAGACGCAAATTCGAATAAGATCGAAGAAATTGACTTACATTGGAAACGTTGATCAACATTTTCTGACATTGTTTTTGAAAACAAGTCTCAAAAAAAGGAATTTATCTCACAAATGATGTGTTTTTCTCTCTGATTCTTCTACTGAGAAACCCCTCACAAGCATTTGGAGATAAGAAGGAATAAAAAAGTTTTCTCCTATCGTGATTATGCGTCATCGTGTTGACTAATAAAAGACTTATTTGACGAGAAAAACTCACGAATACGTTCATTTTTCAAGAAATCTTCTTCTGAGAGACAAACGACATCTATTTCTCTTCTCGTCACACACATCAAAAGCATTTATTTTCAAAAGGAACAGAATTTAATTTATATACACAAGAAATATAATGTAGAACAGGTTTTTCTTCTACTAAAATTAAACAAATCATCGTGAGAAATAAACCAAAGAGAAAAATCAGATGATGAATATTTGTTTCACAGAAATGTTGACTAAAATGACAGAAAATCGAGGAGAAAATTAAGATTAAAATGTATTCGATTGATACAGATGAGATGCTTTTCCATGAGATTGGAATTAAATATCGATGAATGAGATTTCGATGAAAAAATATTCGAAAAATATTTGTGAAAATATTAAGAAAAAGAAATCCAGGTAAAGAATATTCTTTTAAACAAAAATAACTTAATAAACAATAAATAATTGAAGAGAAAATATTAAAATTCTCATAAAATTTTATCGGTCGAATGATTTGCATTGATTTTACATAAGATTCATTGAATAAATTTATTTCTTGACACAAAACTGCAATTAAATATAAATTTAATGTTTGATAATGAAATGAAAACGCAAATATCATTATTAATCCAAACAATTTCACAAAAAGATTTTGAAAATTGTTTAATAATGTTAAACTATTCAATATCATCGTTCGTTCATCTAAAATAAAACAAATTTACATTTGTTGAACAAGTTCAATTAAATTCGAATACCTTTCGATGTGATTTTAGTGGTTTTGATCAGAGAGAAAGTTCGTTGGAAATAATTTAAAGAGATTTGTTCGATTGCTGGAGAAAGAAGAGATGAAAAGATCGAAATGAAATAAAAGATTCCTTGTTGACCATCTGACACAAGAGAAAAGATGATAAACAAATAAAAATGACTTTCTCTGAAGAGTTTTTCGCTGAGAAATTCTTTCATTTCACTTGAAAGATACTTGTGATTGAGAAAAGGAAAAACCGGTTTGAAGACTAAATCGAATAACGATGAAATCAAAAAGATTTCACGACGCTTCGATTGAGTTTGCAGAAAAAAGTATCCAAAATAACTTATGGCTATTATTGATGAATATATTAAATAACCAAATCCAAAATAAATTAAACATTTGTCAGGATTTTGAGAAATTAAATACGTTCGAAGACCAAATCCTATTGATAAATCAAAACAATGTTACAAATTATCAGGAAAATCAGCTTTACCGATTATTGAAGCAAAGATTTGAATAAATTCATGAATGGATTCGTTCTTCGTGAAAATGCTTAATAAATACAATGGCTCAGAGAGTAATTCGATAAAACTTGACAAGAAATAAAGAAAAGACGCGGAATTGTAAAATAAAGTCGATGTATGACATTGATCAAATCGGCAAACTGACAAGAAAACGAATAGTAACGAAATGAGAATCCATCCAAATGACAAAATTAACCAAATCAAATTGATGAAATGATAAACCGAATGAATTTGCCGAATATTTCGTATTTGAAATCGAAGAAAATCTCGAGGAAGAAACACAATCAATCGATAAATCAGCACTAAACGAACATTTCCTATTCCAATCAAATCTAATCCAACCAAATGAAGAATTAATCCATTAAAAACGAAATCTATTATCGATTTACCAAACATTTCTATGAGAAAATTGGATTTTCTCAATAAGAATTGGTCGAGCCAACGAAACTCTCGTTCATCTAGCGACATCTTTTCTCGAGAAATTTCAATCAAAATCTTACCTTAAAAAATCTTTTAAAGAATTTCTATTGAAGATTTTTCAAAATTTTTTTCTTCGTCAAATCATTCGGAGGAATGTTTCGAAGATTTGAACAAAGAATCTCATTGGCTCATTTCCATAAATCATTCAATAAGAAAATCCATTTCTTTTTTTTGTTTTGTCTTTGAAAATCTTGAAGAATTCTTTTTTTCCCATTTTAGATTATTTATTTTCTCAGTAAAACGATTAGAAAATCATGGGTCCACGTAAAGGTCAACAAGTAGCTAAACAAGAACAAGTTAGTTTGGGTCCTCAAATAGCTGAAGGAGAACTCAACTTTGGTGTTGCTCATATTTATGCAAGTTTCAATGATACTTTTGTTCACGTCACTGATCTTTCAGGAAAGTAAGGATTCAACTCTGATGAATATTTCCAAAATGCTCATCTTCTTTTCCTTTCCTTCAGAGAAACAATCGCTCGTGTCACTGGTGGAATGAAAGTCAAAGCTGATCGTGATGAAGCTTCACCATACGCTGCTATGTTAGCTGCACAAGATGTTGCTGAACGTTGTAGAGGTTTAGGTATTTCTGCTCTCCATGTTCGACTTCGTGCAACTGGTGGAAACAAAACTAAGTCACCTGGACCTGGTGCTCAATCAGCTCTTCGTGCTCTTGCTCGATCTGGTCTCAAAATCGGAAGAATCGGTTCGTTGTTCACATCCATTTTTTTTGTCTCTTCATCTCTCGGTTTTGACTTTTTCAGAGGATGTCACACCAGTTCCATCAGACAGTACAAGACGAAAAGGTGGTCGACGTGGTCGTCGTTTATAAAACATCAACCAATCGTTTTCAATATTCGACACATTCTTCTTCTTCTTCTTTATCATCAAGAAAGATTTCATTTGTATGTGTTGATAACATTGTTTCAAAATACCGCTTGTTTATTCATTTATCATCTTTATGAATAACACAATAAATGAGAACACACTCTTTCATTATACAAACAAACAAAATCTATCAAAGCTGGATTAGGAAAAAAGAATGAAAAGATGCGTTGTTTGATTATGTACTTGTTGATGCATTGCTGTCTGCTTTTCGATCAGTATGNCTTTGACTTCATTGGCTAGTGTTGTCAAATCGCGAACAAGGATATTCTTGCGAAACCCTTGCGTCTGTTCGATCTGTTTCTCGGATGAGCATCAGTTAACCCCTGACGCACCAGTAACATAGCACAAGTTATTTATAAATCTGAATTTCAATTCATTTGACTCGACTAGCATATTGAATCGCACTCCACTTGGCATCGAACGACGCGATGCTTCGCCGAGATTAAATGAAACTCATGCTGGAAAAAATAGGATTTTCTCATCTGTCTTATGACATATCAGTTGCAATGACTTGAGTTTATTTTTAAAAACCGAGAAAAAAACAATATCGCGTCGCTAACGTGGGAAACAACCAAAGTGATATAACTAAAATCGAAAAAGGAAACGAAATTCATATTCTTGTCAAAATAAATTACACTTACATTATATCCCGACGCATATGATATACGAATGACACTTTCCTTTTGCTTCAGCGGTATTGTACACACCTTCTTTCTTGAAGATCATCACATCAAAATTCATATTATTCTTCTCGAACTGATTCACTTTATCCCAGGTCGAAAAATCCGAGCCGGATCCGATCGGAATACTGCTTCCATTCTCCTGTGTTTTTCGGTTGGAATCTTTTGGAACTAGCTGAAACCGTCCGGAATACCCCTGTAAAAGCATGATTTTCAGCAGGTTCTGTGCGTATCCGTAGTCGGGAACCATCGTTCTGGGTATCACCGAAAGACAACAATGTTTCAAGTCGGTACCTAGCTGAAGACAATCTAAAAGTCAGAAAAGAAAAAAGATTCATCTGGTACTACCAGAAAAACAAATCTCAAAGTGTCTAAAAAAAATCATCGAAGATTGAGATAGAAATGTGTTCAAGATATTCTTTCTCAAGTGTCGTGTCTCTAAGTTTATCTTCTCTCAACGATACCTATATTAAACTGGTTATCTCGATCAAGGTTTCGACGAATATCTTGACCAACATTTATTTACTCACAGCAGATTTTTCCTGTCTCTGTCAAGAAATGAAAAAAGAATCTCCGTGTTAAAATTGTCTTGTTAACCTCTTCATCGATGGATGATTTCCTTGAAGATAAGTATTTATTGGAGAATGAACGATCCAATACGAAAGAAAAAGAAACTTTTGTCAGTGAATAAAATAGATTTTCGTGTATTTATTCGAATTTCAGATTGAGAAATGGATCGACATGTCCGTGAAAATCATCCATTTCGTTTGAATGAAGATTTCGTGTCGAATGACGATGAAAATTACTCATTTTTGTCAAATTAACCGATTCATGAATGAAAAGCGATTGAAACTTACATAAAACAAAACAAAAGAACCAATTTATCCGATATCACATTCAATTTAACTATAAAAGTAACGAAATCTACATAATCCTCTTCTTTATTTCAACTTTCTCTTATAAATTTTCATTTCATTTCGAATGGCATAAAGTATTGAAAAAGCAAAGGCAATAAGAAATGCAATGATCCAAAAGATGGTGGCAATGAAAAGAATTTTTCTTGTTGATTGTGCTCGTGTTGGAGTTAATAAACTTTGTTCAAATAAATCAAAATCTATACAAATCAATAAAATTCTTCTCTTTGTCAAATTCCAATCATCACCAAACCTTTGAGAAAAGTTAAACTTGATTGATATTGAACACTNATTTTTAATTCCAATAGTGGAAAATTAATTGTTGAAAAACAAAGTCATTTGATTATTCTGAATTTTCCATCACGAATGCCTATTGAAGTTGAGTTACCTGAAGTGATTCTCAATGGAATCGGAAGAAAACCAATGAAAACATTGAAATCGAGAGATTATATTTTAATCTATGAAAATGAAGATATAATAAGAAATATTCGACCAAATGAACAAATTCTAAATGAAATAAATCTTGATCCTGGAGGAATCATTGTTACTGCAAAAGCCAATGAAAATAATGATCAAATTGATTTTGTTTCGAGATTTTTTACTCCTCAATCAAGTATTTTTGAAGATCCTGTCACTGGTTCAGCACATTGTTCGCTGATTCCTTATTGGAGTGAACAATTACAAAAAACAACAATGATTGCTTTACAAATATCAAAACGAATTGGTAAAATCTTTTGCGAAAATTTAACTGATCGAGTTTTGATCAGTGGAACATGTCAAACTTATTTAGAAGGACAAATTTATATCAATGGTGAATAATCATTCTTTATTCAAATTTCAGTATTCTTTTCATGTCAGAGCTGAATAATACATAACTATGTCATCAACATTTATGACATCGATAATCAATAAAATCTATATTGTAGGGTTAATAGTTGCGTTTTGAGAAATTATCAATAGCCATTTTTCGGTATTATTTGCCTCTCCATTGAATCATCTCATTTTTATGATGATGACTATAAAAAAACTTTCATTATTTCATTTGGTTTGATTTCATTAAATATTTCCAGATATTCTTGATTCCCAAAGATTCAGCGAATCGTTTTCATTCGACAGCAAAGATGTCATTTCAACTGAAAGCTGAAGGGTTAGTTTTAAAAATGCTTTCACAACTCGTACAAAAGCCACGATATTTTCTTCTTTTCAGCATTTAATTTCACATTAGACAAAATCGAAAAGTTCCCTACAAAATTTTCGAGTGACAATTGAGAATAAATAAATGAAAAATTTGATCGATCTCAGAATACAAAACGAACGAGAAAATGTTTTTTTTTCTTTCTTTTCTGTTTCATCATAACGCTCAGAAGTACAAAACTCGTCAAGCGAAACACACGAACGTGTTTTAGATAAACGAAAATCATTCAGTGCATCGATATGTCGACGAAGAAGATTCTATTTATTTTATCATCTCATGGACAATTTCCTAATGGACATCCCACTGGTTGGTATTTACCAGAAGTAAATCGAAATGAAACTTCATTGAAATTCATATGATACTTTCTTTATTAAAGGCAGCTCATCCATATTATGTATTAGAACCTCATTTTACCATCGAATGGGCAAGTCCAAAGGGAGGAAAAGCTCCACTAGATCCTTCTTCAGTTGAAAATTTCAAAGATGATGCTGAATGTAAACAATTTTTAGCAGATGAAAAAGCCAAACAAGGTTATGAAAATACGAAAAAATTAAGTGAAGTTAATGCAAAAGATTATGAAGCGATAGTTTATGTTGGTGGACATGGTCCAATGTTTGATTTACCAGAAGATAAGACAAATATTCAATTGGCTGAAGACTTTTGGAAACAAGGGAAAATTGTCTCAGCTGTTTGTCATGGCCCAGGAGCGATTGGTAAAAGAGAATTTTATTCCGATTGAATATTTGTTGTTGTTTTTTAGTTAATGTTAAAGATGAAAATGGTAAACCAATTGTTAGTGGAAGAAAAGTAACTTCATTTGGGAATGAAGAAGAAGAACAAATCAAATTAACCGATGCCATTCCATTTCTTCTTGAAACACGTTTGAAAGAATTAGGAGGAAAATTTGAGAAAAATGAAAAACCATGGGGAGCACATGTTACTGTTGATGGACAACGTATGTTTCTCTTTCATCTTCTAGACTCATTTTCTTTGAAATTTTCGTTTCCTAGTTATTCTTGGTGCAAATCCCGCATCAGCTCATGACTTTGGCGTGGCCATTCGTAATGCTATTAACAAAAAATAAAGATTTTCATTCAGTTTTATTTAATAAGATGAGATTTTTTAGAAAGGAGCTCATTATTACATAAATAGATTGACCAATCATATAAAAGAATTGATATTTTAAAAACACTATAGTAGATTTCTTTTTAACAATAAAAATATGTAACGGAATTTATTCATATCTGTTTTAACCTCATTTTTAGCAGAAGAAAGTTGTTCATTTGATACGCGTTTCTTACGTAAGAAACTCTCAGCGCATTCTTGTAGAAATACTCTTGTATGTAAATAATTCCCAAATTATATTCGTTGATATAGTGTTTCTTTTGGTTCGATTATTCTTCGGTCAACTTTGACCGAGAACAGTTTATTAGCTTTCTCTTACTGACCAAAGATTCTCGCCCACTAGACGTTAATAGACTGGACGAAGAATAACAGAAAGCTAGGATCTGTATCGTAACGGCGGCATTAGAATTTTCACTGAGGATGGGCTGAACATATGGAAAAAATTTCCAGAGTGGGCTCAACCCACCCTAGAGGGTGTGAAGGTGCAGGATGAGATAAGTGCGAAAATAGTTGAAGTACTTGAATATTTGAACAGATAGTTCAATGGTTGAATTTCACTTTCAAGTTTGACACTAATGGTTTGTGATATAGTTGAATTGAGAAATGATATCAGATAAATTGGTAATAAAATCAATATATTTTCATATCTTCGATGAAACAAATCAATCAACAGTTTCTTTCCAGAAAATACAAGACTTCCGAAATATTCTTCGAGAACATTTCTGTATATTGTTTAGATGCAAATTCATTCAATGATATTTTTTATGTTTTCCATTCGATATTTCATTCGAAGATAATCAAATTCTCTTCGACTATCAACTAATTTAACAACATCAATCGGTATTTTTTTTTTTTCTCAGATAATAAAATATTTTTGATTAACTTATTCTGTTTCGTATCGTCTTCATTATCAATAATCGTAACATAGAATAAACTTTTAACAAAAAGAAATGTTTTTATTTAAACGAATTCATCTGTAAAAGCCTTTATAGAAACAAAATCGTTTTTTCCTCATTGAGAAAACAAGATTAGTTCAGCATTGCATTGAATCTCATCTTTATATTTAAAAATAAGCCAAATTGAAACATAATTGTACAATGAAAATGTCTGTTAACGATAAAAATACATTCCTCGTTGTAAATACGGATAATTATATCGATTAAATTGTGTTCGATTAAATCCATTATTATTAAATGGAGTATTAAATGATGGAAAATAATAATATTGAGCTGGATAGTTATAATTTTGATTCGGTCCAATGGGAATATTTCCATTGGCAAGATTTCCTCCCATAGAAGCTAAAAAGAAATAATTGAAAAAGAACTTTCTTAAACAAAAAACTTCTTTTACTTGATTTTCTTAATAAAGAAGGTGTTTGTATTGGTTTAGTTGTTTCCTTTTTTCTTTCATTTGATTGAACTGAAGAGACAGTTTGAGAATCCTAAATGAAATTCTTTATAATTGAATTTTTTAATAACAAAAACGAACCTTTTTCGTTCTCTTTACATTTGAATTAACGATATTCTAAAAAATGAAATATTTCTCTGCAATATATTCGATAAAAAGTCGTCTTACTGTATTATTTCGAATAGAATTAATTAGTTTCTCTCTTTGTTGATGTCCAAGATCATTTTCAATGAGATTGAACGTATCATTATTCTACAAAATCAAATCAATTTCAATAATAAAATGAAAGAAAATTTTCAAACATTTTTATTTTGTATCGCATCTGCGAATTCCTTTGCTTCGATATAACCCAGATTTACGCCAACGAGACAAAACGTTTGAATACTCTATAAGAAAATCCAAGAAAAAGAAATTTTACGTTTCAAATATTCCTTACCGTATTTCTTCGTATTGCTTCGGCGAATTTTTCATCTTGAGATGATCCAATTTCATTTCCAACGAGACAAAAAGTATGAATATACTAAGAATGTTTCAAAAATCTACAAATCTTCAATACAAATCAAGTCTTACCGAACTATTTCGTATAATTCGAGCAATTTTTTCTGCTGAAACTTGATCAATCAGAGCTCCATCAACACTAACTGTATGAATATTCTACAAAATCAAATCGAATCTTTCGAAATAATTCTTCGGAATGTTAAATTCTCACAGGATTATTTTGAATTGCATCAATTAATCTTTCGATATCATAATTTCCAATATTAATATTAAACGATGATTTTTCTTTATTTTTCTCCACTTTTTTCCCAGTAATACTCAACGTATGAATACTCTATAAATAAATCACAATAATTTTATTTTAGAAAAAGAAAACAAAATTTGTTTTTCTTACTGAACTGTCTCGTATTGCATCAGCGAATTTTCCAACATCAGGAGATTCGATATTATCTCGAACAAGTTTAAATGTTTGAATATTCTATAACAAAAGCGTTTTCTATCAATTTCGAGTTAACAAATAAATTTACTAAATTTTGAGCCAATGTATTGGCGAATTGTCCACTTTGAATAAGTCCAAGTTGATTTGCATTAATCGCAAATGTATTGATTTTCTAAAAGAAAAAATAATTCAAATTCCTTTTTTTTCTCCTTCAAAGTGAAACAATTCGTACAGAATTTGCATTTATTATTTTATCTAATAATTCAACAACCGAATCGTTGATTTGACTTCCTAAAATATGAATTGTATTTATTGTCTAATTTGGAAAGAAAACAAATGAATATAAGACAATTCATATAAGAATCAAAGTTTGTCTTACAGAACGATCATTGCTTTTCATTGTAAAATTTCCCAAATGAGTCGATCGGATAAGTTGAATTGTCATTTTTTACAATAAAACAAACGTTTCTTTTAACAAGTATCTAAACACAAAAAAAACTGAAAAATATTTTTCATTCTATCGATCGTTATATAATGTTTTTCAAAATTTACCTCTTTCTCTCTCTTGATGAGATATTTATCAGTAAATTTACACTTTTAACTACGGTTAATTAATTACGAGTACGAGAGGAAAGAAAAATAAGTAATTTTGTTTGTTTCTTTTCAATTGGTTATGCAAGTTATTCGATGTTTATGAAATATTTTTTGCGTCGTAACTGATTAAATATGTTTGAGGAAAGAAAAATACTTCCCCCGATGATACGCTAAAACGACTGGAACCAAAATTATGATTCATTGAGAAATATTTCAACGGCAATTTCGTATAAAATTATGTCATGAGTTGAAAAACAAGTTTTTCGTCATTTTTACATTGCATCAAACTTTTGACAAAGAATTCGATTCGATTTGAAACGAATTCAAACATTATGAGACATTTTATCAATGAGAAATTATCAACAAATGACGTCCGTCCTTTAAATTTATCGATCCATTTTTAAAAGAATTGTGATATTATTCCTCAACATGCTTCAAATGGAGTAAAGATTTCTTCTAATGGATAATTCGATCCACTTATTCATTTCCGAGAAAGTTGTTTGCACTTACTTTCGTAGAAGTAGCAAATAAGATTTGAAAGGAAAGATTCACAATAAGACAAACGTCGGATCTAAACTCCTTGACCCTGATAAATGTAGTTACTTTCAAAATTGTCACTTGATAGTCTTCTACTTGGTCGTGCCTCAATTGAATGTCAACTTATCTGAAAAATCTCATCTATTTTCCGTTTCAGATATATTCTTTAAATAAAAGAAAAATGTTAGGAAAAATAAAAAAAACTCTATGAATAAATCTCAAGTTTAATATGTGTATCTTGTGTACCATGTGAACTAGAATGATCATCTGGAACGATATATCCTTGTCCAATAGGTACTCTACTACGATAATAGGAAATCAAGTCCATATTTTGTCCACCTGTATAAGGTTCTGTTGCATCGAGAACATGATTTCCTTGTGAATCTTTAAGTTTGAATTGATTCGGTGCATTAAAGAAGAGATTATCTTTAACACCAGTCTTTAAAGAACCATCGTTACTTGTAAAAACTAATGAACCATTATAACCTCTGATTAAACTTATATCAACAAATGTCATATTTTGAAAAGCATTAAAATGAATTTCTGCCCATGTTGCAGGATCATTTGGTGCACCAGTTAATTTTTGAATTCGACCTTCCCATCCGTGATCAAGTTCAACTAATTGATTTTCACCAGCTGCGATATCAATCGTTCTTTCAGCGTTGAACGATGGTTGATAGGGACCGAGATTGGGAAAGAATCCGAGTTTTGTTGACCGATCAGTTCGATTAATGATATTGATAGTATTAGTCATCGTATGGAGAATGTTTCACTTCGATTTCAATCTATGAAATAGATAAATCTTAATACTTAACTTTGATAAAGAGAGTAATGTTATGAAAATCAGGATGAAAAAAAAAGATTTTTATTTTCCAGATTAAACGAATGAAAAAGAAAGTTTATTGTTCGAAGGTGATTATAAAGTTTCCTTCTGGACCACCGTGTGTTTTGGTATTATCATCAGGGAAAAGATAAGCATTTGGTGCTCCACTATGTAGCGCTTCTATGTATGTTCTAAATAAAAAAAGATGATATAGATTCGATTGAAAAAAAGCACGAACTTACCCGTCAGGCGCTTGAACTTTTATAGGTACATTAAAACCATCAATAACACTCAAATCGTAGTAAACATTTCCATCGTTAGCTTTAACAGATATTTCAAAAAGAGTTATTCCAGAACCGCCCATACCATGTCGAAAATTGCCTGACCAACCATCGGGTAAATTATACGTAAATGACCCACTAAACGACAAAAGAATGTTTCATATGATATTGTATTCTAATACATTTGATTACCCAGATGGAATTATTGCTACTTGTTCTGATTGTGTATTATTTCTGGTTGCTACGAGATTTATTGATTGTTGTAATCGATTGATAAATTCAAGATCAACAGGCATAGTTGAAATAATAGAATAATGAATTGAATTAAAGCTCTTCTTTTCGAACATAATATTCATTCATAACTTTTTCACATTATTGTGCGAAAAACACCATGAAGTTATTCATCGTATGACGACATTTGTGTGAAAAAACGCATTTCTCGTTTTTCTCCACCAATGACGTGAGAACAGAATAAAGATATAAATAATCAAATATAAATATCAAGAAATATTTTGATTGAAAATTCCATACTTGATTTCTATTTCAATTGAAGATATGTCGAAAAAACGTGGAATTGCTTGGCCATTAGAAAATCATGAAGATCATTTGAACGTTTTCCCATCAGATCGAATTCATTGGTTTTACAATTGGTCTCCTGATAAAAAATTGCATACAAATATGAATTTTATTCCAATGATTTGGAATGCTCATGGAATAGAAGAATTCGGTGAAAAAGTTCGTTTTCAACATGTTGAATGTATTTTAGGTTTTAATGAACCTGAACGATCGGATCAAGCAAATATGGATCCGTATGAAGCTGCTCGATTGTGGAAAGAATATATCGAACCATTAAGAAAACAAGGAATACGTTTAGGCTCACCGAGTATTTCAAGTACAGAAGAAGGTTTAAATTGGTTACAAACATTTTTAAATCAAGGTTGTCATATTGATTTTCTTGCTTTACATTGGTTTGGTCGTGGAGTAGATAACTTTATTAATTATATAAATAATGCTCGACAAAGATTAGGTTCTCAATATCCTGTTTGGATAACTGAATTTGCTTGTACTTCTTGGAATGCTAATGAATCTGTTTCGCAAGATGAAATTAATCAATTTTTTGATCAAAGTTTAACTCGTTTGGATGAATTACATTGGATAGAACGATACTCATGGTTTGGAGCTATGCGATGTTTACCAGCAGATCTTGGCTCAGGAAATTGTTTGATCGACAGTAATGGACAACTTTCTCAACTGGGAAGAAAATATGTAAATATCTAATTCATACTCTTCTCTCTCGTCTTCTAATAAGAAAAAAACAAAAGAAGATTTTTTTTTATTCAAAAACACTGATTGTAATATTTCGATACTATTAAGGCGCCGAGTGTTTATGAATAAATATATATATATATCTGAATTATTCAAATCTACTCGTTTTGATGAACAATGAATATTTCACTATTTTATTTTGAAATAAAGGAATTTTATTGACAAAACTTTTGAATAAAAGATGAATGATTTCTAAATTACGATGATCTTTCTTTTTTTACGAAAAAAAACTAATGTAAGAGGACAATTAATAATAAGTTTCTCTTTCGACCCAACCACCTGGATATTGTCGAATAATGTATTTTCGAGTTTCATCATAAATTAAAATTAAGAAGAAATAAGGTAATGGAGTAAGCCACCAAACAAATCTAAAATTGAGAATTTCAAAAAAAAGAAAGATTTCGAACAAAATTCAAATTTCTTTTACTTCAATGGATAAGTATTCAATGCTGTATCTAAATATGGTGTATAAGAGATTATAGCAGCTAAGACTGTTTCAAAGACTAAACCAAAATTCAACATCCAATTACTAAATAACAAAGATAAAGAGATGAATTTATCAAAAAGAAAATCTTTGTTTTGTCATACTTCATTCCTTGTTTCAAAATTGAATTTTGTCGAGTTTTACAAACAATTAATACAGCCCATTGACAAACAACAATAGTTATAAAGAAAGCAGTATGACAAGTAAATTCCAATTGTTTACGTTGTTCATATGTCTAAATGAGATGAAGAAATAAAAGAAAAGAAAAAAAGAATCTTTACCCATTCTTGTCCATAAGAATCTTCTAAATCATTAACTTCTCTTGATTCCCATGATTTTCTCAAACCCAATAAACGTGATGGTAAAAATCCATTCTGTGCCATAATAACAAGATAAGTAAAGAAACCAGCACCTGCTTGAATTGGTCCAATTTGTCCATAAGCCATTGAAATCAGACTAAACTCAAAAAATGATTTGAAAAATTCATTTTTTTCTTTCAAAAGACTTTACCGTTCATTGACGAGTCGATCATGTTTTGGATCTCTTGGTCTTCTTTTCATAATATCTGTTTCTGCTTGTTCATAAGCTAATGAAATAGCAGGAACCATATCTGTACCCAAATCAATACATAAGATTGTAATTGTTCCTAATGCTAATGGTGTATCAGTAATCAAATACATTAAAAATGGAGTAATTTCAGGTATATTCGATGTTAATGTATAAGCAATTGATTTTTTTAAATTATCAAAGATTAAACGACCTTCTTCGACTCCTGTAACAATTGACGCAAAATTATCGTCTAATAAAATCATATCCGCTGCTTGTTTACTAACATCTGAACCAGCAATACCCATGGCCACTCCAATATCAGCTTTTTTCAGAGCAGGTGAATCATTAACACCATCACCAGTAACAGCAACAATCGCTCCTTGTCTTTGACAACCTTCAACAATAATTAATTTTTGTTGTGGTGATGTTCGAGCAAAAACAATTTCAGAATGATTTTTTAATAGATTATCTAATTCTTCAGTCGACATATCTTTTAAATTAGTTCCATGAACAACACAAGCGCGTGCATCACGTGGATTAACATGTTCAATGGGAACACCTAATCGTTGAGCAATATCTTCAACTGTTTCAGATTCTTCGGAGATAATTCCAACAGCACGTGCAATAGCTTTTGCTGTTATTGGATGATCACCGGTGACCATGATGACCTTGATACCAGCCGAACGACATTTTGCCACACTAAATCAAGAAAAAAGGAGACATTGTTTCGTGTTGAAATGAAAATTGACAAACGCTTCAGGAACTGCAGCACGTGGTGGATCAATCATAGACATTAAACCAAGAAAACGAAGATTTTCCACGGGAAAATTCGCTTTTTCAGGATCAAATTCGAATCCTTGTGGGAATTTATTTGTTGGTAACCGTAAATCACAAAATCCTAGAACACGTTCACCTAAACTTCCTAATTCCATATATGCTCGTTGAAATTCTCCACGCCAATCTATTTCATAAACAAAAATCAATTTGAAATTTCGACAAAAACTCGTGAAATAATTTTACAATCATTCATTTCAATATCTTGTCCATCGATAAATATTGTTGAACATCTTTCAAGAATTCTTTCAGGTGCTCCTTTCATTACCAATAAGTAATGAATACGTTGATTTCCTAGATCCATTCCCGTTCGAATTTCATGAATTGAAACTTGATATTTATTTGTTGAATTGAATGGAATTTCACAAACTTTTCGATTTGATTCACGAAATTTAATGACATTTCCAATCTAAATGATATATTTCTAATTTTTTCTCAATAAAAATTCGAACTATCTTACGGAAATTTCGACACATTTAAGCAGAGCTGATTCAGATGCATCACCATTGCATTCACGTTGTAAAACAGGTAGAGATAAATTTTCCGGATCTTGTTTAAAATCTGCACGATTACATAACATTGCACAACGTGATAAAGCCAACCATCCAGCCGATGTTTTATCATATGTTACATCTAAACAAATGAATTTGATCTTACAGATAAATTCATTTTAGAAAAGAAAAACAAAATGACTTTGTTGATTTTCAGATGTATCAGCTTCAACAATTCGATTATCGAACCACATATGAGCAACAGTCATCCGATTTTGTGTCAATGTTCCTGTTTTATCTGAACAAATTGTTGAAGTTGAACCGAGAGTTTCAACAGCTTCAAGATTTTTCACTAAACAATTCTTTTTTGCCATTCGTTTCGCTGTTAAAGTCAGACAAACCTTTTAAAAAACAAGACAAATCATTACTTTTTCTCTAAAAAATCTTTCAAATCCTAACTGTAACAGTTGCTAAAAGACCTTCTGGTACATTGGCAACAATAATTCCAATTAAGAAGATCACAGCTTCAATTAATGGATAACCAAGAGCAATTGCAATGATGAAAAATGAAACACCAAGAAACACAGCAACACCAGTAATAATATGAATAAAATGAGCAATTTCTCTTGCAATTGGTGTTTCACCTGTTGATAATCCAGATGTTAAAATAGCAATTCTACCCATAACAGAACGATCTCCAGTACGAATAACAATTCCTTTAGCTGTTCCTTCAACAGCAAATGTACTTGTAAAAGCTAAATTTTTCGTTTCTAATGGATTATCATGTGTTTTCTCAGCAGAACGAGATTGAGGTTCTGATTCACCAGTTAATGAAGAATTATCAACTTTGAATCCATGTGCTTCCAAAATTCGAATATCAGCTATTAAAAAATGAAATGATATGAAGAAGTAAATGAAAACAAATGAAGACAAACCAGGAACACGATCACCAAACTTCACATGAACAATATCACCAACAACAAGATCTTCGCTTTTCACATTCTTATTTTGTCCTTCACGTGTAACAATTGCTTGCTAAGACACAAATCAGATTTCTTTTCAAAGAAAAATAATGAGAAGTTATCAAAAATATTACTTGTGGAACCCTAAAAGTAAAAAGACAAATGATCATAGAAAATCAAATCATTTTTTTCTTCATCTTACATGTCTTTAAATGAATCCATAATTCTTGAACTTTTTGCTTCTTGATAATATGAGAAACATCCAGTAATGACAACAACAATTGTTAAAGCAACACCAAGCCATAACTAAATAAAAATATTATTTCTTTTCAAATCAAAATCAAAGATAATCTTTCAAACATTATCATTTGGAGCTTCTCCATGATGTGTTGCAACAGTAATAGCATGTGCAACAAAACAAAGAATTGCACCTGCCCAAAGAAGTAAAGCAAAAAATCCAAACATTTGTTTACAAAATTTCACCCATTCTGGTGTAGTTTTCGGTGGTGTTAATGCATTTTTTCCATCTCGAACGAGAATTTCTGCTGCTTTTGCATCTGTTAAACCCTATAAACTCCAACAATATTTATTTCAAATAAATTCTTTTTTTTTTTTGTAAATTTACCTTCTCTGGATCTGATTCATATCGTCGAAAAAGTTCATCTAATTCGACATAATGATCATCCTAAACAATATATTTTTTGTTATGATGACAAATAATGAACCGAATGTCCTTGAAGGTAAAAACGAATCACTTACGATTTCCAATTCTTTTTTCAAATCATCCATATCAGCAGCTTTTTTATCCATTTTAGCTTTTCTCTTGGAAACTTTCGTTTTATCTTTTTTTTTGTTTGTTTCCTCATCATCTTGATTATCATCAGATCGAATCATTTCGATTTGTTCGTCTACTTTTCCAACCGAACCCTACAAAAAAGAGAAGAAATAAAAGTTCTTTTTCCAAGTAAATATTCTCAAACAAACCATAAGAAGTTGATTTCTCTGTAAGTATTATATGATATATAGTAAGTATATTTGATTCTATCAAGGATATGTGAAAAAAAAGAAGAAGAAAAACTAAATGGTTACATTTACTTTGATTTATAAGTATTGATATTTCTATTGATGAATGTTTCATGCCTGAGTAGTCATTATGATATTATTTAACAAAATATGTACATTGATAGTCATCATTAAAACCACGGTTTTTTTCTTGTTCTCTTTCATTTAATGTACAAAAGATATTTATCATATTTTTACTTAAGAATACTCAACGATTTCTTTTTNAAACCAGTGGAATATGATAAACTGATATTCGATGAAAGTCTTGTCGAAATCGAAGATGTTCATGAAGAAAAAGGCGAATTTGAGCAAAAGATGCAGGTCCTACATGGAGAAAAACAATGGGATGAGATCGCTTTAGAGGAGAAAATCAACCTTTGTTTATGTGAAATGATTTCCAGGGAACTTCGCTTTTTGTTTGATGAGTTTCGAGAAGTTCAGCATGATCACGAATAGTCGAACGACGAAAAAATTGACTTATTACGAGAGCTTTCGTATCAAATGGAATGATTCTATGATAAGAATGATAAAGTTTCATTAAAAGAAGTGAATTTCCACCAAATTTGAAGAAACTAATAGTTATTGATGGTATTTGATCAAGTTGAAGAATTTCGCACCACAATGTTGAGACGAGACGTTCGATTTCCGTCTTGGATTGTTGATTATCTTGTTGATGAAGTAATTTGATACTCATATGAGGACATGGGAGACGTTTTCGATCAATTTTTCCATTTTGTGACAAAGGTAATTTGTGAAGAAGAATAAAAAAAGATGGAACCATGTAAAATGGTAATCGTTCTTGACATTTTTGTTGAAGAATCTGTTCAATGTTGATCATTGTTGTTTGTACATAAGCGATTAAATATTCCGAACCGATTTTCTTATCTTCATATTTGACAACAACACATCGAGTAACATCCGACGATGCATCAATGATTGTGTTTTCAATTTCACTTAATTCAATTCGTTGTCCTCGTAATTTCACCATAAAATCTCGTCGACCAACATAATGAAGAACACCTTTGGCATCAAGTCGTACTAAATCACCGGTTTTATAAAATTGTTTACCATCATTTGTGAGTCCATCAATGAGAACAGCACGTGTCAGATCATGTCGATTGAAATATCCCAAGAAAACACTTGGTCCACAAACAAATAATTCTCCTAGTTGAAGACCATCAGGTAAAATTGTTTGCATAAATGAATCCAAAATGAGACAAGAAAGATTAGGCGAAAGAGGACCAATACACGATGGTTCAATCATTTGATTTCTATCTTGTGTTATTTTATAAATACTCACATCAGTACATTCAGCTGGACCATATAAATTAAAAATCGTTGCACGAGTATTTTGACGAAATTTCTCCAATGATCGAATATCCATTGGTTCACCTGATGAACAAATTGATCGAATTGTATTTAAACGTTGAAATGTTTTATCTTTCTCCAATTGTTCACAAATAACACTCAAATGAGAAGGTACTGAATGCATATAAGTTGCTTGGTGAGTTTCGACAAGTTGTGATATATAATCTAAATCCATATTTCCATCTGGATGAAGAAGAATTGATGTTCCACCCATCATTAAACAACCAAGTAATTCAGGTACATGGGCATCAAATGAACACGGAGTTATTTGTAATGCTGTGTCAGTTGGTAAAATTGAACCAGTTGAGCAATATGATGCAACAGTGAGCAAAAGATTTCGATGAGTCAATTGAACACCTTTAGGTTCACCAGTTGAACCAGATGTGAAAATAATATACGCGACTTGATCAATTGATTGGTCAGTTGGACGAATTTGTTCATCAAAACGACGAAATTCATTCAATGATGCATCAAAAGTTGAAAGATTGACAATTGATGATTGAAATTTATATTTTGTTGCCGTATGTGTGAGAACACAACGAGCATTTGTTTGACGAAGAATTCCTTCTAATCTTTCTTGAGGATGATTTGGTGCTAAGGGACAATAAATTCCACCAGCCATTAGAATGGCAAGAATTCCTAATGGCATTTCGAGACTTCGTTCAACACATAAGGCAACAATATCATTCGACTGAATACGATAAACTTTTCCGAGATGGTCACATATAATCGAAGCATTTTCATAAAGTTCTGCATAAGTTAATGATTGTTCATCAAGAATTGTAGATAATTTTTGTGGATGTTCAATGACTCGACTTGCAATTTGCTCATGAATTGATAAAAAATTTATATCATGAGGAAATTTATTGTTCAAATCTATTTGTCTTAGAAGTTCAACTTCGTTTGGTAATAATAAAGAAAGTTTGAAAATTGAAGATGATTCACATGTAAAGATTTGCTCAAGAAGATATTCAAAACGTTGAATCATTGTTGAAAGAGTATTTCTGTTGAATAGATCACATGAACCTTTGAAGGATACTGTTACTGAACTTCTTGGAATATCATATATCATTGAACAAGTCAAATCATATTTACTAATGATATCATCATGATCACTTAATATTGGAATTAATCGAAGATTTTGATCATTTAAATCTTGATGAATGGAATCTACAAGAAAAAGAATTTCTCTACCAGTTGATTCGCCCATATATTGATAAGGAAAATGGCCATAATGCATAGAATTGAGATATATCTGTTTAACACGTCGAAAGAATTCTTTGATATTTGAATTAGGATCAATGATGTGATGTTGTGGTAATATGTTCTCAAAATATCCAATAATATCTTGTAAAACCGCGTGAATACGATTGGTTGTGGTTGTAAGGACACAAAGATCACTTTCTTGGGTAAGTTTAGATAAAAATAAATGAAATGATGCGAGACCAACTTGAAATAAAGTCATTTGATGATCATCAATAAAATTAAACATCGCATCAACTATTTCACAGGATAAATCGATACGACTTGTCACACCAATGCCCGATCGTATGTTATTATCTTTTGGAAATCGATCATAAGGCAATTGGAGATAATGATAGGAGAAACCATTTAAATGTTCTTTCCAAAACTTTTTCTCTTCCTCCATATTGATACGTTTTTCATACATTGAATAATCAATATAATCGAAATTATTCATCGAAAGATATTTCTCCGACGAATATGCTTCTTGNTTGCCGTATGTGTGAGAACACAACGAGCATTTGTTTGACGAAGAATTCCTTCTAATCTTTCTTGAGGATGATTTGGTGCTAAGGGACAATAAATTCCACCAGCCATTAGAATGGCAAGAATTCCTAATGGCATTTCGAGACTTCGTTCAACACATAAGGCAACAATATCATTCGACTGAATATGATAAACTTTTCCGAGATGGTCGCATATAATTGAAGCATTTTCATAAAGTTCTGCATAAGTTAATGATTGTTCATCAAGAATTGTAGATAATTTTTGTGGATGTTTAATGACTCGACTTGCAATTTGTTCATGAATTGATAAAAAATTTATATCATGAGGAAATTTATTGTTCAAATCTATTTGTCTTAGAAGTTCCACTTCGTTTGGTAATAATAAAGAAAGTTTGAAAATTGAAGATGATTCACATATAAAGATTTGCTCAAGAAGATATTCAAAACGTTGAATCATTGTTGAAAGAGTATTTCTGTTGAATAGATCACATGAACCTTTGAAGGATATTGTTACTGAACTTCTTGGAATATCATATATCATTGAACAAGTCAAATCATATTTACTAACGAAATCATCATGATCACTTAATAATGGAATTAATCGAAGATTTTGATCATTTGAATCTTGATGAATGGAATCTACAAGAAAAAGAATTTCTCTACCAGTTGATTTGCCCATATTTTGATAAGGAAAATGACCATAATGCATAGAATTGAGATATATCTGCTTAACACGTCGAAAGAATTCTTTTATATTTGAATTAGGATCAATGATGTGATGTTGTGGTAATATGTTCTCAAAATATCCAATAATATCTTCTAAAACCGTGTGAATACGATTGGTTGTGGTTGTAAGGACACAAAGATCACTTTCTTGGGTAAGTTTAGATAAAAATAAATAAAACGATGCGAGACCAACTTGAAATAAAGTCATTTGATGATCATCAATAAAATTAAACATTGCATCAACTATTTCACAGGATAAATCGATACGACTTGTCACACCAATGCCCGATCGTATGTTATTATCTTTTGGAAATCGATCATAAGGCAGCTTTAGAATAGTATTCGATAAACCATTTAAATGTTCTTTCCAAAACTTTTTCTCTTCTTCCATATTGATACGTTTTTCATACATTGAATAATCAATATAATCGAAATTATTCATCGAAAGATATTTCTCCGATGAATATGCTTCTTGTAAATCACGTAGAAAGATTTCAATCGACGCACCATCAAATGCGATATGATGAAAATTGAAAATAATTACATCCGATGGCTCGAAATAATCATTCGAAAGAATTGCTGATCGACGAATAACATGACATCGAAATACTCGACCTTCATTCACATTAAATAAACAACAATTTGTCTTTTCATTGTACAAAATCTTTTTCAATTCATCTTCATTTTCAACTTTTGTGGTGATCACATCAATTGATGATTCGTCTAAGATTTCTTGTTGAATTTCATTGTTTTCTTCATTAAAGACGATACGAGTTCGCAGAATCTTTTGTTTTTCAATCACAGCTGAAAGTGCTCGTTGTAATCTTTGCAATGAGATTCGCGTTTCACCAATTTGATAAACCAGTGGAATATGATAAACTGATATTCGATGAAAGTCTTGTCGAAATCGAAGATGTTCATGAAGAAAAAGGCGAATTTGAGCAAAAGATGCAGGTCCTACATGGAGAAAAACAATGGGATGAGATCGCTTTAGAGGAGAAAATCAACCTTTGTTTATGTGAAATGATTTCCAGGGAACTTCGCTTTTTGCTTGATGAGTTTCGAGAAGTTCAGCATGATCACGAATAGTCGATGGACAAAATAAATTGTTGATATTTGCCATTTGATTAATTTGTTTGTAATGAATATGATGAAATTCGAGAGTAAGACAGTTTTTATCTAATTGAAATTAATTTATATTCATTGAAGAAGTAAAGAGCAACATTTTTGGATCTCATAATAAGTTTTTCGAAATCCAGAATATCTGAAGTTAGTCTTTTCTCTCTTGAAATGTTTACACTAAGGAATACAGTATGAAGGATAAAAAGAAAAAGAAGCGATTACAGACGATAGAGGAGGTTATCTATATTAGTTATTCTACCAGTAACTAATTTGTGAATATGAATGTGAAAAGAATACACTATCCGTATTTATATACACCATCTGGTAATAATTCATTAGATTGAATCATTCGTTTGAACTGGACTCGAACTCGGATTTGATATTTGCACTGAAAATGTCATCTAATACTTTGTATTGTTTGAAGAAATCAGTCATACAGAATGTCGTCATTGAGCAATGTCATTATTAAACACACGCTCTTATCCTTTCTATTGTATTATATTTTTTCATCCTTGTCCCTTTTTTTATGATTCTTCATTCTTTTTCTTTTCTCTTTTCTATTCTATATTATATCAAACATAGTCGAAACTTGAAACAATGCATTTGATGTCATCCGAACCCGAGAACAGTAATAATGCTATTTTAAAATCTATCATTGTGATCGAGGATAAGATAAAGGAACATTCTATAAAAGTAATAATAATGTATATTGATCAGTGACACTGTTATTATCAATATTTTATTCATTTCAATTGATCGTATTAGTGATCGTTTGTTTTGATTAATTTTAAATGACGAATTATTCAGATTCGACTAATTCTAGTTGGTTAATTGTGCTGTGCTCGGTTTTATTCGATTCATATGTCACAATGATACACATTGTTATTTCGAAGGAGAAACAATTAAACTAAGACTTCTTCTTATATATCGAAATTGACTCAATCGTGTTGCAATCCCATATTTATAACAGTCTAAGTGAATACATATGATGGATGTCAGTATCTCTACTTCATTAACGTACATAAAATTCTTCTAGTTGGAAGAACAAACTTATGTTTCTTTATTTTTCAGGCGATGACGCACAGAGTTTGGCGACGAACAAAGCATTCAACTTATTTTCTACTGATGCCATAAGCATTCAAAAGAGAGTGAATAAACAAATCAGTTCCGTTTTGACGCTTGCATTTGTTATGGCAGGAGTTAACAGTGAACAAAATATCGAAAATGATGATCTTCTTTGTCCCATTACTATGGAACTGTTTCGTGATCCAGTAATTGCAGGTGATGGACGTGTTTATGAACGAGCAGCAATTACACAATGAATTAATGAACATGGCACCAGTCCGTTCACGCCACAACCGTTACAAGTGAATGAATTGCAGCTAGGTGATTATTTGAGACAATTGGCGGAAGGTCGTCGACATTCAGTTGTTTCATACAATGTGCAACAGAGTACAGTTACTTTACCACCATTACGTATTGATTCGAGAAATGTTAGACGTATATATCCTCAAGGAACTAATGAAACCGCAGCGGGGCAATCCGAGAACAGCAAATGTAGTGAATCTTGTATTTGTATATGTTGTAGTTGTGGATTGATTATTTTGAGAGTTGTTCTTGCAGTTATCATCGTAGGCATACTGTCCTCTTCATCAAATAGAACTCCATATGGATGTTCGTATCCGAGTAAGTAGTTTCAACAGATAAAACAAGTTGTTGAGAGACATATCAGGAGAATATACTTATACAACAAATGAAGGAAAATCTTCTTCTCATCCTACAGCATGTTTCATTTATCTCTTGCGTTCTGAATTAGTTCCACTTCTGTCCGACATAATCATCAATACAACGATAACTTTTGCAGACGCATTCACAACAGTGAGTCCGACGTATATGCAACTGAGTGATTCATCAATATCATCGAGTTTGTACTATTCTGTGCACAAAATATTCATCAGTACTTATGGTTATTATCAAATTAGAAGTTACAGTACTATCGACTTATATGGATACTTATATCGAAAAACATTCAACGCAACTCAGCCAACGGTGAATTTACTTATGCGAGACAATGATGATGCTGGTTGTCGACAATTTCTCATCATGGGTCATCTTTTCCCCTCTATCTATGATTGAGTGATCACTACATATTCACCGAATGTTACAGGAACATTTTCTATCTCTGTAGCTGACTCACAAGTACTAACAATTCAGTAAAAACCGTTTACACTTCTCGAGTTAGATTACAATGAATATGCAATTAAAGTGAAACATCATTCTATGTTTATTCAAAATCCTGAATTCAAGTTATTTTGCTGAAAATCGAGATATAAAAAACAGTATGCACATATGATTTACTCTTGTAATTCAAAGATTTAACTAAATAAAGTTCTTGATAGTGGATGTCACTCGCATGCTATTCCTGATTGAATTGAAAAGAGATTCACAATATTTTAATGGTTTTATGGTGAAATATCGAAGAAATATGAAGAAAATTTTCCTCAAATATGAAACAAATCTCTGGATTGTTATAAACGTAAGCTCAAAAGCATTATGGAACATTGAAAATCTGGAACATCTAATGTTTCAAAAATCGACATTCACTAAAAAAGATATTGATAAAATCGGATTCAACATCTACGCTCATTACATCTCGACGATTATCATTGTCGAATCACTACTAAATTTACTTGAACAAATACTTTGTACTCACAAATTTCCATTTTCAAAAAGAACACTGACTTCATATAGATGAATAGTGCCAATTATAATATCTAAATACTGATCATCATTAAGATCACCTACAAATATTGAATTCAATATCGCAGATGATTTTATCACAATTTGCTCATTGATATGAAAAGTACCATTGATATATCAGTACAAAATAAAGATGTAGTAAAAAAACATCGTTTTGTTTGAAAAATTCCATCATTCTTTCCAAATCGAAAAGAAATTATCGAGTCTTCGACTAAAATCAGGTCGACTCCACCATCATTGGTACGAATATAACTTACGAATGACACTGTAATCGGTTGTTGAAATGTACGATTATCATTTCTGAAGAGACCTGTCCGAATTGCGTGAATTACGAACTCATGAGGAATTCAGGATCCTACTTTATATAATAAATAAACGTACTATAAGTAAATATCAAGACAAATACATACAATCCAAGGATTTCACGGAACCCAAAGAATTCACGGGAGTAAAAGAGTGGAAGGTATTTCAAAAACTTCAATGCCGCTAACCACCCATTAGAATATTTGCTTATAAAGAGGTCAAAGAATTCGAACCAATAAAGGTATCCTGCGAATTGAGGTAGAGAAGAAACTTTCATGGCTTGCTTTGTCGAAAAAGAGATTCTTAGGTTTTGTACGAAGCTTGTGTAGCGTCACTGCTGATAATGTGTTTTTTATGGTGAGGGATCTAGGGAGAAACTCTGTGTGCTTGTTGATTCTCAATCTTTCTGCACAGACAACAAGTACTGTACGCTATGGATAGAAGTATTAGGGTGCCGTCTTATAATACTACTAGGCTCAATCGATGTGAAGCTAGCACGAAGGAGCTAGCATGAAGAAACGACTTGTTCGCTCCTTCGTGTAACGAAATAATGGATGATAAGCTGTAAAGAATAGCTTCACCTCTTTTCGTCACCGCTGCAGCATAGTCGTTTATTATTATATTTGTGATCACAATGACAATTGAGAGGAGTAGCGTTACCGCTATCCTCCGTGGAGGTGATGGTATTCTCTCCACACTACTTCATACTCCAAATGTGTTTCGTGTAATACAGAACATCGTCTTATATAGAGAATACAAAAAAAGAGAAGAGAACACACGTTAATATAAAAAGGTGAAGGATACGAATATTAAACAAGGACAATATTTCGTATGAATGGTATGTTCAAATGATGATACAAAAGAGATGATGTCTTTACTGACATGCTTATTGGTACACTTCGCACCAGCTTCACACGGATTTAGGCTCATCGTAGTTTATGATGGTGAAAAGCATGTACACGATATCCATGTGCTGCACAGTATTCAAATTTTAGAGTTATCAGCATGATTTAGTTAGTCTTGAAGTTGGGACTAGTTTCGCGATAATGATACTTTCACCCTCATCCTCATGTTCAGCCTCCACTCACACTCTCAGAGTGTACTTACACTTTGTCTATGCAGGTACTGTGACAATCTATGATTGTACACTTCTTCTTTTTCCTTAAGCACTGATGATGACCTTGCTATACGTTTCTTTCCTCTTCCCTCATTCTCTCTTCATCTCTCATCTTCTTCCTCTTTCTATA